>JACEFZ010006207.1:52500-95815 GCA_014155875.1 Cepaea nemoralis | reverse complement strand
TTAAAATTTATTTCATTCGGTTGTATACTGGGTACTCAATGGCTAGCAAACACTGGTCGGTTAAAAGTTTTATTCATGTTGGTGCTGTTCTGAGTCATATTTTGTTGACTATATTGTTATTATGGCCTGATGCTGTGATGACTATAACTGTAGATTGTGTTGGTTCGCCAGCCACTAGTATGCTAAGATCGGCAGGTGTGTTTAGTGAGTCACCTATCAGTTTCTGTGCGTGCTGTTTGCTGAATTTCGACGAAATGAGTCGAGAGCCACTCAGACATGACGTCAGCTGCCCCTGGGCAAGCAAACTGGTTTTCGAGTGGTAGAGGTGCACAGTGTGTAACAAAGCTGATATTTTGATTTCGACTTGTGCGCCATGGTCTGTCCACCCTGCACTCAACTAGTCGCCCTGATAATGTTTGATCAGACATGTTCGAAATGCCTCATAATGCTAGAGTATTATTAAAGTAATGGAAATGCATTTACCGTCGTTCATACGCTTGACAGGACAGTGATGGAGAGCCAAAGCAATTCTTTAACTTGCTTTTCACTGCTTTCTCTTTGTTTAGTGTGTAGTTCTTAGTTCTCGTAGATCTTAATCTTAACCCACATCGCCCACGTTTTCTGCCGCTATCTCCAGCACAGAGCTTCCCTCCTCGTCATGCATGGCTACATAGTATTGTATTTCCTGCCAGCAGGACACATTGTAGCAGCGCCCGCACTCTGTTTAAATTCTAGTGATGTGATTGGCTAGTTCAAGCTTATCACTGACGCTTCGCCGTTTTCGTGAATAATTATCCATAGTATTGAATACAACATTATTAGCATTCATATCCAACACTGCACATTTAGCAACCTTAAAACAATTTCAATAGTTGAAACGGCATTATTGTGATCACAATCATATAAAATCCATTGCGCTCTAATAATCCAAAAAGGAGGACAGCACACAGACACGTCTACTGTGTAGAGGTCATGAGAATGCAATTAGTAGATTTATTAGTGTATTTGTCTGATATTTTAAATATGCAGTATCAAGAAGAACTCGCCGAAATGCAGAATGATGAGTCAATTAAAACTTTATTTAATACAAAAGGAGCGATGGCATGGCTTTGTGAGGAAACCGAAATCAAATATCCGAATGCAACCAAATGTGCAAGATAACTATTGTTACCGTTTACATCTACATATTTAGCTGAATGCGGATTTAGTGCCATAAATGATCTGCTGAATAAAATAGAAATCGGCTGGATATAACAAAACGGGGAGACTTGAGACTGAAGTTAATTAAATTGGAACCTGACATCAAATCTCTTTGCAGCAAGCATCAAGGGCAAGGATCTCACTAAATTTAAATAATTAATAATTAAAATAATACAGAAAAATCTTTCTTTAAAATTATTTTGAACTTGAATTTAAGTTTTCCATTAAATGTTTTGAAAATTGACTTACTGTGTTTGCTCAATAATGTTCTAGTGATTTCTTCCTAAAACCTATCATTCAAGTTTCTTTAAAGAAAATTTCAATTTCTAAATATTTAAATTTATGTATATGTGGGGGGGGGGGGGGGGGGGGGGGGGGGGGTTGGTGTTTGCATAAGAATTTTTTGGAAAGGCTTAGATTGTTAGATAGTTAGTCTAGGTTCCAACTTCACGGCAACATGTCGTCCCCATTATGCTCCATTCCTGTGCCAGTGAATATCACACGAAATGCTCCCCACTGTCCAATGTAAAATATGGAAAAGACAAGAGTCTCGGCAATCCAACAGCCCGCACAGGTACACGGTGCATAATACAGCCGCCAGAATGCCAACACAAAAGTCATCCACGAAAACCACATTTCATCGTCGATGGACTCGGCAGTCACCGGAAAGATCTCATTGACCCGGGTTTTCTCACACGGCTCGGTATTTTTCCGCAGGGCGACCCACCAAAAGTTTCGCATAAAGCACTAACTCTGTAGCTTCAGCGCCGACTCCAAGGAGACTCCTGAAAAATGCATTCGTGAACCAAAAAGCCAAATCAGTCAATTCAGCAACAGCCGGTAGCCATTGTTCCGAACATGCAGGTCTCTGTACAGGACAGATGTAACAGTATTCCATGAAAATTTCACAGCTCATAGTGTCGCCAACGCACTCACTCAGTAGCAGGGCGACGCAACTATGTACTACCAGTCCGATATGCGGAAAATGCGATTGCAAACCGTAGCTACAAGTATAAACACGCGACAGGCCTTAACGGTTCAATGCCTAACCGCCATGTTGGCGACCGGAAAAGGCTTAGGTGGGGCATATCACAAAAAAGGTTGGGAAACACTGCTCTACATTATTTACTCACCACGAATGACATATTCTTCAAATGTCACAGCACCATGTCTGATTGCTTATATCTCTATATATTAACCTGTTAAACCTTATTGTCATAAAGCTTCAGGGACGCTAAATCAATCTGTAGAACAGCTCACTTTAGTAATACACATCTACATTATCTGTTTGTATTATTTTATTTGTTCCTACAACCTCGCCTAACAGCTTTGTTCCCACTTAGTTTTCCCACGCAAACGCTTTTCAAGCCGGAAACATGATGTATGCTGCAATTTAATAAATATTTATTAAATTAAACATTTTACACTTACGGCTTTCTCCTTGGACATAGGTTGTTCACTGATGAAGACATGGGGAACCACACATCTCTTGTCTCAAGGCGGGCTGGCCACAAAACTATATATATCTATACCAGCATTTTTCAGCTGCTGTTAATGTATAGGTAAGTTCTACGTTCAGTAGTTTGTCATTGTTTCTGAACGACCGGCTCACATACCACCGTAAGTTACCAGCACGGCAGAAACGCGAAACTATATACTCAGGGCCAAAGTGCCTGCCTTTACAAACGTGACCGGCTGCTACAATAACTATGGCATCAGATCTCTTTGTCTAGCTTGAATTCCGGCAGTTGCCAGAGTCAGATTGCTTTATCACGCGAAACCAAGGTTCGTCGATTTTGCTCTGTTACACAGGCATTGATAATGCACATTTGGAGCAGTTCGCCGCTGAACGTGTTGCATGGAGGTTAAATATCAGAAATGGAATAAAGAAAAAGGAGAAAATTATTGCACACAAGTCACACACCGAGCGTGTGAGAGGTAAGTTGGTGCGTGATGGTGGAAATGACCATGTGTTCACATGCATCACTGTGAGCGAGCATTTACAGCACGATTGGCCTAATCAGTAACATTCTCCTCCGCTTTGGAATGAGGTTATTATGCCTTTTTGAAGCACAATATAACAAAGTATCGACTTTCAAGACAGCAAGGTGCAAAAAAGGCAACACTATATATATATATCTATCTATATATATATATATATATATATATATATATATATATATATATATATATATATATATATATATATATATATATATATATATATATGTCTCAGTTATTGCTCGTTTTCGTGGGTGCAACAGAGACAGTAAATACATGTGTACACAAAAGTGTCAAGACAAAATGCATGTAGACTAAAATTATTTATTTAACACACACAGTCAGCGTTAAGTAGACGAATAGATTCCAATTTCATTATCATCCATCCATCCATCCATCATGTGCCATGACGGTAAGCGTGGGCGGTCATGCTCTGCTATCTCACTCGATCACCAGAGTCGTGCATCAGCTCCGTGTTTCTGTCTTGACCATGCCACAAGGCCAAGCCATCCAGGCACTTGCTTTTAGGTCTTCCACTTGGTCTGTTCCCCTCGATCTTACCAGTTGTCACCAAGTTCTCCAGATCATTTTTTCTCATAACATGCCCAAAAAATTGTGACTGTCTACGTCTATTATACAATGCAAATACAATTACTACAGAATACTCAGCAATAAAAGGCATTCGTGCTTTCGTAACGCAGTTCAGTCTCACACGCAGCGCATCGGCAAACCACTGCCTCATTCTTTCAGCAGTGGCAAGCTCTCATGTCGGGTAATCAGTACATTCTCTGGCCAAAACCACCGCATTCTTCCTCTATCACGGTCCTGTCCAGTCTGTTCTCTCTATCCATCAGCCTTGTGGTCGCGTGGTACTTGACCCCGTGTGGTCCGCAATAGTCGTGCTATGTTCGATGTCTCGTTATTCTGGATGTCGTCCTGTCCTTAACCCATCTGTAGATGACTGGTGTCTCAGGTCGTTCAGTTCAAGGTTGTACTGACACTCAATGACGTTGTCATGGTCTATATCCCGATGTCCTGTCTGTAGATTGATACTCTAGTCCCGTCTACATCCTATCCATGGCATTCTTATGTCCTGTGCCTGTCATATGTCCTCTTTCATAATCCCGGGACGCTGACAGGGTCCCCCTCTCCCTCCTTTTTTGTGTCACTTAAGTTATGCTCAGAAGTGACACAATATGTTATATGTAACTAATTAGTTTAAACTAATTCGTCAGTGGCCTAAGGGAGTTCGTAAGTTGTCATGGTATGAGTAGGTTTGTGTGGCAACTGTAGTTTGCAAAAGGTTTCATATACTGTGGAACCACAGACCCACTGGTGTATAATCAGTTGTGCACTCTTGGTTAGTTAACGAAGAGTCTAATTCTCTTGCTCATTTCATTACTGGGGACTGTTGCCGGACCAAGGTAACGTTGACTCACATTTTTGGTTTGACCCTTCAATTGCACCCCTCTCAGACACCCGAAATTGATGCCATGGAACAAAGGTCTCTTTTTATGGAGACTCATCAAGGGCATTACTACTACCCCTGGTCCCCGTAAAATAGCTATTGAAAATTTTGTCCAACATATCTTTATTCTCTGATGTACTCCTCTCTCGCCGCTTCCACTTGTCGGTAGTGATCTTATGTAATTGACATATTCCTGGGTCATTGACATTGAGGTGAGTGACCTTTGTAGCGGGACAACGAGAAAAACAGCCAGCCATGAGAAATAATGGTGAGGGTGAGTGGAGACCCCCAGGGTGGATGGGGAGAGAGACAGTATTAGGCTGGGGTGTAATGTTGCGGGGAGCCCAGGGAGGGGCTACACAGTAGGGTTAAAAGACAGGGGAAAACATTGACTGGGGAGTTGAAGTTTGGACCGCCTGAGGGTCGGGTCGCTTTGGACAGTTGAGTGTCAGGACCAGAAAAGTGTAGGTCCGTAGTCTGCAAAGTGAATAATAGGGGAGTTAGTGACAGAACTCTGCCCTGTGGGTTTTCAATGATGGGAATTCTGAGACTAAGGATTAGAGACTGAGCCCGGTTATCAGCAGACATAGTGTATTGAGGCCTAAACCCCAGAGTGGGTTGGATAGTTAGTGGAGGCCGAAACCCAGTGAGTGGATTGTATTGTGTGAGGTCCAGCCGTGGACAGTAGCTGGATACTGTGGTATACATTTGAGATTAATAAAGCCGTGAGAAGGCAGTGATGTGTGCGTGTTAAGTTGTGAGGAGGATAGCTATATTCTATGGATTATATTGTTTCTTGATATAGAATTATGTTCCGTTTGTCCGTGTTCTTTCTGTATTAAAGGAGTATGTGCGCCAAAGCAATCTTGTTCACTGACTGATGGGGTGAGTTGCATTGTGAGTCAGGTGGCTAACTCAACTTACACTCCATAGTGACATACAAGGAACAGTAAACCCTAGACAGCGACCATGTCACTCAGTTATGATAAAGAACAATGTGACATTATCTGGGAGCTCGTCGCTTAGTAAAGAGTTTCTGACGGCAGCATTCGGTCAAGGACCACGGTGATATATTGAGTTATCTGGGTGGCTCTCCGGTTAACAACAACAAAACCCATTGCATTATAGACATTGTTGTCATTCTGTTATCTGTGAACTCGTCAATTAGAGAGGATACTAAGATCAGAGACATTATTCGGATGCCCAATTACAACGACAATTATGGCACAAGGAATAAACACCATGTTCAGTAGACGGTCAATGCCAAAAGTGTCCGAGAAGTAATACAGAGTTCAGAAGAAATGCGCCTGTGTGAGAATTGGTGAGGAGACAAAAACAGTGGCACAGAAAAGTCGGCGCTATGATAACTAGCCGGACGATATCCTGACAGGTGTGTGTGGGTGTGACGAAGACAGGATTGAACACCACAGATAACAGACAGTTCACATGAAGGGCACGACAGGTAAATTTGATACCAGGCAGTATTGCTGAAGCTAGCGGGGACGCCAGAGAATTAACGCAGACAGGCGCGTGTGTTTATAGGTCAAGCGAACAGCACAGGTGAAAAGTCACGACAGGAGCGGGTCAGTACTGTGTGCGTTGAAGACAGGTGTGTGTGGCGAGGCAATCACACTGTATGGTCGCAAGTCGACAGGTCAAGAGTTTCGGCCGCACGAAAAGGAAGGGTGGGGCGAATTGACCAAGAATATTGGGAAAATTTTGTTTTGCCCGTAACATATTCACGTCTGGTATGTAGAGACGCTGAATTCAAGAAGGATAAAAAACAGCAGAATCAAGGTCGGGTTGACAAAGAATCAGCCGTGTTGGGGCAGGACAGGTGTGTTTGTGGATAACGGAACATTTCCAGAACATTATTTTAATTGAGGCCAGAGTCAGTGCGTATTATTGGTGATAAAGAGAAAGTGACTGACATTGCGAGTCGGGGTGTGGATGGAGTGGAGGTACTCAGGAAATTTCCACGACCTGTTGTTGTAAGATGACTCATGTCACCGTGAAAGTGAATAGCGGGTGAGGAACAAAATAATTGGTTTGAACGAAAACCAGACTTTATGTTTCATCTTTGTTGAACTGTTCTACTGTCGCCATCATATCACTAAGCAAACATGCTAAAATAGATAATCAAGTGCCGTCACCACAAGAATGGTCACATTTCTTCGCCAAAAAGTATTTATATATACAAGTTTAAAGCGCTGGACATTTGCTGCCATTTGTGTGTGTTGAACTTTGTCTTTAAACGTGAATCTATCATGTAAATGATACAACTACGGACCATCTCCGCAACAAAGGTATAAAGACGTTTGGATTATTACTTTGTTGGCACCACGTCCAGGGAAAGTAACAACATATCGAAAGAACATTTTGGATAATTATTATTACCGTCAACGTTTCCGACAGTTGGAACTTGGTATCACAACGTGAGATTAAGTAACCATTCAACAAAACAATAAGTCGTTTTGAAATTTACCGTCGTAGACATGTCGGAATTTTAACCAACAGACATTTCCAGACTATTGTGGAAAACTAATAACTTTTGTGACTGATTAATAAGCACAGTATTGTCGGCCAGCCATTTGGACATTTTGTTTGCTCTCATCGTTCTAACTGTCTTTATCGTTTGTATATCTATATATGTATATGTTATTACATGTAGTTGTTGGGTTCTGGTGCTTCAATATTTTTGTAAGGACAACGCTAAAAAGTTAGCGGGGTGTGCATTGGCTTTGTGTACCTAACCAATATCTAGAGCCGTGGTGTATTGCGTCAAATCTGTGTATATTATTGATTTGAGTTCCTTCTTTTCTTTTTATTATTTTTATGAATGATATTTTATTTCCTGGAGTATATATGTGTTATTATTGTAACTCTTGCGACTAAATCTACTATATAGATTGTTTTCGGCGTCAGTTTACATATATTACGCGCACTGTGGTCGTTTTCACACAAGCTTGTAGATGTTACTGTGGTTTATTTCTTTGTGATCACCGTCTCCGTATACTCAGCTTGTGCGTCTAGCGTTTATAGACACCACTTATTGTTATATTCATTCGTTTGTATACATATTTATATGTATGTTTAACAATATTTCCAGAAATTTTCTACAGCTATTGGATATATATAAACGAGGGAGTATAGATGATTTTCCCACCCTCACTACCTAGTACTTATAGAGTGACTGTGTGAGTACAAAGTGATAATATTAGTACTACGAATTTACGTACGCAGCAAGTGGTGGTGTACTTAGGGAAGGTACACAAAGACTAGCAGAGGGTCTTTAATTTATAGTTGGCTGACAGACAGCAACGTGTCCACAAGTACAAGATGCCTACTTTAATGGAATATATTGAAGCAGGTGAACGGTTAGGCCTGAAGGGTAAAGAGTTTCAGGAGTATGCAGAAGCAAATGAACAAAAACAGGCGGAAAGAGAACAAATACAAGCGGAAAGAGAACAGAGACAGTCTGAACTCGAGGCAAAGCGTCTACAGGAAGAGAAAGAGACACAATTGAAACTAGAAATAGAACAACACAAACGTCTACAGGAAGAAAAGTTAGCTGAAGCCCAACGCCTACAGGAAGTAAAGTTAGCTGAAATGGAACACAAGCGTTTACAGGAAGAGAAAGAGACACAAATGAAAATGGAAATCGAGAAAGAGAAGCTCAAGTGTCAAATGGAAACTCAAATTGCATTAAAACAATTGGAACTATCTTCTAAGGGTCAAAGTGAAGATAGCAGAAGACCTTCCCATTCCTCACAGAGACTAAAACTGCCATACTTTAGAGACCGTGATAGTCTTGAAGCTTATCTGGGGAGATTCGAGGAATCGGCGAAAGCGTTAGGTATCCTAGAAGGCGAGTATGCTATTAGACTGGCGAGTTTCTGACGGGTAAGGCCCTAGATTCCATGTTTAATTTACCTTTGGAAGAAAGAAACAACTGTACTATTTTGAGTCAACGTTTGCTTACGAAGTTCCAACTAACTGAGCATGGATACAGAACTAAGTTTAGACAATTAAGGCCAGAGACAAATCAGGATTTTACAGATTTTGTCTTCTAAGGGTCAAAGTGAAGATAGCAGAAGACCTTCCCATTCCTCACAGAGACTAAAACTGCCATACTTTAGAGACCGTGATAGTCTTGAAGCTTATCTGGGGAGATTCGAGGAATCGGCGAAAGCGTTAGGTATCCTAGAAGGCGAGTATGCTATTAGACTGGGGAGTTTCTAACGGGTAAGGCCCTAGATTCCATATTTAATTTACCTTTGGAAGAAAGAAACAACTGTACTATTTTGAGTCAACGTTTGCTTACGAAGTTCCAACTAACTGAGCATGGATACAGAACTAAGTTTAGACAATTAAGGCCAGAGACAAATCAGGATTTTACAGATTTTGTCTTCTAAGGGTCAAAGTGAAGATAGCAGAAGACCTTCCCATTCCTCACAGAGACTAAAACTGCCATACTTTAGAGACCGTGATAGTCTTGAAGCTTATCTGGGGAGATTCGAGGAATCGGCGAAAGCGTTAGGTATCCTAGAAGGCGAGTATGCTATTAGACTGGGGGAGTTTCTAACGGGTAAGGCCCTAGATTCCATATTTAATTTACCTTTGGAAGAAAGAAACAACTGTACTATTTTGAGTCAACGTTTGCTTACAAAGTTCCAACTAACTGAGCATGGATACAGAACTAAGTTTAGACAATTAAGGCCAGAGACAAATCAGGATTTTACAGATTTTGTCAATACAGTTAAGAACACATTTAATAAATGGATGGAGCTGGCAGAGGTTGGAAAAGATTTTAATAGATTAGTGGATTTAGTATTAAGAGACAAGGTATTATCTTCATGCAATACTAATTTAGTGACTTTCTTTGAAGAACGTAAGCCAAAGGACATAGACACAATGTCTCAGTTAGGGCAAAATTACATGACTGCACACCCAAACAGTTTTATTGGTAGAGAAATTAGACCAAGATCGAAGAGTGTGGATTCGGCACAGAAATATGAGCAACAAGGACCTAAAGACAATGGTGTCCGTGGCAACCATTTTGGCAGAGCAGGACGTTATCCATACAAAAGGGCAATTTTCAGAGACGTCTAAATAGTGATGCCTGATGTTGGAATTGTGGGAGCTGGAGACACAAGGCAGCACAGTGTGATGTGCAACCATCCAGTGAGCCAACGAGTAATATAAGGAAGGAGATCATCTGTTTCAAATGTGGCAAAAAGGTTCACGTAAGTTACCAGTGTACGATGGGAGAAACAGAGCACTCAAATTCAGCGCAAGTAATTGAAACATTTAACAAGGAAAGTTGTAGTGGATGCAAACCTCTGTTTGATAAAGACAGTGAACCAGTCGTAATGTGTGGTCACACAGTGAAAGTAGGATCAGCAGTGCATGAAGGAGGGAGTCTGAAGCTGCACCATGGATGTGTTAATGATAGGCCAGCATTAACAATTAGGGATTCCGGATGAACGTCTATTGGGGTTAGAAAAAGTTTAATATATCCCTCGGATTACACAGGGAAAAAGATTAGATGCATTACATTTAACGGGACAGTAGAATTCTACCCAGTAGCCGTGATAACAGTAAAAACACCATACATCACAGGAAGAGTGACAGCGTGTGTTCTAGACTCACCAGTGGCAGATCTGATCATAGGAAATGTTCCAGAAGTTAAAGATTGTACAGAAGAAGTAGCTTATTGGGACCAGAAACATAGTTTAATTAGTAACGAGATAGTTACCAAAATAAAACCTAAATTAGAAAGTATAGCTGAAGAAAAAGAGGCATTTGAAGTAGACACAGAGTGGGTGGATAGTTAGTGGAGGCCGAAACCCAGTGTGTGGGTTGTATTGTGTGAGGTCCAGCCGTGGCTAGTAGCTGGATACTGTGGTATACATGTGAGATTAATAAAGCCTTGAGAAGGCAGTGATGTGTGAGTGTTAAGTTGTGAGGAGGGTAGCTATATTCTATGGATTATATTGTTTCTTGATATAGAATTATGTTCCGTTTGTCCGTGTTCTTTCTGTATTAAAGGAGTATGTGCGCCAAAGCAATCTTGTTTACTGACTGATGGGTGTGTACTACTGGGGTGAGTTGCATTGTGAGACAGGTGGCTAGCTCAACTTACACTCCATAGTGACATACAAGGAACAGTAAACCCTAGACAGCGACCATGTCACTCACTTATGATAAAGAACAATGTGACAGTAATATCAAGTGTTTCCCCTTTAAGAACTATTTGTGTCCCTGGTTCGTGTATGTATAGGATAGTCTCCCGTTCTCTCTATAATCGTGGATGTAATTTATATGTTTATAAAGTGTGTGTGTGTATGTGGTCTATTTGTAATAATTTGTCTGTTAATTACAAACATTATGTGGGTTTATAATATGTGTAGTACTATTATCCAAGTGCCCTAAGATTGGTTCTCACATCTCACAGTTGTATTTTCCACACTGCTATATGCTTGTGAAACCTGGACTGTGAATTTTCCTTAATAAAAGAACATTTCCTGATACGTTGTTTATCTTCAGTTCAGATATAAAAAAGGACGGTTACAATTGTTGATTGGTTATCGGTGTTACATGCGGAAATTGTGAGTAGCGGATCACATTATGAATAATAATGAACCACTATACAAAACGGTGAAAACACAGCTGGTGGTACAGCTACTACAGCCACTGATCGTGCCACGGTATGCTGTTAAAATATGTCCATCTGCTTCTGCACTAGTTTTTCCTCCAAATTAACTGCTTCTAGGTCTCTTTGAAATTAAGATGAAGTCATTTTGATAGCGAATAACATCTCCAGGGCTTTTCCACGCATATAATCGTTGAAGATGATGATGTTTGAACCAGGTGATACCTACGAGGGGAAGTCAATAAAGAAGCCACAAATGGCTGTAGAAAAATAACTAAATATGATAACAACTCGAAACCAGTTTATTTGTGTGCATACATTGTCCCTTTATTTCTCAACATAATTTCCACCAACATTGATGCACTTATCCCACCGTTTTATCAGTCCTCGCAAACCCGCTGCACAGAAATGGGTGTTCTGTTTTATTAACCATGTTTTCACTTAACATTCAACTTCGGCGTCATTCGCAAAATGGCTAGGGCCAAGGTGGTTTTCAGTGTTTATGCTGACAAATGTTTGTCCCGTAAAGCGGTGCATAGCTGGGTAGAAAACGTTACGAGGGTGAGTCAATAAGGAAGTAAGACAGTTGTGTGGGATGGCAGGTAAATAAAAACAGGGCACGCGCTCTGTGCAGCGGGTTTGGGAGGGCTAATAAAACGATGGGATAAGTGCATCTATGTTGGTGGAAATTATGTTGAAAAATAAAGGGACAATGTATGTATAAAAATAAACTGGTTCCAAGTTGTTATCATATTTAGTTATTTTTCTACAGCCATTTGTAGCTTACTTGTTGTTGTTTGTCCATCAAGAATGATGATGACCATTCATTTCATCCAGTGGGTTTGAAGGTATGGAGCCGTGGGTTCTAAGGTGACTGATAAGGCCTATTTTGGCTCGAAATGTTCTTTGACAATGTGGGCAAAGAATGCTTGACGTCTCTGGAGGAGGATTTCCTGCAGTGGTTTTTCTGTCCTGCCTTTTCTTCACAGCTCTTGCAGTTTTGGTTGCCTCACAACCACCTTTGCGTAATGATGCACGCCACGAATTTCGGTCTCTGGCTGCAGCCTCCCAGGTGTCATGATGAATTCCAAAAGCATTCAGTGAAATTTTCAGAGTGTCTTTACAGCGTTTCCTCTGGCCACCTTGGGAGCGTTTACCACAACGCAGTTCGCTGTAAAAAATTCGTTTAGGGAGCCTGTGATCTGGCATGCGAGTCAAGTGACCAGCCCAACGAATCTGATTCTTCATCAGTGTAGTGTGGATACTGGGCATGGATGCTCTTTCTAGGACTTCAGTGTCTTGAATCTTGTCTTGCCATTTAATCTTCAGTAGCTTCCTTAGGCAGACTGTGTGGAAGTGGTTTAATTTCCTAGCGTGTCGCTGACAAACAGTCCAGGTTTCACAAGCATATAGCAGTGTGGATAATACAACTGCTTTGTTGACTTTTAGCTTTGTTTGCAGGCTTATTCCAGTTCTGTCCCATACATTCTTGTACAGTCTGCCAAAGGCCGCACTGGTCTTGGAGATTCTTGCATTCACTTCGTCATCAATTGTGGCAGCTTGTGACACAGTGCTGCCAAAATAGGTGAATTTGTCCACAACACTTAGTCTATGATCATTCACTTTGATATTCGGCACAGTGTGATTATTCCCTGGAGCTGGCTGGTACATAACTACAGTCTTCTCCAAGTTGATATTGAGCCCAAAGTTGGCACATGCATGTCAGAAAGCTGAAACATTATGTTGCATGTCCGCCTCTGAGTTGGCGTATAGAGCGCAAGCATCGGCAAACAGGAGCTCTCTGACGGTGTCGCTGTTAGTTTTGGTTTTAGCCCGTTGACTCAGGAATGATTTCTTCCGCGCAGTCTGCCGAATCCTATCTTCACATGCTGGGTAGGCATACCCTAGTTTACCTCTTGGTTTGACACCAAATCGGATACCCATGCCTGGTTTTGCCAGCCTCTCACAGCTGTTGCCCGGGGGTGGCCGCTGTCGCATGCTGACAGCTACTAGGAGCCACAGACACGAGCTGGGTGTCAGGCTAGGACCAGCGGGGATGGGTCCTGAAATGGACATGAGAGTCATCCTTACCAAAGGTGCTACCAATGTCTGACACCCCGTACCCCCCTGTCGTATATATATATATATATATATATATATATATATATATATATATATATATATATATATATATATATATATATATATATATATATATATATATATATATATACGATTAAGGAAGGTCAACTATACACCAAAAAGTACAACACTTGCTCTATGTGCAATGAACGAACGAACGGACGAACGAACAAACTTTATTTTAAAAGGGTAACAAATTAGGTACGCAGGCCCGTCTTACATTCGGCCCTTTCAATCACTCATCTTTCATTCATCAAATGTGCATGTTACATTAACATAGGGGGGAAAAACATTGTCAAATGGATTTTGTAAGCATAAACAATGCATATTACGCATCATACATTCACATGAGAAAAAAAAAACATACCTCCACGCACTCACACAGACCCAAGCAAACATACATGCCGCCACCCACCCACTTATCCCCCACCCACACACATTTCCCCACCCACACACACATCCTCACACACCAAGAAGAAGAAGAAGAAGAAGAAGAAGAAGAAGAAGAAGAAGAAGAAGAAGAAGAAGAAGAAGAAGAAGAAGAAGAAGAAGAAGAAGAAGAAGAAGAAGAAGAAGAAGAAGACGAAGAAGAAGAAGAAGAAGAAGAAGAAGAAGAAGAAGAAGAAGAAGAAGAAGAAGAAGAAGAAGAAGAAGAAGAAGAAGCCACACACACATACCACCGCCAACCCGCACATCCCGCACCTATCCACACACATGTCCCGCACTCTCACAATTTTTCCCACCCACCCACTGTCACAGCACTCCCTGGGGTGAGGGGAACCTGCTATCACACTTTAACAACGGGATACCTTTAGCCCTGGGACATAGGTGACCTCAGTCAACAAAAGCCCCTCAGCCAGTGCATCACTATCTCCCTCACTTTCAACCAAGGGACGTTACCCCTTTCAACCTCGTCCTGAACTCATGACACAACTCTGGCAGCTAACTATGTTAACAATATGGTGTATTATACAAGATGAATGAGAATGATGATAATGATTCCGTGTTAAGCCTCGCAGTATCTACGAGATGCAAGACATGGCAATGTTCGAGTAGCCTTCAGGAGAGTGTGTCATCATCGTCAGGGCCTCAAGTATCACACTAGCTGGTAAGTCGGACACGCTCACAAAGTATATCAGGCCTCCAACCAGGTGTAGGTTTCTTCACTTGGAGAGGATGGCTGGCGAGTCGACTCACTGATACTCGGGACCTCCGGTGGATGACGTCACTGAAGTCTCGGCCACCCTAGGGTAGGGCTAAATACTGTCTCTCGGGTGGCTGAGGAACTAGAACACTCCTCTGAAAAATGTCTGAAAGTGTAAATGACTCTGCTGGTCGAGCGAGATGTGAATCTTCCATTCAACGGTTGTAACAGTCACATCAGTCTATGCGACCAGCGTCGATCATCTGACTCATAGCGCAGATATCACAGCATAGAAACATCCCTTGCTGAAACGTGCCACGGTAGATAAAGTTAAGTAGAAAACAGTTCTTCCACAATATCATGCACCACATAGTACCAGGCACTTGGTAGCGAAGACATCATATCTAGCTGGCATGAAGGCAGTGAGTCAGGATCACAACTAGGACACTAACAACATCAGTGTGAGTGGATTGGGGATGTATGGGTGGTTAGGGAGATGTGTGTGTGTGTGTGTGGGGGGGGGTAGGGACATGTCAGTTGGTGGGGATGTGTGTGTATGGTTTTGGGATGTGGATGTGCGGGTTGGTGGGGGATTGTGTGCATGGGTGGGGAATATGTTGTCGATGGAGATGTGGCTGGGGGATGGGTGGTTTGAGGTGTGGGTGGGGAGAGGGTGTGTGGGGTAGGATGTGTATGTGGATGGGCGTGGAATGTGTGGGTTGGTGGGGGAATGTTTGTGGGTGGCGAGTGTATTTTGGTTGGGGGATCAGGTGAGGGCAGTGTGTGTGGGTGGGGGATGTGCGGGAGGGGGATGGATAGGTTGGTGGGATATATATGTGTCCCTTGGTGTGCGTGTGTGTCGGTAGGTGGGGGTGTGTATGTGTCCCTTGGTTTGCGTGTGTGTGGGTAGGTGGGGGTGTTGTGTGGGTGGGGTGATGTATGGATAGGTGGTAGATGGGCTTCATAACATGGTTATTAGCCTTGTTTATGTTTACAACATTCATTTCACAATGTTTATTTTTCTTCCTATGTAAATGTATAATGCTCTTGATGAACGAAATACGAGTGATTGGAAGGGCCGAATGTAAGACGGGCCTGCGCGCCCAATTTGTGACCCTAATAAAGTTGATTTGATTTGATTTGATTAAGCTACTTGCCTGGTGAAGTAACGAACAAGACAATATGGTGCTGTCATGGCGAATAACATGGGATATCAGATGTGGCGTGGGCGATGGGTTAACCAGAGCCCATACTGAGACGTAACTCTCGATGGTAAGTACTTCTCGCTGTGTTGGTGGACTTCCAAGCTGTTCACACCGGCTCTCGCCGTAGTCCGGATCTCGGGACACGTCCCCAGATCATCGCTCTGCTCTCAACAAGGTAGAACCTGTGGAGGATAACACTTAGTTAGAGCACCATGAATCAGACTTACCGACAGCAGATACACTTAGGTCCCTCTTACTCAGACGTGTGGACCCTTCCCATAAGGGCCGCACTCTTTCATTGGCTGCTCGAACGGACGAGGACAGACTGAACCTAGAACCAAAGCGGCAGCTGTCCACCTGTATCCTCTTTCCCTGATGAACGTAGGGCTTGGTTAAGGTTGGTGTCTGAGATATGGGTCTCTGCTGAAACATAGCTAGACAACACATACGGTTAGTGAGTTAGTTGTACTTATAGATAGAAGGGCCCTGAAGGAGGGCCGATGGCAGTACTTCCTCAACCCCCTTCCTGTTATCCGCCAAAGCTGATGTCGTACCATGCCGTAGGCACAATCCAGTAAATCCAAATAAATATACAGGGTGATCCCCCTGTAGCAGAAATCCACACCCCGTTCCCCCTCCCTGGTCCCAAGGTCGGGGCATTTAGAACGGTGTCATGTTCAAGAAGAACAATTCTGTCGCAACGGTCCCTTCCCCTGTATCACCCTCTCAGGAATCCACTATATATTAAGCTGGTATTCCATAGAGGGAAACTAATTAAAGACAGATGTGAGGAAAGCCAAGAAGAAAGCCAGTGGTCGCCCCACCATGTGACCTCAAGTTCGACTCTCTGTACAACCTTGAAACGACCTCGCAGGTTTTGGCCGGCCGGTGCCTTCATTTCGTAGCACTCGCCCGAGTTCATCGATATTTCACTCGATATATCCGAGGCGACTCCTTAATCTACTTCCGGTAGCGCTGTGAGTAACGGTTCGGCCACAACTGCCACGCCGACTGCTCGAGGTTATAAAGTTGGCCGTGTGTGAACTCAAATTACAGGTCTCGCTTCTCTGAACCCGATGTTCCCAATCTACAGGGGCTGTAAATAAGCCGCGCGCTGCTAACCTACGAAATATCTTAGCATTACAATGCTGGTAAACACGCGTTTGCCACGGGCTTAATTTACAGTCGGAAAACACAACCTTACCAGTGTTCACACGTGACCTCCTTCCTCGCGACGGTCAGTACGCGCGTTAGCGAAATCTCATAATTCGAATCACCGACACCGCACTAGTTAAGAAAAAAGGTTGTACACATACCTTCACACAAACAGCACGACAGTGGATAAGAGAAGCGCTGTCACTGCAACTGGACATGATGTCAGAGGTCTTCAACCCTCATCAAGACACGGTGTCCCGCTCTCTATCACTTAGCACTGGCCATAATGAAGACTGCCTGCCAGCAACCTTCGTCTCCAACTGATCCTTTGTTCCGGGATAATCGACTGCGCTTGCGTCGGACATGCGAAGTCCGTAGTGTCCGAAAACCTGATTCGCCACCCCAGTGCTGAAATATTCTTAAAGGGCGAGCAACGGCTCTGGTCGGGTTGTGGGATATTACCTTTTCTTTCCCTTTGACCAGCAATTTTATTCACCCGACTGCCCGATGTCTCAACGGACATTTCCCGGCAACGACATGCTGCGTACGACAACCATAGGTTGTGGGAAACATCCCGAGGCGGACCGACTGAGTTCCGTGATACCCACATACACATTAGCCAACCTACACTCACTCACCCACCCAATATTCGCCAACACTCAACAACAAATCCCCACCTATCCACACATCCCCACCCATAAACACATCTCTCCACCTGCCCACACATATCCCCCACCCATAAACACCCAAAAAAAACATACCTCCCACACACACCCCGCCACACACATATACCCACCCACACACATCCGCCGCTCACACACATCTTCTCACAACTACACACCTCCCCCACTCATACACTCATTTCTCACACATATCCACCCACTCACGTACTCACCCATCAACCACTCACACCCACAAATCACACACGCGCCCATCAACACATGCATTTCTCATCTACCCTCCCACACACACACCCCAACCACCCAGCCAAACACACATCCCCTATCCTCGCATACATCCTTCAATCACCTGCACATCCCACACTTCCCCCAACTCTCACACATCTCCCCTCCCACACAAAACTCCACCCATAAACACATTCCCCCCACACACACACATCCCCTACATACATTCCCCATACACATCCCCGCCAAAACATCTCCCCACCCACTCACACATCCTCACCTACAAACATCCTCACCACCCACACATACATCCTCCACCCACTCACATTTACCCCATCCACACTCACATACTCCCACCCACACAGACATATCCCATTCACAGACACCCCCACACTCATCCCCCACACCCATTACACACGCATCCCCCAACTCACACAATCTCCTACACACCCCTTCACCCACCCAAACACACATTCCCTACCCACACCCACTCCCACCTCACCAACACCCACATAATTCCAACTATCCTCTCAAATAACCCGCCCCCCCCCCCCCCACACACACACACACACATATCCCTCACACACACATACATCCACCACCGACTACACATCCTTTCACACATCCACACATCACCCACTACCCCATACACATCCCCCACACACAACCGCTCCACGCATACACTCCCCACACACCCCACACACACATATCCCTCACATACACACCCATACACACATACTCATATCTAGACACATACATGATGCCTCACACGATCACTGAAACTAGTCAGAACAAACTCCCACACTTTACACACAATTGAGACACTGACGATTGTCGTGAGAATTCTCGCAATTGCAAGAAGCGGAGGATAAATTGTACATATACATTGTATAGCGTAAACATTAGTGATGCAATTCAACTCTCTCTTTCTTTCTTTCTTTCTTTCTTTCTTTCTTTCTTTCTCTCTCTCTCTCTCTCTCTCTCTCTCTCTCTCTCTCTCTCTCTCTCTCTCTCTCTCTCTCTCTCTCTCTCTCTCACTCTCTTTCCCACTCACTAACTCTCTCACTCACATCACAGTAATGTTATATTATTAGTTAGTTAGTCTTTCCTCTTGAGCCTAAGGCGGCGCATAGGGCAGAAGTCCCGTCTCTCCATGCTTGGCGGTTCGCTGCTACCTGTTGTAGATCTTGGATATTTACTTGGCCATTGAATGGGCCTTCTCTAATGATGGTTCTACGCAGGGTCTCTCTTGGTCTTCCCCGTTTTCTTTTCCCTACTGGTGACCATATGAGGGCTTGGTAGGGGAGTCTTGACTTGTCCATTCTGAGTACATGGCCGATGTAGTTCCAACGGCGTCTTCTTATGAAATTGGATACTGTATCTTGCTTAGTCTCTTGTCTTATTTGCGAATTGGTTCTGAAGTCTGTCCAGTGGATGTTTAGAAGTCTTCTAAGACATTTGTTCTCAAAATTGTCTAATTTTTTATCTAAAGCTACCGTTGATTTCCAACTTTCACATCCTACGTTAACACTGGAATCACACAAGAGTTGAAGATTTTAAGTTTTGTGTGTTTGCTGAGTGTCTTTGACTTCCAGATGTTTGACAGCTTATTGAAGGCACTAGATGCCAGTGCGACTCTAGATGATATTTCTGGTGTTGGGTCCCCTGTAGATGTCATTTTGCTTCCTAGGTATGTAAAGCTGTTGACTTTTTCAAGAACGTAGCTGTTCAATTTGGTGTCATCTGAACTGTTGGTAAGATCAATAGTCTTTGTTTTTGTGGTGTTAATTTGGAGACCAATTTGTCCTGAAACATTTTGGAGGTGGTTTATTTTCTCTTGGGCATCCGGGTGTGTTGAACTCAAAACACTATGTCGTCGGCAAAGTCCAGGTCTTCTAGAATTTTGTCAACCCAATGGATACCCATATTTGTGTTGTTTGTGCATTTACGCATGACCCAGTCGATAGCTATTCCAAAAAGCATCGGTGATAAGACACAACCCTGTTTCACTCCTGTTTCGACTGAGAACCAGTCAGAGTTGCCTGTTTCTGTTCTTACGCAGCAACGTGTTTCTTTGTAGAAAGATTTTATGACGTTGGTATATTTAGTAGGAAAACCATAGATGTTAAGTAGATTCCAAAGTGAAGGACGGTGGATACTGTCGAAGGCTTTTATGTTATATTATACATGATAAAATCAAGTGGCATACAAAATGATAAGATGAGAATAAACACCCCCCCCCCCTAAAAAAAAAAAAAAAAAAATATGGAATGGCATGTTACAGGACAATCATTTGGCATACAATATGATATATCGTGATATGAAAGATGAGAATACAAAACACATATGGAATAGCATGTTACATGACATGCGTGGCTCACCTCTCTCTCTCTCTCTCTCTCTCTCTCTCTCTCTCTCTCTCTCTCTCTCGCGCGCTCTCTCTCTCTCATTCACTCTCTCTCTCTCACTCACACTCACTAACTCTCTCACTTACTCTACAGTAATTTACATGAATTCATTTCATGCATGTTAAAATCAAGTGCATCAAATTGCCAGCCAACTATCACCAGAGACGGCCGCAATTTACTGACTGCTGTGAAATGATGGCGTTTCAACCGCGACCAGGGCGGGACACCAGAGGCAATCAATTAGTGTGGTGAATCTCTGATCTAAGGCAATATGTTAATACAATATTACTTATCCGTTGTCCGTAAATAAAACGCCGACAGCCGAAATGATTGTAAACGCGAAGCGCCTAGTTTTCCGCTCCGCCTGTCTGAATAAGTAATTAGCTGTATCGATCGGCTAGGAAATATTTAGGTCAGACGTCTCCTGAACAACAGGTGTTTGTGAGTATAAAAAAATTAGGCGTGTGTAATTAGTCACATCTGATCAGCTGTGCAAAACGGACGGTATTGTAGGAGATATCCTTTGAGTTGTTATATTAAAGAGCTATTCATATTGTTTGTTAGTGTAGAATTCACCGTGATTGTATCACTGATACTTAGAAGTGTGTTTTAGGTAATTTACCAGCAATGATTAGCAAGTGTGTAAACAACCTTGTTCAGTGATTACATAGTTAGAGCTGTGAGTAATTTTGACACTAATTAGGCTGTGTGATGTTAGAGGCATTACAAATGTAAGTTATTAGCTTGAGTCAGCCAAGGATGTGTTATTTGCCTAGCTAGATAAGGATGTGACTCAGGCATTAGCTAGCTGTGTTTATTAATTCATGGAATCAAGGTGTTCTTATTCCCATTAGGATGTGGCGGTAAGTATTTGCTAAGTGAGGGCGTTAGTTCTTTTATAGCTCTATGTAAGATTGTCTAATAGTTACTTGATAGAGGTAGTTAGGAATTAGCTGTGGATTTATGATGTCACTACATGTGTGTTGTGCCTGCCTGCCTGTGGGTATTTCGCCTGACTGACCGAGTGTATTGGTATGCCTGATCATGGCTGTGTCACCGGCCCGACCGGTTTGATTTGCATGGCTGATCATGGTTGTACCGGCCGGACCGAATTGATTTGCATGGCTGGTCATGGATGTGTCACCGGCCTGACCGAATTATTTGGCCTGTCCGACCGAGGTGACTGTGCATGACCGAGTGTTGATTTTGTATATCCGACAGAACGCGATGCGATGTCCTGTAGCCGAGGCCGTTGCGTTTGTACTATTCCGAACTGCGAGCTGAATGTTGAAGTATGACTCTACTGTTCTTCTCTTCTACATATCCACTAGGAAGTGGTAGTTACACCCGAGCCATTTAGGCAGCACTTGAAGGGGGACTTAAGATTTATGGAATGAGGGACTGGATGCCACTCTAAACTGGACGACGTTTGTTAAATCACCACGGACCCAAGGTGCTCTTGTTCCATAGCTGCTGTGGGAAAGATTACTCCATGGATTGCCACCATCTCTGTGATAGACCTGCACAGGCCTGACCGTCAGGAGACAAGGTCAACTAATACAGGTCAAACCTGTTCTGGGACAGAGATCACAGGCCGAAATACATTTGCTTTGTTTATGAGTTTGTTAAATAGATATTAACAAGTCATGATTTATAATTTAGTAATGTTGGTATGTTAATGAATTATGATGTATGCAATTTATTATTGTTATGTATTCATTAATGAATTATGTTTAATTAATTGTTCAATGGGTTAAGTGATTAATTAATTGTTGAGTTGTATAGATGGGGAGGATATGTCCGGCTGGACACCTCCTAGATAATGAAACCTCTAAACTGAAAGATAAATAGGTGCATTTTAAGGTTGTTGATGGGAGTGAAACGGAGGGTAGGATTAACACCAGGTAGTAGGATCCTTTGACAGAGTCAAACAGTCTACTCTGGTGCTATCGGGCCAAATGTGCCCAGACGAGTTACTTGACTATACACTTGCGTACTATTGCTTTCTATTGCACCCTCATGCATGTACCTTGTAGTTAAGAGATATAAAATGTTGATGATCTATTACATCATGTATGATATATATTACTCTGATGCATGTGGTGTGGTGGAGGCTATGTTAGTCCTAGTTGT
This sequence comes from Cepaea nemoralis, assembly GCA_014155875.1. Classification (NCBI taxonomy): domain Eukaryota; kingdom Metazoa; phylum Mollusca; class Gastropoda; order Stylommatophora; family Helicidae; genus Cepaea; species Cepaea nemoralis. Next base: position 73,399 of record JACEFZ010006207.1, on the reverse strand, counting down.
AGTTGATTACTCACACCGACCTCCATGTTTCAGGATCTAGTTATATGATGGAGATTCGAGAGTTATACCATAAACTGAATGGGACCAGCTCATTCCAGTGCCATTCAAGGTTATGTTTGAGGCAAAACTGGGAGCGGTCAATTGTATCTGTCAGAGCCAACGCAGTTTGTAGATACCTGAATTTTAGAACGTCACGGTGAGTCTCAGGTAGACAATCGCGACGAGTCCGACGGAAATTTGGTCATCAGACCCAGCTTGGGTCTAGGACTGATACGTCTATTGATTGACGCCTGTATGGTACCGGTGAAGTTCTACGAAGACAAGGTAACTCATTGGTAACCAGTGTAAGTTCCATGACATTGTTTCAAACGAAGGTGAAGAAAGTGAACTCTGTTGAACCGTCACGACGATGGCCAGTTTAAATGTTTCAGGCCCGGCTGGGTCTTAATGAGGTCCAATGTATCCTAAGTCATATAACTCTGGTGGTGCTCTGCATTTGTGATTATTTTTTGAAACCTGAACTTGGTCAGTGACCTACAACAGTAGTCTACTATTTTCGTGAACACCTGAGAGACAGACTTGTTCGGGTAGGGATCTACCCCATTCCTAGGTGTGTTATTGGACAATGACATTGTCAGCGCTCCAGTTATGCGTTGCAGATACATTCATCCCATTAACTTGAGATGCCAAAGAGAAACCAGGCTCTTATATTCTATTGTGTGGTGCAGCAGTACTTATCAGATGGACATCTAGAACTCTAGGGATCATAGAGTAGAACTTGTGATTTCTTCCGTCATCGAGGGATGACCAGTGAACAGTGCTGAAGTGTCAGTCAGGTATCAGACAAATGACCAGTCCGAGATCTTACTCACAGTGGAAGGGGAGAACTTTGGATGAGTCAACGACTTGAGGTTCTTTTGCACTGGAGGTTCATCGGGTGAGTGTCAAAGAGCCGCATTCAGCCTAATCGAGAATAGAGGAGAGAACTAAGGAAGAAGAACAAGAACGGATAGAGATAACATCCCTATCTAAGGAATAGGGGAGAGAAGGGACAAAACGCAAGAGGGAGAACCGTAAACAGTTCTCCGACTGAACACACGCGTGTCCTAAAAAGGGAACACGCTAATACATGATCAAGAGTTACCCAAGATAGAGTGGGGAAACCAGTATCACGAGAAGTATCCATAAACAGTGGATACTTTAGAAGAGTAACCGAGTGACAAGTCACCATAACGCGTGACGCACGAAGGGTCAGCAGCTCGTGGCGGAACACGCCACGAAAGTCAAGGAGACTGAGACTTGACAGCGTACAGGACGGATCGGTGTACTTGCTCTGAATACTGTGTCGTTTACAGGACAGTAGAGATAGACTTAGACTTAGAATAATTCAGTGATAATACCATTAGACCATGTCATAACATAGTAATGTCATCATGTATGTATCTCATGTGATTATCAGCTCTCAGAGCTTGTGTATAATCAGCCCACAATAAATCTATATCCTTTTGTGCGACGTACGAGATATCATTCGTGTGGTACAAAAGAAGAATCCATGTGTGCCTGTCATAACTAGGTTGCTGACAGGCAGGATTATATTTGGTGTCAGAAGTGTTAGATTTGAACCCACACAAATATCAGGGTATATTTGGTGTCAAGAAGTGGGGCTTGAACCACGTTCAAGCAATTTATTACAACTATTAACCCACATAAAGTAAAATTATATTTGATCAAAATTGTGTATTAGAATTATATCAATACTGTATTTGTTGCTGATTCACGCAAATTACGATCGTACCATTATTGATTTTTTGAGGCCATGAAACTGACCTAAATTTAGAATGACGCACCGCGCTCGCCGTGAAGTGTGTTTAGAACAGCGTTAAAGAGCTGGGCGATCATTGTTGTGTATATTTTTGTTTCATTATTTATAAGTAACATGAGAAGAGTACCCACAGGAATTAGGGTGGGATTGTTTTGTTTATTATAATTATTTTCATTATTTGTGTTATATATTTTGGAAGATCATATATTTTTGTGTCATTTATTAAACGAACTTACCCACGAAAGATTACCATGGCAAAGTACAGTCAGTACAGGCAGGAATAGATTAGTGTCCAGGTTACGAGCAGAAAGTATAGTTCACTCAGACATCAGAAAGCGAAGACAAGACGACATTTGACGATTCATTTGACGATTCATTCATACAATCATATCATTTCATATCATCCATACCACATTTGTTGTTTGTCATATCTGCATGAATAGGAGACTAAAATTACTTGCGTTGCTGTATTTTGTAACACATGCAATGTATTAATTGTTGCTGCTCTACGAAACAGAAACATCGATCGTAGTAGCGAGCAGATCCATCTTGTGTGTGAGCAAACCTCGATCGTATTACCAAGCCTATTCACCGTGTGTGCGAGAAAGAAGGGTGACATCCGAAGTGACCAATTTTTCAAGAAATAAGATGAGTATCTTTGCATATTTTGATAATCTCAATTAAGGAAAGCATCTTGTTTTTCCATTGTAATATTATAAATTGTTAAATTTATTGATTGCTAAGTCATACCAATTGTGTGATATTTTGTCATATTTAGTGATAGAAAGTTGTGTATAATACCTTTGGTGTGTAATCTTAAAGTGATACAATGTCAACATTAGGGGAATTTATCCAGGCAGGGAAAGATCTAACATACACTGGGGATAAGTTAGAAAAATGGGCAGAACAAAAATACAAAGAGTACATAGATAGGAAAACTATAATTGATAGAGAAGAAACAGAAAGAAAAGCTACAGCGGAAAGAGATGAACGAGCACGTGAGAGACAACATCAAAAAGAAATGTTAGAATTAGAACAGGCCACCAAACAAAAACAGATAGAATTAGAGCAAGCCACTAAACAGAAACACATAGAGTTAGAGCAAGCCACTAAACAGCAAGAATTAGAATTAAAGGGAAAGCAAATTGAAGTAGACTCACAGACACAATTAAAAATGAAAGAAATGGAGATCGACTCACATGTTCAGATAACTACCACTAAGGAAAGGAGTCAGGAAGAACAGAACAAATTTAGTAAGTATAAAGGGATCATCAAGCCCTTCAGCCAAGGCGATTCCATCTCCGCATGGACAGAAAATATAGAGTTCCAGCTTAAATTTCTAAACGTTCCTTTACAGGATTGGGCGATGATCTACATGAAGAATCTCTCGGGTGAGCCCTTAAAAGTTATTGAATCTATTCCATCAGAGTTAAGGAATAACTACCAATATATACATGATAGAATTATGCAGCATTTTCTACTCGATGCTCCTGGATATCAGATCCAGTATTCTCAAATCAAACCAAAACCAAACGAAACGTTTATCGACTACGTATCCAACGTGCAAAGTGTCTTCAGTAAATGGCTTAAGGCAGCTAAAATAGGGAAGAGTTACGATAAGTTACAAGACTTAATGATCATGGATAAGGTGATATCCACGGTTCCAACTCCCTTCGCTAAGTTCCTTCAACAAGCAGACATTGAGTCACTCGAACAGTTGGAAAAACGCGGGTCCGCTTATTTCTCTTCAAACAGAGATATTTTTAAAACATCCATAAATGAATCTGAAATTGCGGCTTTTGCCGACAACAAGCCAAAAAGATCTTTCAATCAAAAACCTTATCAAAGGAAAGATAGGCAAGACCAAAAGCCACCTTTATGTATGTACTGTCATTTAAACCACCAACAATATTCTATGTGTGACAAGAACCCGTCATACCCTGCACATCTTGAAATGACGATAAAAAAGCAGGAAAGTAAAAGGAGTAAATACAAACGGGCTGTTAAATGTTAATTTTGTTCCTCTTATGGACATTACAGTCAGTAATGTTTGGGGCGTCAAAGAATGAAAGCCAACAATGCTGTACTGATTGACACATCGTCCGATAGTGGCAGTGAAACTGAGTGCGAAGTTGAGAATGTATTACCTTTCAATGATTGTGAAAATGTGGCTGCTGTGACAGATATTTTAAACTTCGACCAATGTGAAACTTGTCACCTATTCCATTCAGATGGTAAACTCAAATGTGGGCACATTGTCCCAGTTTCGACTGAAAATGCGAACGCAGCTATAGCCTCCAGAGGCAATCTAACGTTCCACGATGCACTGGTCAATGATCTTCCATGCCAATGTTTGCTTGATAGTGGAAGTAGTATAATCGGGTTAAGGAAAGAACTAGTTAATCCAGAGGATTATACGGGCGATTTTGTGAAATGCCGTACCTTTTCAGGTAATATTGAAAAGTACCCATTGGCAAAAGCCCGCATAAACACCCCGTTCCTTTCCGGCACATTTATGTGCGCGATTTTACACGACCCGGCTACTGACCTAATTCTTGGCTGCCTACCAGGCTTAAAACACTGCACTGCTGGTGAAATATCAGCCTGGAAGAAAATTAACATGCCTAAAGCAGTAACCAAGCCAGAGAGACAGATACACCTCGAACCAGAACAGGAGGTGCTACTTCTATTGCCAGATAAACGTAACCTATTATTAACTTCATGGCAAGGGCCATTCAAAGTGGTACGAAAGATATCAGATGTCGATTATGAAATATCGATAAACCAAAAATTAAAGATATTTCATATCAACATGCTGAAGCCATACTTTTCACGACAAGAAGAACAGATGACAGACGAACAGAATGCATCTACACCAAGCAACCAGACGACAGACGTACATAACGCAACTACACTAGTTAGTGTGACAGAAGACGACGACAATGCAGATACATGTAGTCAGCAAACAGAAAACGCACTTAGTACCACCACAGTACTGAATCAGACAGAGGACGACGACATGGAACTACCAGTTCCGACAGTAGACAGGACGACGACAATTGATAGCATACGGATAGAACCAAAACTCACAGACGAGCAAAGACGACAAATAATAGCTTTAGTGACAGAATACAGAGACATTTTTTCCGACATTCCAGGTAGGACTGACAGGATCGAGCACTCCATTCATTCTGTCTGATGACACCCCTATCAAATGCCGACCTTATTCCATCCCTTTAAGTTACAGGGAAAAACTCGACAAGGAACTCCTTAGCCTTGAGTCGAGTGGAATAATCCAAAAGTCACAGTCAGAATATTCTTTCCCTATTGTCCTGGTCATCAAAAAGGACTCAACAATTCGCCTCTGTGTCGATTATAGGAAATTAAATAATGTGACCAAAGTTGATGCAGAGCCAATCCCATCTTGCGAAGACTTGATTCTCAATATGTCAACTTCTAGAATCTTTTCCAAACTCGACCTAACGAAGGGATATTGGCAAGTCCCAATGCACAAACTGTCTATACATCTTACTGCATTCTCAACACCCTTAGGTCTTTATGAGTGGCGATTCCTTCCTTTTGGCCTTCGTAATGCTCCAGCCACTTTTGTTCGACTCACTAGGGACCTTCTTCATGGAGTGACGAATACTGCAACTTATATTGACGATATATGTATCCATACGGCAGACTGGACAACACATCTACAGAAACTGCGACACGTCTTCGATAGATTGAGACTTTTCGGTCTTACTGTGAAACCAACAAAAGTTGAGTTGGGTCTGGAAGAAATCGATTTCCTTGGCCATACCATTACTAGAGGCCAACTTAAAACAGATGACAAGATCGTAACCAAAATTTTAAATTTAACAATGCCGACGACCAAGAAGCAAGTTCGAAGCTTACTTGGTCTGGTAAATTACTACAACAAATTTATACCGAATTTAGCTGAGATTACCAGCGTGTTTTCGAATGTTTTGAAATCATCTGTAAAATTGAATGTAAAAGATGCAGACTTAATTGATGCATTATCAAAATTGAAACGAATGTTTAGCGTTGTACCAATCTTACGCTTACCTAATCCAAGCCTTACGTATTTTCTTCGTACAGACGCAAGTGCTATATCCATCGCTGGCGTTCTAGGCCAGTTCTATGAGGGAATCTTTCACCCAATAATTTATGTAAGCCGGAAAATCACACCTGCTGAGTCGAGGTATGGAGTCTCTGAATTAGAAGCTTTAAGCCTCATATATTGTGTGCGTAAACTCCATCGTTTCTTAGCGGGCACCCATTTTGTCATTGAAACTGACAATTCACCTCTTAGAGTGATGCAGTCTGGAGTCCACAGGAACAACAGGATCTACAGGTGGTCCTTGATCCTGCAAAATTACTCTTTCACTATTCAACATATAAAGGGAAAGATGAACTTGCTGGCGGACACACTTAGCAGACCGTCTCAGATAGAGATACCTGATGTACCTGAGCGGAGCGATTCTACATCACACCATGCATCGACACTGTAAATAATCTTGTGTCCAGAATGTGTATTATAGACATTGTGGTGCTCTTACAATTGTGAATCGCCTTAAGTGAGCTATTATAAACTGTGTCAGTATGAGTAAGAAAGGACAGACACATGAGTAGATGTCTACGCCATCATCTTATATTATATGTTACCAGTGAGTCTAACTATACCCAGGACGAGAGCGTATATCAGACGTTGTTTAATTAACTTTATGTCAACGAGTTTCAACAGAGAACGCTACTTCGGCAACACAACTGGAAGTAATTAATGTAATTAATTATAGTTAGAAATGTATGTGATATGTATCATAACATGTTTTTATAACAGTTGCATGTAATATCATAACTTTCTTAGTTGCGATAGAACTTATAAAACCATCCCCATAAATTGTTTGTTAGGAAACTAGTAACATTTAGCAATTAAACTTCATCTACATTAAGTCAGAAATTCATATAGTTAACATCATTAGAACGTATTCTTTAAATTAGTAAACATAACTTTAGATCCATCATCATTTAACATATTTTTCACATAGTTTAGTTAATGAAACATTACTTAAAATTTATACCTTCATTTAGAACTTATAACATCTTAGTTAGAAACACACATTGAGGTAACTAACACACTTTACCCAAATTTATTCATTTAGTTAGATTATTTCCCTTAGTTAGCACAGCTCAGCACACTAACGTAGATTAGATTAATTATAGTATTCATTACACCCAGGATCGGTAGGAAACGATCCTTACAACCATGTAAATTGTGTACAGAAATGACCGGTGCAGAAAGACGGCACAGTCATGTGGCTTAAATTTTTTTGTAAACTAAGCCAATCATTTATTGTACATATATTTTTCATTTCTTTTCTTTTCTATAACAATATTTTAATGATATAACGCCTTTTTAAACCAGTGTGTAGTGAAAGTGTAGGTAAAAGAAGTGTGAAAGGGAGTAATAGTGTGGATAAAAGATGTGTGAAAGAGAATGAGTGAATGAGATAATAAAGAGAGAGAGGAGAGAGGCATTTGCGGGTATTAGGCGTACGACATGAGTTTTGTAGTTCGTCCGTGTCAATTTATGTAACACAATGTGTCGTTCGTTTTTATCTGTGTAGTAGCCATACTTTCAATAGACTGATAGGAAACATATTTTAAGCTTCCTAAAACCGGCGAGTAGTCATAAATCAGCCTTACACACTCGTTTGTGACTACAATAAACCGTTTTATGTCGCTTGAAAGATAACATACACGTAAATTATAGACATACACACATGTTGGTAATTTAATACACATTAGTTAAATACAAACACGCAACCAAACAGGAAAACTAACAAATAAAGATGCATACATCATTACATGCAAAGGGGCATAATAACTTTCCATCAAGGGACACTACAAAATTTCGAAACCCAAGTTTAACACTGAAAGATTTCTTCACAAGCGGAATCTAGATAGGTGAACAGTAACACACAAAGCATGCATACGAGTTGGAGTGTATATTATATGGGAGCATGAATATTATTCATGTATTGTACCCTTAATAGGGACAATTTGTTTGGGTTGTTAGTTAATTAACAATTAGAGGAGTAGGACTATTAAGTCAATGGCTCTGGTTCACACAACTCCCGAGAAGTATAATATCAGAAAGAGCAAATGCTCTAGCCAACTGTACTAGTGTGGTGTGATAATCAATAGCCAAGTGAAGTGATACAACAGTGTCACAAGGGAAAGTAGAGGTCTTGTTCTTCACCCAGAACAGAGTTAGCAAGCTCATGCAGCCTTTGACAAAATTAGACACAGCCTAATTTTTTTAGATAACTATTTGTGTTACACCCATAAGCTAAAAGCTTGTAACACAACACAGACGGGAGGAGAGTCTGTCAAAGAGCCGCATGCAGGCAAATAGAGAAGTAAGGAGAGAATTAAGGAAGAAGATCAAGAACGGATAGAGATAACATCCCTATCTAAGAAATAGGGGAGAGAAGGGACAGAACGCAAGAGGGAGAACCGTAAACAGTTCTCCGACTGAACACACGCGTGTCCTAAAAAGGGAACACGCTAATACATGATCAAGAGTTACCCAAGATAGAGTGGGGAAACCAGTATCACGAGAAGTATCCATAAACAGTGGATACTTTAGAAGAGTAACCGAGTGACAAGTCACCATAACGCGTGACGCACGAAGGGTCAGCAGCTCGTGGCGGAACACGCCACGAAAGTCAAGGAGACTGAGACTTGACAGCGTACAGGACGGATCGGTGTACTTGCTCTGAATACTGTGTCGTTTACAGGACAGTAGAGATAGACTTAGACTTAGAATAATTCAGTGATAATACCATTAGACTATGTCATAACTTAGTAATGTCATCATGTATGTATCTCATGTGATTATCAGCTCTTCTCAGAGCTTGTGTATAATCAGCCCACAATAAATCTATATCCTTTTGTGCGACGTACGAGTTATCATTCGTGTGGTACAAAAGAAGAATCTATGTGTGCCTGTCAAAACTAGGTTGTTGACAGTGAGTCGTTAGTCACGTCGGGACGACAGCACTAACTGAAGTCAATGCTCTGTGATGATGACTGATCATCGGTAGATCTTCTCGCTGTTCTTCGTCAGCGCTGTACATATTGTCTTCTATCCAAGCTTGTCAGCCATCCCTCTCTGAGTTTAGTTGACGTATTACAAAATTAAATTGTGATTTGTTGACCATGGCTTTAAGTGCAGGAATGACTGTTGTCTTGTCCGAGCCCCTTGTGGGTAGGAATCCATAGGTGGGGACGAAAGGTCAGCTGTCCCGGCTTGTTGAGGCCCTGTAGATGTATTGTCCTATTGGGGTGGTCGGAGCAAAGGCTGGGGATATTAACTATCAGTGGCATACCTGTCCAAACCCCGGGGGTTTTGTCGCACCCTCCTAATTTTGGTCTTGGCCTTCAATCTCTGAACATTGTAGAGTCCGTCATCTGAGCGTGAATGAATGTATATACCACCATCCTGATCACGAAAGGCATATTTCAGTAGACGTGAAAAGTATATTCCAAAGAGTGTGGGAGCTAGTACACAACCTTCCTTAACTCCACTCTTGATTTGAAACTCTTCAGAAGTTGCACCATCAAACTTGATTATAACATTCATGCCTGTGTGGAACGATTCCACAATGGACAGAAGAGTTGGTGGGCAGCCAATCTTCTTTAGTGCCTTGAACATACCCTCACGACTGACCAAATCAAATGTCTTTGTGAGGTCGGTGAAGGCAATAGACAGTGGTTTATTCTGTTCACCGCAATTTTCTTGCATTTGTCGCAATAAGAATATCATATCAATGCTAGACCGGTTCTGTCGAAAACCACACTGTGATTCGGGGTAGGCTTGATCTCCTAGGACTTGAAGTCTGGCAGAAAATTCTGGCACATACTTTTCCAACAATACACAGAAGTGAGATACCCCTATAGTTGCTGCGGTCGCTCCGATTCACACCTTTCAGCTTTCACACCGGCATTTAATACACTCTCCCGCCCAGTCGAACACGTCTTTCCTCTATCGAGTCCAGTCTCAGTCTGAGCCTTCAGGTATCGGTCTGATAGTCACGTCGCGCTTGACCGCGTGTTCCCTGTGATAGTCGTGCTAAGTTAGTTGTCTTGCTGTACTAGCTGTCCGGTCTGGTTTGTCTCAGGTTCTTCAGTGCAGAGTAGTACTGTGGTTCAAAGACGTTGTCTTGTCTATAATCTGTGTCCTGTTTATAATCTTGTGTCCTGAATATATAGCTGGGTCTTGTTGTCCCGTTTATGTCCTGTCTATGACAACTCTGTTGTCCTGTCTATGACATCTCTATTGTCTTGTCCATGACATATCAATTGTCATGTCTCTGATATATCTATTGTCCTGTCCATGTCCTCATCTGCACTCCCCGACATGATGCCATTCTCCCCTTCTCCCCCCTTTTCGTGTCACTTAATTTCTTATCAGAATCAGTGACACACTGCGTTTTGAATATCTAATTAGTCTGACCTAATTTGTCAGTGAGTTGTGTGAGTTCGTCAGTCGTAACTGTTGGGTTGGGTACAACTGTAGTTTGTAGGAGTCTGATATTCCGTTGAAACACACACCTACTTTTGTGTAGTCAGCCTAACACTCTTGGTATGTTGCCAAGAGTCTAATACTCTCACACATTTTACTAGTGGTGACTGTTAAACGGCCCAAGGTACCCTTGACTTACATTTATGGTTTCAAATTAAATTACAACCCTCTCATACACCCAATATGGTGTCCCGAAACAATTGCTTTTTTTAAGGAGACTAATCATGGGTATAACCCATGGCCCCCGTAAAATGTTAGTCAACATCTCTCTTTAAGATATGTGTACACTGATTTACTCCTATCTCACTTCCGCTTGATGGCGGTGTTTGTCTTGTAATATTAATTGTTTCCCTTCATTAACCACTTATGTCCCTTGAGTAAGTTTAATCTCCCCTTCTTAGTGTACATTATGCACATTATGTGTTAATATGGTGTTAGTGTAAGTTGTTTCTTTATACTGATGCATTTGTTAATTACAAACATGAGTGTATGCTTATAATCTGTGTAGTCTTCTTATTCAAGTGTCAACAGATAGGTTTCTGTATCTCACAAATGATTGTCTATTTATAATTTCTGAGAAAAGTCTCCGAACTGTGATTCTTGAATACATTCCAATACGTGTAGTGTATTCGTAATGTTTACACATATAAAAAATGAACAAATCGCATGTGATGCCAAAAACGTATACAAAATATTAAGCACTTTTTGTTTTACATACCCTCATTTAACACTTTTCACTCGTCAGTTCACAAAGCATGTATATTTTAAAAATCTTTATATTGTTAAGATTGCCACAATATTAAGTTAAGGTGAACAAATTGGATAACATGTAATTAAAACGTTTTAAATAAATGAATGTGTCAATGCATGAGAAAATCTTGAGGTAAGAAAGATCATTAGCTTATATTTTACATGACTGAATCAAATTAAACTTTTAATTGCAACAAAAATGTAATTGAACAAAAAGAATGCTCATGCTTTAAGCTTAACTTACTTTTATAGTTCTCATTTATATATATATATATATATATATATATATATATATATATATATATATATATATATATATATATATATATATATATATATATATATATATATATATTATTTTTTTTTCGCGTTTCCATCCTGTTTCAGGATATTGCTTTCAACATCAGCATCTTTCAGCTGTATGTTGATTCCTAGGCTAGATTACGCTCATCAGCACGCCACGACTTTCTGAGCGACGGCTCCATACTCTCATAAGTCACTTTTGCGATTCGAACCACTGCTAATTCTCGTCGCGTCACGTGACGAGAGTATTCGGGGTTAGCGGAGAAAGCTGCTAACCCCTCGGCCACGGAGCCGGTATATATATATACATACATTTAATTTCATATCTAAGTTTTTTTTTTTAGCATATCCTTTACAGGACTTAGCTGTCAACACCAGCATCTTTCAGCTGTATGTTGATCTCTTGGCAAGATTACGCTCAGTAGCTTATATCTAAGTTAATTAAGTTAAATACAGTGTTTACGTATTGAACCGTTACACTGATATTATAATACTAGTATTGTGTTATAGAAAAAATGGAACATTACCACTAATAAAGTTATAATTACTAAACGATGTAATGCTTTTCTGTGTTTTCGAAATATACGTTTGTCTGTCTGTGAAACTTAATTAAAATAGTAATAATTAATTAAAATAAATACACTTAACAAAATTAATCTTCTTGACTGGTGATCTATTTGACTAGTTGATCTCGGTGACTGGTGAGTTCTAAGTTCTCGTCAACAGGTCAGCGATAATATTGTCCACATCTTTTATATGTCTGATCGAAAATTAGTAGTCTTGTAATAACAAAGCCCATATATGTATTCTGTTGGTCTTTGGATGTCCCTGTTGTAATACCAGCAAAGGAGAATGGTCCGTTTCTATGAGGAAATGATTTCCGGCAATGTATTTCTTCAGTTTATTGACGCAGTACACAATCGCCAGGCATTCCAGCTGAGATACGCCGAAACGAGACTCGACTGGAGTGAGCTTTCTACTCACGTAACTTACTGGATGATTTATGCCATTGTAGGTCTGAAGTAAGACTCCCGAGAATGTGGTGACACTGACATCTGTCCTTAGGATATAAGGAATAGCCTTGTTAGGCAAGCGAAGGATGGGTACATTAGAGAAATAATGTTTAATTTGTGATATTGCATTTATTAAAGTAGCACTCTGTAAATCAATGTTTTCTTTGGATCTTAAAAGATCTGGAAAAAAAATGTGTCAATTGTGTCAATATTATGAGTCCAAATGATATGCCTCTATCAAAAACTTGTTTGAATCTTTATGTCTGGGTTAACATTTTGGAAAGTATAGTTGGCTGACGCTGTACTAGTTCAGCAGAATGTTCAACCTAGTGAAATGGGATGGAAACTTTGGCTTTAGATACAACATCAAACTGAAATTATGGTGAAAGATATCTTAATAATGATGTTGTTAACAAAATTAATAGGTTAATAAGTAGCAACATGGTTGCCATTGGCTGAAGTTGGTATGTGTACAGTGCTGTCAATAATGTCATTACTAACATCAATAAAGAAACTGATATGGAGATTGTAGCATTATATACTGGTAAGTTTCTGTCTTTAAATCTGTATTTTCTATTATGTCCCTTGGAGAAATTGTTATTGTCTTGTGTTTCTAAGTCCGTGTTTTTCTGAAACTGTTGTCTGTCTGTACATGACTGTAGGGCATTTGCTTTCAGTTTTAAGTGTGGTGTTTGAGTTGTATTGTTTGCATATTGTCTGTTTGCTGTTGTTGTTTTTCTCTGATGTTGCGTTACTGGTAGTGAAAACTTCTGTAGGTTTGTGAATCTGGTCAATAACAGTTTTATTTGGAAAAACAAAATGATCCACTTTGGAGAAATTTACGTCATGTACCTCTTTAAGTTGTTTTGTCGTCTTGTGACTAGTAGTTTCTTCTGGGTTTATTGACTGAAATTGCTGTTCTTGATCATTTATCTTTTGACTTGTTGCAGTTAGTTTTGTCACTGCAATATCTTTTTGATGCCTTTTTTCCAGGCATTAATTTCTTTTTGTGTACTGTTCTTTATCTGTGGCAAATATCCTAAAAGCAAATCTGTACATGGATTCTCTAGAACTGCGCAGATAAATGTCCCTGACAGAAAAGATGTACAAATATGTGCAATTGCTAGTGGATATTTCTCCACATTACCAGAAAATATTCGGCAATTTACAAACTCGTCTGTATAATGTTCTGTATTTACAAAATCTTTCCTAAGACCAATCAAAGTGCTGCCAGAATCGAAAAGCACTTGGCGTGGTTTGTTGTTTACTAACCCATTGTGGACGTTTAGTTTTCCTCTGGAGGAACTAACAGCATTAGCATTTCTCACATAGATATGGATATAGTATGCCCACATTCTAACACGCCATCATCATGAAATGTCTCACATGTTTGACATTTATCAAAATTAAATATGTCAATCGCTGCTAGAGCGTTATCTTCTGGTTGCATAATGGCCTCGCATTCGCTCTCACTCTCTGACGATGTGTCAGTTAGGGCTGCATTTGCACTTCTTAACATTCGGCGACTTTCGCATCTTGCTGAATAGTGTCCCAGACTTTTACAAAAAAAACATTTAACCGCTCTCTTGTACTTATCTCGCTTGGTCTGTTGTTTATTGACCATCATCTCTAAGTGAGCTCGATACCCAGGATTCTTATCGCACATCTGAAACTGATGATGTAACAGTTTGCAGTAAGGACATTGTGGTAAGTTTGTCTTTTGTTTACTTTTATATGTGAATGGTGTTGATGGTTTGACATTTGTTGCAGCTACTATGTCATTCTCACTTGTGTTTACTGAGAAAATGTCTCTTTTTGATGTGAAGTACGAAGACACCTTTCGTTCTAGCTGATTCACAATCAGATTGTTGCTAAAAAAAAATAGCAAATGGGGTTGGAATAAATGATATAATCGTATCCATTATCATTAGATCCCTTAATTTTTCAAAACTTTTGTTCACTTTCGCAGCATTTATCCATTTATTAAAAATATCCTGCACTTGTGATACATAGTCAATGAACGTTTTGTTGGATTTATGCTTTAACTTAGAAAATTGGACTTGATAACCAGGAGCACCTAGCAAGAAATGTTGCATAATTCTTTGATGGATGTAATCATAGTCTTTTCTAAGTTCTTGTGGTTTAGACACAATGACTTTTAAAGATTCCAAGGCAAGGTTGCGCATATAGATCATTGCCCAATGTTCTTTTGGGATCTCATGGTGTTGCATTTGGGTCTCAAAATTCTCAGACCAGGCTGAGATGGAGTCTCCTGGACACAATGTTTTTACAATACCCTTATATTTTGTAAATTTGTGTTCTTCTTCCATACTTTTTAGTTTACTGGTTGCAATATGTACTTGTAACTCAACTTCTAGTTCTTTCATTTTATTTGCGTCTCTGACTCTATTTGTAATTGTTTCTCTTTCAATGTGGTTTCTTCTACCACATGTAGTTCTTTTAATTTTGTTTGTTCTGCTCGCTGAACTAATTTAATTCCTTATTTTTAGCGTCAATTTCTAATTGCTTTTTTTTCAATTTGGTAGTTGCTTATAATTCTTTTTTATTGTTGTTGACGTTCTATTGATCTTTCCTCTCTTGTCTATCAGAATATTCTTTAAATTTCCTTTCTGCCCATTCTGCCAATTTATCACCACTATAACCTAATTATTTTCCATCTGCAATGCACTCTTTTAGTGTTGACATTTTCACAGTTTTGTTTTATCGCAATTTCAATGGAAACTAATTTGTTACGTTCAATTGCATCAAATGAGTACGTGGTAATAATTTACAATGTTACATACAGCAAAAACAATAGAGTGCTGCTTTAAATTGCAATATATAGTATATATATATATATATATATATATATATATATATATATATATATATATATATATATACCCTCATTGCTGTAAAACAGGTACTGATCGTATGTAAATAGAAGTTCATTTATTTCCTGTGTATCAGTTGTTTTATCTGGAGTAAAGAGTTTCTAAATTTTCTGAATCTGTTCTGTCAAGACTTGCTTATATATATATATATATATATATATATATATATATATATATATATATATATATATATATATATATATATATATATATATATATATATATATATATAAAGTACTAATCTGGGATAGGTTGATTTTCATCAGTGCCACACTTATTTATGCGCTGCTAGGAGAAACACATTATTCAGCAATATTCCATCTGTACTTGGCTGTAAATCTTTCCTGTAATGGGAATAAAATAATATTAGTATCGTGGAGAATTGTGTCTGTCCAATGTCATATGATAGAGGAAAGATTATATGTTTAGTGCCACTATAATTATTTTTCGTCAGTCATCTAGTTAATTGTCTTCATATTAACTGCAATTACTATTTAACTGCCACTACTCAAATCAATCTGTTATTTGATTTGTGAAAAACTAATATTTTGGGATTAGGACGGAAGTCATCAATTGACTGGTGATAAATATATCTCTTTAATTGGGTTCAAATTTAACGGGCGAAAGACCCCAAAAATGAATTATCGTTATTTACCTTGTTAACCTAATGTTTTGGGTTCAAAATCAGAAGGACTATTTCCCCCATAATGACTTGCCTATTAACTTCGGTTCAAATTTATCGGACGAAAGCACCCAAAATGACTCGCCTGTTAACGTCTCATAAATACAGGTAGCTCGTTATCTTATGATAGTGAGTCTTCTACGTGCACTCAATAAGATAATAACCCGTCGCATGTAGGTTTACCTTATTTATTCAGGCAAACGATAATATCGTGACATGAATATATAGTATCAAATTATACACAAATCATATCACAACCTTTTATCTACAATAATGGCGAATCACACTCAGCCATCGCAGTCATCCGTGCGCTCATAACACAATTCATTCTCATTCCTCTTACTGAATACTCTCTGCTATCTTCGCTCAGCAAAGGCTAGCTTTCACACCGGTACTTAATACACTCTCCCGCCCAGTCGCACACGTCTTTCCTCTATCGCGTCTAGTCTCATTCTGAGCCTTCAGGTATCGGTCTGACAGTCACGTGGCGCTTGACCGCGTGTTCCCTGTAATAGTCAAGCTGCGTTAGTTGTCTTGCTGTACTAGCTGTCCGGTCTGGTTTGTCTCAGGTCCTTCAGTGCAGGGTAGTACTATTGGTCAAGGACGTAGTCCTGTCTATAACCTGTGTCCTGTTTATAACCTTGTGTTCTGTTTATAGCTGGGTTTTGCTGTCCCGTCTATGTCCTGTCTATGACATCTCTGTGTCATGTCTATGACATCTCTATTGTCTTGTCTATGACATATCTATTGTCCTGACTCTGACATTTCTATTGTCCTGTCTATGTCCTCATCGGCACTCCCCAACACGCTGACAATATGGGTCAGATATTGTCTCCGTGTGATGATGAAGACCAGCTGGTGCCAATGGTCGGATCTTGGATGTTTCCGTGTGACCTTATGCATCTCTTTTATTTTTAAAAACGAGTTTGTAATACATAGGTTATTTCTGGTGCAATGCTCCAGCAGCCTTTGCCCATTTTCATTCATGCGGCCGATGTTGCATTTTCCAAGGTACACTGGCCATGAACTCGAGTCCTTGCCCACACGAGCATTGAAATCACCGAGCATATAAATGTAGTCAGATTTTGGAACTGCCTTGATCACGGAGTCTAACTCCTCATTGAACGAATAATTCACATCATCAGAGGAATCGAGTGTCGGTGCATATGCAATAATAATGGCGGCAAAACTACAAGAGGTTGTCAAGCGCAGGGATAATAGTTTTTCATTACCTTCAGCTGGAATTCCAATCATTCCCAGTAGCATATTCTTCACTGCAAAGCCCACACCATGTTTCATTTTTTGCCTGCCCTCTCCCCTTCCACCCAAAAAAATGTAATTGTTTTCTATGAGTGACCCTTCTTCGGCGAGGCGAGTCTCCTGCAGGCCAGCAATATCAATGTTAAGACAATTGAGTTCGGCATCAATCACAGCCGTTTTTCTCACATCGTCAATATTGGTCAAGTCACTTGAAAATCCTGGACACATGATCCTGCTCTCGGCCTGTCTACATCTGGAACAAGACAAGCTGCAGAAGCTGCCGGAGCAGCAAAGCAATGCTCTAACTGTCCGCCTGTCGGAGCTTCGATCCTAGACCAGCCGCCAACCAAGGCTTAGGGCCTGGTCTGCCCTGCCATGACATTTTGTCTTTAGGTTGCTCTTCCTCCCGAAGCCGTTGGCACAATGTGTTGGGTTGGTAAGCGCCGTCTACTGTTATACGGTAGCTCGCTCATATCTGACTAAGACCTGACACCATACCAAATTAATGCACAAAGAATTAAATGGCATCTCTAAGAAAAGAACACACACATCAACGGATTGCCTAATACCAAAGATGTCTAAATCATAATTGAAAAAGATCAGATTTTGCATGCGTGGCCAGATCATGTGAAAGACAGTCACAATGATACAAGAGAACACCAGTATGATATTCTGAATAGTTATGAATAACCATCAGTTCTGAGGATGGAAGTTCAGACTGCTATTAACCATATGCAAACTGGCAAGACTTTCGGGTACAGACAACATCACAACATAAGGTCATTTTCACCATCATGCACCGTCTTGCGTCGGTGTGTGACTTGATTGCATTAATTTTCTCCTTTGTCTTTATTCCATTTCTAATATTTGCCTCCCCCATGCAACACGTTCAGCGGAGACTTGCATTACTTCGGTTTTGGCTGTGATAATACTCATATTGTATCTGCTGCAGGTTGAACTCAGATTATTAATATGATGTTGTAGTCTACCCTCATTGCTGTAAAACAGGTACTGATCGTATGTAAATAGAAGTTCATTTATTTCCTGTGTATCAGTTGTTTTATCTGGAGTAAAGAGTTCTAAATTTTCTGAATCTGTTCTGTCAAGACTTGCTTCTTTGGATGTTCTGTTCATGTAGACATTAAATAGCCTTTTCCTGATCTACAAACACAATATTCCGTTGGTCACTATATTCAATAGTTTTTTCACATATTTGTCTAAGTGTAAATAGTGCATCAGTGCAAATTTTATCTTTCCGAAAACCGAATTGTACTTTGCTTAACTGTTGTTCAACTACGGGTCTAGCTCTCTGTTCCAAAAGAGTTGCGTACATTTTCCCTTTTTGGCTCAGTGGTGATATACATTTGTATGTATCACATTCTCTAATATTGCTTTTCTTTTTTCCATATTGGTACTATTATTGCCTCTTGCCAATCATCTGGGACCTTTCTTTCTTCCCATGCTATATTGAAAAATCTTGTTAACCCACCTGTAATTCACCCAAAAAGGTGTCCTTTGGTATTCTACCATCATCCATCCTCCTAACGTGTCCTATCCATCTAAGTCTACGATGACTGAGCATGGGATATACCGTCACACAACCTAATCTTTCCAATACTTCAGTATTTGTGATTTTGTCTTGCCACTTAATACCAAGCATTCTTTGCAGACACCGCTTATGAAAGCTGTTTAAACTTTTCTTTTGGTGTGAGTAAGTTGTCCAGGCTTCACTGCCATAAAGAAGAGTACTGAGGAAACAGACTTGATAGACAAGGACTTTTGTTTTGGCATTAAGCTTCCTTTTCTACAAGACTCCTTTTCTTAACCTGTTCATTGTTGTTTCTGCCTTACCAATCCTGATGTATAGTGCTATAGAAGTAAACAAGGATATACATCTTTGCTTTATTGACTATACAAAGGCTTTTGATAGCGTTAGACATGTCAGCATGGTGGACATGCTTGCAGATATACAAATTGATGGGAAAGACATTAGACTTATAAAAAACATATATTGGAAACAACAAGCTGCAATAAGGATTGATAATGAAGTGGGACAGTATCAGCCAATTAAGAGAGTTGTTAGGCAGGGATGTGTGATGTCTCCAGATCTTTTTTCCCTGTACAGTGAAAATATTTTCAGAAATGTAGAGGATATAAATGGAATCAGCATTGGAGGACGAAACATCAATAACATTAGATATGCAGATGATACAGTATTAATTGCAGACAATGCGCAGGACCTGCAACAATTAGTAGATGCGGTTGTTGTACACAGTGAGCAACTGGGGTTAGAATTAAATTGTAAAAAGACTCAGGTTATGGTCGTCAGTAGGAAGGAAGAAGTGCCACAATGTAATATACGAGTAAATGGAAATATTCTTCAACAAGTGAATCGGTACAATTATCTTGGAACAGTTATAACATCTGATGGGAGATGCCTTGAAGAGATTAGAACAAGAATCGCCATGGCGAAAGTAGCCTTTAGCAAGATGAAAAACATTCTGACCAATAAAAAGATGTCAATTGAAACGAGAAAAAGAGTGTTGAGGGGATACATAGAGCCTGTTCTTTTGTATGGATGTGAAACTTGGACAATGAGCAGTCAAGCTGAAAAGCATCTGATGGCTGCAGAAATGTGGTTTCTGAGGAAAATGCAAAGAATACCATGGACAGACAGAAAAACCAATGACCAAGTACTACAGGAGACAAATGAACATCGTAGACTGATTAGAGAAATTAGACGTAGACAGTCAAAATTTTTTGGACATGTTATGAAAAGAAATGGGTTGGAGAACTTAGTGACAACTGGCAAGATCGAGGGGAACAGACCAAGAGGAAGACCGAGAGGATAATACCTGGATGGCTTGGCCGCATGGCATGGACGAGACAGGAACACTGAGCTGATCCACGACACTGGCGATCTAGTGAAATGGCGAGTCATGAACGCCCACGCTTTCCGGCATGGCACATGATTGATTGATTGATTGAATCCTGATGTTGATTTTCTGATCTAAGGATAATTTTCTATTTACCTCTGATCCTAGATATGTAAAATGGTCTGCTATGTCTAGTTCGGCGTCTTCACTAAAGATTGATGGTACCCCATGTGCACCTTGTGACATAATCTGTGTCTTCCTTTTGCTAATTGTTAAACCAAATTCAGAACAAGCATTGGCGGATGCAGATAGTTGACGTTGTAATTCTTCCTCATAGTGGGTCGTAATTGCAGCTTCATCTGCAAAAAGACACTCTCTGATCAGTACACTCCTAATTTTGGAGTTGGCCTTCAAACTCTGAGCATTGTGTAGACCGCCACCTGAGCGTGAGTGAATGTATATACCACCATCCTGATCACGAAAGGCATATTTCAGTAGAAGTTAAAATTATATTCCAAAGAGGGTGGGAGCTAGTACACAACCTTGCTTAACTCCACTCTTGATATCAAACTCTTCTGAAGCTGCACCATCAAACTTGATTATACCATTCATGCCTGTGTGGAACTATGGACTGAAGAGATAGTGCCTTGAACAGACCCTCACAACTGACCAGATCGAATGCCTTTGGGAGGTCGTTGAA
>JACEFZ010006207.1:0-47500 GCA_014155875.1 Cepaea nemoralis | reverse complement strand
TGAAGCTGCTCTGTTAGGACCGGCCCACCTGCCTTGTATATCTCTGCTGGGATGGAGTCAGGACCAGGTGCCTTGCCGCTGGAGAGTTGCTGGATGGCTTTGTTTACTTCCACTATGGTTGGCAGGTCATCAAGTGTCTCATTGGTAGGAACTTGAGGAAGGCAG
This sequence comes from Cepaea nemoralis, assembly GCA_014155875.1. Lineage (NCBI taxonomy): Eukaryota > Metazoa > Mollusca > Gastropoda > Stylommatophora > Helicidae > Cepaea > Cepaea nemoralis. Next base: position 47,335 of record JACEFZ010006207.1, on the reverse strand, counting down.
TTGATGGTTTCATCATCGAAGAAGGAAGTTGCATTTAAGATGTTGCTGAAATGCTCTGCCCAGCGTTGAAGGATTTCTTTCTTATCGGTGATCAATGTTCCCCCATCTGCACTGAGGAGGGGAACTATGCCTGGTGATGTAGGACCATAGACCGCTTTCAGTGAGTCGTAGAAGTTTTTCATATCATGTCTGTCAGCAAAGCCCTGAATTTCATCAGCTTTGCTGCTCAGCCAGGAGTCCCGCATGTGCCGAAGTTTCTGCTGCACTACTCTCTGAATGTTCTTGAAGGCATCTTTTTTTTATGTTGACTTTGGGTCATTCAAATGTGCCTTGAGGAGAAGATGTTTCTCGGCCAGCAATTGGTTGATGTCTTCGGAATTTTCATCAAACCAGTCTTTATGCTTTCGGGGGGCTGGTCCCAGGATTTCCATAGCAGTGTTGTAAATTATGTCCTTTAGGGCTCTCCATTCTGTTTCTGTATCCTGTTGAGCTGCAGCATTTGGCTTGAGGCGGTCTTCCAGCATATTTTCAAACGACTGCTGCATTTTCTTGCTGTTTAGGCGGGTGACATTTAGCTTTTTTTGCATTTTCACCCCTTGAGGACGCCGTGGTGGCCTGATGTGAATGTTTATTTTTGAGACAATGAGACGATGGTCTGTCCAACATTCGGCACCACACATGGATTTTGTCACTCGGACGTCTTGTCTGTCACTCCTCCTGACAATGACATAGTCAATGAGGTGCCAGTGTTTCGAGCGAGGGTGCATCCACGATGTCCTATTTCTCATGGGGAGACGGAAAATTGTGTTCGTAATCAGGAGATCATGTTCGGCACATGTCTGAAGGAGGCGGAGTCCATTGCTGTTACAATTTCCGACTCCATGCTTTCCAATAATGCCACTCCAAGAGGTGGTGTCCGTGCCTACTCTGGCATTGAAATCCCCAAGGAGTATAAGTTTGTCTCCTTTGGGAACAGATGTTAATACATTGTGCAGGTCCTCATAGAACTTGTTCTTGACATCATCTTCGTTGGTCATAGTTGGTGCGTAGACACTCACAATGGTTGCATGCTTCTTCCATTCAGCAGGGGCAACTTCATGGTCATGAGCCTGTCGTTTATAGCCTTTGGAAATCCAGCTAATTTGCCGACCAGGGCCGACTTAATGGCAAATCCCACACCGGATTGGCGTCTTTCCTCGCTTTTCCTTCCACTCCAGAAAAATGTGTAGCCGGCACCTATTTCACAGATTTGGCCTTCTTCTGCAAGTCGTGTCTCGCTCAAGGCTGCAATGTCGATGTTGTACCTGCCCAGCTCTCTCCCAATCAGTGCTGTTCGTCTCTCTGGACCCGACGCGCCGTCTCTGTCAAGTAGGGTGCGTACATTCCAAGTTCCAATTGTTAAGGGAATATGGTTTACTCTTTTAGCTTTGCTTGTTTTATCTTTGTTTGTATGTCGACCGCAGTTAAGGGTACCCACCAACCGCGGCTAGCTGGTTAGGTAGTGATGGAGCAGACAATGTTTAGGGCACCTTTTCTAGCCCCTTCCTCATGCTATGGAGGTGAGCAGTGTGTTCCTATAGAGGGCTGCTCAGTCGCTCAGGGGGCTGCCGAATCCCACTGCTGCTCCGGTCAGTAGAAGACGACCATATGGCCTGAGCCGCCTGTGTGCAGGTCTGCGACTACGGCTGCCAGCGTACCCACGCCTGCCGCTTCGCCGCTCGCCCATCGCCACAGGGCTTGAAGGTGATATATGACGTTGGATGAAGAATGACTTGCGCGATGACTTGGATTAAAGTGAGGAAGAGTTGCGCAATTCGTCGACCTCACTCTCTCGCCTGAGTCCATCTGAGTCCAGTGGCAAGACAAGTCGAGACGACTGGAGACGAATACAGGTGCAGTGGATGACCAGGGCGCTCTACGTGCCTTGCCGTGCTCATTACGTTCCACAACGCTTTGCAGGTAAACGCCGTCTTGCCCGTTGAATCAGGAATGATTTCTTCCGCGCAGTCTGCCGAATCCTGTCTTCACATGCTGGGTAGGCATACCCTAGTTTACCTCTTGGTTTGACACCAAATCGGATACCCATGCCTGGTTTAGCCAGCCTCTCACAGCTGTTGCCCGGGGGGTGGCCGCTGTCGCATGCTGACAGCTACTAGGAGCCACAGGCACGAGCTGGGTGTCAGGCTTGGACCAGTGGGGGATGGGTCCTGAAACGGACATGAGAGTCATCCTTACCAAAGGTGCTACCAATGCCTGACACCCCGTACCCCCCCCCCCCCCAAACATACATACATACATACATACATACATACATACATACATACATACATACATACATACATACATACATACATACATACATACATATATACATACATGCATGCATGCATGCATGCATACATACATACATACATACATACATACATACATACATACATACATACATACATACATACATACATACATACATACATACATACATACATACATACATACATACATACATACATACATACATACATGCATACATACATACATACATACATACATACATACATACATACATACATACATACATACATACATACATACATACATACATACATACATACATACATACATACATACATACGTACATACGTACATAGATACGTACATACATACGTACATACAGACAGACAGACAGACAGACAGACAGACAAATAATACTGACACATGCACACACATACACACACGCACACACGAACACGTGGATCACTTCACTGGCTGTTGAAGATGAGAACACGGTGTTACGTGTGCAGTGATGTCGGTGCTTGACTTAACTCAACAGTTTGTTCCAAGTGTCTATTTTTAATAATAATACATCACAAGCTGTCAGCTCCGTGGCGAAGGAGTTGCACACGAGGTTCGTGAATCCGTATACCCGCGTTCGAAACACAGCTGCACGCGATTTGGCAGTAGACCGCGTTGCATTGGTTTCTTAAGAAATGGTATGAGTGCCGGTCGTTCAGAAAGCAATGGCAAACTACTGAATGTAAACTCGCCAAGACATCACCAACAGCAAAATATGCTGGTGTTGACTGCAACGTCCTGTAAAGGTTATGCAACTGTGAGTGGGACCTTGCAGTCTTGACAGACCAAATTATGTGAGTTGGAATGTGGCCAAAATTCCATCACAATGCCTGGGTAGAGCTTTAGAGAAACATGTGGTGCCCAAACAACATGTTTCCTCTCTCGGCCTAGTCTTGTATTGCCCAGAGGAATGGGTAACCAATACGTCTGGCACAAGGTAGGCTGCAGACGCTGGCGGCTCAGCATCAATCCTCCGACACCTCACCACCACGAGCAGGTGGCGAGTAGTGGCCAGACCCTGGAACCCAAGAGACCAGACTTAGAGACGTTCAGCCAAGTCCCGCAGGTGCGGGCCTTTTACGCGCCTGAACCGTAGGGCGCGTACTCTGTCAATTAAACGTGTCCGGACCTGTGTAAAGCGTGTACTACCGTCAGACTCCCCGCCTGACTTGTGCGGATCCCTTCATGTGCCTTCACAAAGTCGGACTAGAGTTATGCAACTAAATTTTTTTTAACATCACAAGATGCCGTTATCTGTACTAGGTTTCATATTTATTTTATTTTTCTACACTATTTATCCCTCAATAAATGATGAAAATGTTTGGATACTTGAACAATGACCATATCTATCAGTTGTTAAGTTGCCCAGTGTGTCCTCTAACCTCTTTGGATGTCAGTCAATACCATGACTGTATTTCTCATACTCTTTCAGCGACCACTAAGGATCCCCCAGCAACTGGATCCACAAGAAATTAAAGCACCCTTTCTCACCCCTTGAGACATATTAGATACGTGGTGTTAATTGTATATTTAATAAACAATTTAATAAAATGAATGATACTTCTATCTGAAAGATGATGTACATCGTCGCTGAAATTGTGCGAATATGCGCATCGTATTTCAACGGAAGTTTCATGAACGTTTTTCCCACACAATATGATATGTAATTCTGCAGTATGCACCTGACGAGATGGATCGAAATATGCCAGGCAAGAAATCGTGCAATATTTTTTGTATGGCTTCTATGTTTAAATTCTCTAAGGTCTTACATATGGTATATGGCCAAAAGATTGGAAGAGAACTATCTTCATTCCAATACCAAAAAAGGGCAACCTGAAATTATGCACCAACTATAGAACTGTAGGGCTAGCGGGGTAGGGGTATCCCCTATCAAAGGAGAAGTAAGGTGCCTCCTTCCCTCCGCTAGCCTACGGGACACTCTTGGGCAAGGTGGAGTACCCGTTTAGCCCCCCGATTAGGGTTACGTGAAGACATTTGTGCAGGTGGTGGATGAAGATGGAGAGCAGCCGACAGATAGTTGTAGGTTATGGTCTCCACCATTCACGGCGGTATGCACAGGATCTCTTTTTTAGGAGACAATGGCTACGGTCACTGACCAGTATGGTCACTGCTGGAAAGGAAAGCAATGGCAAACTACCTTCTTTATAGATGCCAAGAAAATCATGTTGTGTGGACTCATCGATAATCAGAGAAACGGCGTAAATGGGTGCTCCATAGAAGCAACCTCGCCCGGTAGGGACAGTCATGCGCACCAGGTGACTCCAGACCGTCAACAGGCTACTAGGTGCAAACGATTAATATCATTGAAAGTAGGAACTTGGAGTGTTAGAACAATGAATGCAGATGGAAAATTAGAAAACATCAAACAAGAAATGGAGAGAGACAAGATTAACATATTAGGAATATCGGAAACGAGATGGAAAGGGGCAGGGATAAGGACAGGAGAGGATTATAAGATTATTTACTCTGGGGGAGAAGAACAGCAAAGAGGTGTAGCCATTATATTAGATAAGCAAACATCAAATTCTGTCAAAGGATATCGAGCTGTGTCAGACAGAGTTCTGTTAGTAAAATTAAACGGAAGACCTTTTTAAAATAAATATCATTCAAGTATATGCCCCAACAAGTGAATTCAGTGAAGAAAGTATAGAGGAATTTTATAATGACATGTAGTCCGCTTTAAAGAACTGGAAAAAATCAGAAACAAATATCATAATGGGTGATTTCAACGCAAAAAATAGAAAAGCAAGGCGATGATTGCAGTGTAGGCAACCATGGTTTGGGAGAGAGAAATGAAAGAGGATACAGACTTGTAGAATGGGCAAATGAACAAGAAATAGTTGTAGGAAACACCTGGTTTAAACAGCATCCTAGAAGATTATGGACATGGAGGAGTCCAGACAGCAGGATTAAAAACCAAATAGATTACATCCTGATTAACAGAAGGTTTCGAAATGCGTTAACAGTCGTAAAATCAGTTCCAAATGCAGACTTTTACAGTGATCACAGATTAATTATAGGCACATTGAGGGTAAAGTTAAAGAAAGTCAAGTATATTGCAGGACCCCTAAATATGACTTGTGCAAATTGAAAACTGACAAAGAAATACAAGATAATTTTAACATAGAAGTAAAGAACAAATTTGATGTATTGTCTGATCTAGAGATCCTATTTCAAGATGTAGATAATCAATGGGAAATGCTGAAGAATTCAATCAGTTGTGCAGCAGAAAAAAAACTATTCCAAAATTAAAGAAAGTGGGCCGTAAGACATGTATGACTAAAGCAATTTTACAACTAATGGAAACAAGAAGACAGAACAAAAATAATCCTGCCAAATATGAAGAAATACACAGAAAAGTCAGAACCTTATGTAGGGAGGCAAAAGAAACATGGCTAGAGAAAAATTTGCGGAGAAATTGAAAAACAACACAACAGTAAAAATGTGAAACTAATGCACAAAAGATTCCAGGAGCTTACTAATCAAAGAACACGCACATCAACAGGCTGCCTAAAGACAAAAGATGGAAGAGTCATAATAGAAAAAGATCAGATCTCACATGTATGATCAGATTACGTGAAAAACCTTTATGACGACAACAGAGACAAACACTACGATGTTCAAAATAATAATGAAGGGCAATTTTGAAGATGGAGGTTCAGAATGCTCTTAACCATAAAAAATCTGGCAAGACCCCCGGTTCAGACAGCATCACAACAGAAATGATTAATGCTTTAGAAGCATTTTTTTCCCCCCGCGTTTCCATCCTGTTTCAGGATATTGCGGTAAACACCAGCATCTTTCAGCTGTATGTTGATTCCTAGGCTAGATTACGCTCATCAGCACGCCACGACCTTAGAGCGACCGGCTCCATACTCTCATAAGTCACTTTTGCAATTCGAACCACTGCCAATTCTCGTCGCGTCACGTGACGAGAGTATTCGGGGTTAGCGGAGAAAGCTGATAACCCCTCGGCCATGGAGCCGGTTTTCGAAGAATATGGAATAGATAAAGTTAACAGTCTGCTTAATACAATATATGATACTGGAAATATACCTCCTAAATTATGTAATTCTGTATTTATTGCAATCCCAAAGAAATCAGCAGCCTTGGAATGTGAACAACATCGAACAATTAGTATAATGAGTCACATCACGAAGATTCTGCTAAGAATTATCATGCAAAGAATTAGGAGGAAAATACAACCTGAAATAGGAGAAAAACAATGTGGGTTTGTAGAAGGAAAGGGTACAGTAAATGCTGTGTATTTACTGAGAACCGTAATCGAACGATCTATAGAAAAAAATAAATATCTACACCTTTGCTTTATTGACTACACAAAAGCTTTCGATAAAGTGAGATATGTCGACATGATAAGGATGCTTGAAGATCTACAAATTGATGGAAAAGACCTTAGACTTGTAAAAAACATGTATTGGAAACAACAAGCTGCCATAAGAGTTGAAAATGAAGTAGGCCAATATCAGCCTATTAAGAGAGGTATCAGAGAGGGATGTGTAATGTCTCCAGATATGTTTTCCCTGTACAGTGAAATTATTTTCAGAAATATTGAAGATATGGAAGGAATCAACATTGGGGGACGATGCATCAATAACATTAGGTATGCAGATGATACAGTCTTGATTGGAGACAATGAACAGGATCTGCAACATTTAGTAGATGCGGTTGTTACACACCGTGAACAACGAGGGTTAGAATTAAATTGTAAAAAGACACAGATTATGGTCGTCACTAGAAATAACGAAATACCACAATGTAATACACAGGTAGGTGGGAATATGTACAATTATCTCGGAACAGTAATAACATCTGATGGGAGATGCCTTGAAGAGATTAGAACAAGAATCGCCATGGCAAAAGTAGTCTTTAGCAAGATGAAAAACATACTGACCAATAACAAGATCTCAATTGAAACGAGAAAAAGGGTGTTGAGGTGCTATATAGAACCTGCACTTTTATATGGTTGTGAAGCTTGGACAATGAGCAGTCAAGCTGAAAAACATCTGATGTATGTAGAAATGTGGTTTCTGAGGAAAATGCAAAGAATACCATGGTCAACCAGAAAGACCAATGAACAAGTCTTTCAAGAAACAAATGAAGATCGTAAACTGATTAGAGATATTAAATGCAGACAGTCACAATTTTTTGGGCATGTTATGAGAAAAAATGAATTGGAGAACTTGGTGACAACTGGCAAGATCGAAGGGAACAGATCAAGAGGAAGATCTAGAAGCAAATACCTGGATGGCTTGGCCTCGTGGCATGGTCGATACAGAAACACGGAGCTGATCCACGACTCTGGTGATCGAGTGAAATGGCAAAACATGACAGCCCACGCTTACTGGCATGGCACATGATGGATGGATGTCTCTCTTTCATATATTATTTCATTCATACATCAGTTATGAAGCTAACCTTGAACAACAACAACAATGCAAAGATATAGGTTATAAATGCAATACAATATGGAAAATACATTACTACGAGGGTAAGTTAATAAGTAAGTCACACATGGCTGTAGAAACATAACTACATATGATAACAACTTGTAACCAGTTTATTTTTATACATACATTATCCCTTTATTTCTCAACATAATTCCCACCATCATTGATGCACTTATCCCATCCCATCGTTTTATCAGTCCTCCTAAACCGGCTGCATAGAAATGTGTGCTCTGTTTTCATGTACCTGCCATCCCACAGAACTGTGTGACTTACTTCGTACGTAACCCTCGTAACTTTGACTCACCCTCGTAACTTTTTCCACCCAGCTATGCACCGCTTTAAGGCAAAAAAATTTGTCAGCATAAACACTTGACAACCCACCTTGGCGGGAGACATTTCGCGAATGACGCTGAAGTTAAATGTGAAGTGTAAACGTGGTTTAGAAAACAGATCCTTCGCGAATGACGCCGAAGTTAAATAATGTGAAGTAAACACGTGGTTTAGAATACAGAGCACGTAGTTCTATGCTGCCGGTTCGGGGGGACTGATAAAATGATGGGCCAAGTGCAACAATGTTGGTAGAAACTATGTTGAGAAATAAAGGAACAATGTATGTATAAAAATAAACTGGTTTCAAATTGTTTTCATATTTAGTTATTTTACTACACCCATTTGTGGCTTACTTATTGACTACCCCTCGTACATGACTCACAAATATTAATTAATGAGAGAGAGAGAGAGAGACAGAGAGAGAGAGAGAGGGAGAGAGAGAAAGAGAGAGTGCTGAGTGAGTTAGAGTCTGTAGGAAGAAAATAAAACAACACATCTTGAATAAAAATCCCATAATTTCTCTATGTCTTCACAGGCGATGGTCAGACACCAGACGTCCCAGAATCTTGTCAAGTAATTGCTCCCACACAGACATCAAGTTACCAGATAAACATCCTCTTGGTTGGCGAAATACTGCTGTATTTATTACATAGCTGTATGCGCGTTGTCATGCGCGTTTACACTCGTGGCGAGGGTTTTCAGCTCGGAAGTATACTTCGAGAGTTCCCCAAACTGTATCGTGATTATTACTTATCCCAGCTTGTGGTGTCAATATTATTTCAGTTGTTCATCTTCCTTTATTACAATGGATATTTCGGTGGGTTTGCTCAATATGATATATCGACAACTTTAGCTATAGTCGCAGGGATCACTTCAGTTGTATATTTCTTTTATTTGCTTCTGTCTAACTACATTAAAGACCGGTTGCAATCATTTTGGGGCATTATCTATGTAAGGAAACGTCGGATTCAGGATTCTGTCAAGATGTGGTACTTTGCGAGGACACAAAGAGCTGGTGTCAATACTGAACCTCAAGCTGAGAGGTTTTTAACTGATTCAGTGCCAAACGTAAAGTAAGTTTGGACCAAACATGGAATACAATCAAATGAACAAGTACTATAATATAATTTCCGTTCACTGGGCATTGAAACTGTGGAAGATGAACGAAATATAACAAATAACACCATGATACTAGTAAGGTGATATATCGTCCTTCTGTCATAATTGCAGGTCACATTTGGCGATATTTTATACTTCGGCGTTGAATCAGTTAATGATCCACAAAGTCACTACAGTGCGACAGTCATGTAGTAAATGGTAGAGTAAAGTGGGACAGCTGTGCGAGGAAAATGAGTAAATGGTAGAGTAGAGTGCGGCAGCCGTGCGAGGAAAATGAGTAAATGATAGAGAAAAGTGCGACAGTAGCGCGAGAAAAATGAGTAAATGGTAGAGTAGAGTACGACAGCTGTGTAGTAAATAATACAGTAAAGTGCGACAGCCATGTGAGAACAATGAATCATTAGTACAGTAAAGTGCGACAGCCATGTGAGAACAATAAATCATTAGTACAGTAAAGTGCGACAGCCATGTGAGAACAATGAATCATTAGTACAGTAAAGTGCGACAGCCATGTGAGAACAATGAATCATTAGTACAGTAAAGTGCGACAGCCATGTGAGAACAATGAATCATTAGTACAGTAAAGTGCGACAGCCATGTGAGAACAATGAATCATTAGTACAGTAAAGTGCGACAGCCATGTGAGAACAATGAATCAATGGTAGCGTACTGTGAGACACATTACATATAAAACTTAGCGTAGAAATGTGAATTGTTGTGTACTTTAAACGCAATACATATCTTTTAAGGTTGGGATGTGAATTTCTGATACTTAAAACGCTGTAAATATAAATTAATGTGGAAATGTGAATTGCTGGTACTTATAACGCTATAAATATCAATTAAGGTGGAAATGTGAATTGCTGGTACTTAAAACACTATACCCCTTAAGGTGGGTATGTGAATTGCTGGGTAATATGTGTCGTCTATTCTCTGATTCCCTTATCTACCTCTATGTGCTTCACTACTTACATGTAAATTTAAGAATTTAAGAGCTTACAAGAATAGAAGTTGTACACGAAAGCTGGAGGAATGGTGTGGGTGTAAATAATAAGCACAATGCGGTGTGGTCATGTGACCAGGAAAAAAGTTTCTCGGTGCCACACAAGGATGCCAGATTTAAGTTCGAAGTTTTAGTGGACAGACTCAATTGCTTATTATTTTTTTTCAACTCTTGTTTCTCCTCCATCGAGCATTGTTTCTATATACAAATGAGGCATAAATCTCTTTATTTAAACTTCTGATGTGTGTAAATTTGTGCATGTGTAATGTCTTTTTTGCCATCTGTCTTGTTTGTGTATTTACACAGCATTGTCATTATTGTGTTATTGTGGGAATATGAGTACTGACAATATTTGCTGTTACTTGTTCATAAACTAACCAAGTAACATATCTCCATTGCACAATATATTGCATTACAAATTTAAATATGACATTTTATTTACATGTTTTATACAGTCAGTATATTAATGTATTGTTTTCTTCCAGTAATACACAACACAAAATGTACTACCAGCAAGGACAAGGGAACGACCATTTCTCGCGCCATGAGACATATTGGTTATGTGGTAAATGAAAACAGTAAAACGCATTTTCACGCCTTAATATCCAATTTCATACGGTACTAGATGAATATTTGTATAGACTAACCGACTGTTGGTTGGTGACGTGGTCGGTTTCCTTCCTAAGACATGTCTTGGTGCGGGTTTTGGGTTGGATCAATCTGCAGGCCTTGGTGCTCATAATATCCCCAAACACCTGGTCACACTCACATATATTCAGTAGTCCTGATAAAAGTAGCAGACGGAAATAGAGATTAGAGGACACACTGGTTGGCCATGCATGGAAGTAGAGATTAGAGGACACACTGGTTGGCCATGCATGGAAGTAGAGATTAGAGGACACACTGGTTGGCCATGCATTGAAGTAGAGATTAGAGGACACACTGGTTGGCCATGCATGGAAGTAGAGATTAGAAGACACACTGGTTGGCTATGCATGGAAGTAGAGATTAGAGGACACACTGGTTGGCCATGCATGGAAGTAGAGATTAGAGGACATACTGGTTGGCCATGCATGGAAGTAGAGATTAGAAGACACTGGTTGGCCATGTATGGAAGTAGAGATTAGAGGACACACTGGTTGGCCAAGCATGGAAGTAGAGATTAGAAGACACTGGTTGGCCATGTATGGAAGTAGAGATTAGAGGACACACTGGTTGGCCATGCATGGAAGTAGAGATTACAAGACACTGGTTGGCCATGCATGGAAGTAGAGATTAGAGGACACACTGGTTGGCCATGCATGGAAGTAGAGATTAGAGGACACACTGGTTGGCCATGCATTGAAGTAGAGATTAGAGGACACACTGGTTGGCCATGCATGGAAGTAGAGATTAGACGACACACTGGTTGGCTATGCATGGAAGTAGAGATTAGAGGACACACTGGTTGGCCATGCATGGAAGTAGAGATTAGAGGACATACTGGTTGGCCATGCATGGAAGTAGAGATTAGAAGACACTGGTTGGCCATGTATGGAAGTAGAGATTAGAGGACACACTGGTTGGCCAAGCATGGAAGTAGAGATTAGAAGACACTGGTTGGCCATGTATGGAAGTAGAGATTAGAGGACACACTGGTTGGCCATGCATGGAAGTAGAGATTACAAGACACTGGTTGGCCATGCATGGAAGTAGAGATTAGAGGACACACTGGTTGGCCATGCATGGAAGTAGAGATTAGAGGACACACTGGTTGACCATGCATGGAAGTAGAGATTAGAGGACAAACTGGTTGGCCATGCATGGAAGTAGAGATTAGAGGACACACTGGTTGGCCATGCATGGAAGTAGAGATTAGAGGACACACTGGTTGGTCATGCATGGAAGTAGAGATTAGAGGACACACTGGTTGGCCATGCATGGAAGTAGAGATTAGAAGACACTGGTTGGCCATGTATGGAAGTAGAGATTAGAGGACACACTGGTTGGCCATGTATGGAAGTAGAAATTAGAGCGCACACTGGTTGGCCATGTATGGAAGTAGAGATTAGAGGACACACTGGTTGGCCATGCATGGAAGTAGAGATTAGAAGACACTGGTTGGCCATGTATGGAAGTAGAGATTAGAGAACACACTGGTTGGCCATGCATGGAAGTAGAGATTAGAAGACACTGGTTGGCCATGTATGGAAGTAGAGATTAGAGGACACACTGGTTGGCCATGCATGGAAGTAGAGATTAGAAGACACTGGTTGGCCATGCATGGAAGTAGAGATTAGAGGACACACTGGTTGGCCATGCATGGAAGTAGAGATTAGAGGACACACTGGTTGGCCATGTATGGAAGTAGAGATTAGCGGACACTGGAAGGCCATGCATGGAAGTAGAGATTAGAGGACACACTGGTTGGCCATGCATGGAAGTAGAGATTAGAGAACACACTGGTTGGCCATGCATGGAAGTAGAGATTAGAAGACGACACTGGTTGGCCATGTATGGAAGTAGAAATTAGAGCGCACACTGGTTGGCCATGTATGGAAGTAGAGATTAGAGGACACACTGGTTGGCCATGTATGGAAGTAGAGATTAGAAGACACTGGTTGGCCATGCATGGAAGTAGAGATTAGAGGACACACTGGTTGGCCATGTATGGAAGTAGAAATTAGAGGACACACTGGTTGGCCATGCATGGAAGTAGAGATTAGAGGACACACTGGTTGGCCATACATGGAAGTAGAGATTAGAGGACACACTGGTTGGCCATGCATGGAAGTAGAGATTAGAGGACACACTGGTTGGCCATGCATGGAAGTAGAGAGTAGAGGACACACTGGTTGGCCATGCATGGAAGTAGAGATTAGAGGACACACTGGTTGGCCATGCATGGAAGTAGAGATTAGAAGACAATGGTTGGCCATGTATGGAAGTAGAGATTAGAGGACACATTGGTTGGCCATGTATGGAAGTAGAGATTAGAGGACACACTGGTTGGCCATGCATGGAAGTAGAGATTAGAGGACACACTGGTTGGCCATGCATGGATGTAGAGATTAGAGGACACACTGGTTGGCCATGTATGGAAGTAGAGATTAGACGACACACTGGTTGGCCATGCATGGAAGTAGAGATTAGAGGACACACTGGTTGGCCATGCTTGGAAGTAGAGATTAGAGGACATACTGGTTGGCCATGCATGGAAGTAGAGATTAGAAGACACTGGTTGGCCATGTATGGAAGTAGAGATTAGAGGACACACTGGTTGGCCAAGCATGGAAGTAGAGATTAGAAGACACTAGTTAGCTATGTATGGAAGTAGAGATTAGAGGACACACTGGTTGGCCATGCATGGGAGTAGAGATTAGAAGACACTGGTTGGCCATGCATGGAAGTAGAGATTAGAGGACACACTGGTTGGCCATGCATGGAAGTAGAGATTAGAGGACACACTGGTTGGCCATGCACGGAAGTAGAGATTAGAGGACACACTGGTTGGCCATGCATGGAAGTAGAGATTAGAGGACACACTGGTTGGCCATGCATGGAAGTAGAGATTAGAGGACACACTGGTTGGCCATGCATGGAAGTAGAGATTAGAGGACACACTGGTTGGCCATGCATGGAAGTAGAGATTAGAAGACACTGGTTGGCCATGTATGGAAGTAGAGATTAGAGGACACACTGGTTGGCCATGCATGGAAGTAGAGATTAGAAGACACTGGTTGGCCATGTATGGAAGTAGAGATTAGAGGACACACTGGTTGGCCATGCATGGAAGTAGAGATTAGAAGACACTGGTTGGCCATGCATGGAAGTAGAGATTAGAGGACACACTGGTTGGCCATGCATGGAAGTAGAGATTAGAGGACACACTGGTTGGCCATGCATGGAAGTAGAGATTAGAGGACACACTGGTTGGCCATGCATGGAAGTAGAGATTAGAGGACACACTGGTGGCATGCATGGAAGTAGAGATTAGAAGTCACTGATTGGCCATGTATGGAAGTAGAGATTAGAGGACACACTGGTTGGCCATGTATGGAAGTAGAGATTAGAGGACACACTGGTTGGCCATGCATGGAAGTAGAGATTAGAGGACACACTGGTTGGCCATGCATGGAAGTAGAGATTAGAGGACACACTGGTTGGCCATGCATGGAAGTAGAGATTAGAGGACACACTGGTTGGCCATGCATGGAAGTAGAGATTAGAGGACACACTGGTTGGCCATGCATGGAAGTAGAGATTAGAGGACACACTGGTTGGCCATGTATGGAAGTAGAGATTAGAGGACACACTGGTTGGCCATGCATGGAAGTAGAGATTAGAAGACACTGGTTGGCCATGTATGGAAGTAGAGATTAGAGGACACACTGGTTGGCCATGCATGGAAGTAGAGATTAGAAGACACTGGTTGGCCATGCATGGAAGTAGAGATTAGAGGACACACTGGTTGGCCATGCATGGAAGTAGAGATTAGAGGACACACTGGTTGGCCATGCATGGAAGTAGAGATTAGAGGACACACTGGTTGGCCATGCATGGAAGTAGAGATTAGAGGACACACTGGTTGGCCATGCATGGATTTAGAGATTAGAAGACACTGGTTGGCCATGTATGGAAGTAGGGATTAGAGGAAGCGCTGGTTGGCCATGCATGGAAGTAGAGATTAGAGGACACACTGGTTGGCCATGCATGGAAGTAGAGATTAGAGGACACACTGGTTGGCCATGCATGGAAGTAGAGATTAGAAGACACTGGTTGGCCATGTATGGAAGTAGAGATTAGAGGACACACTGGTTGGCCATGCATGGAAGTAGAGATTAGAGGACACACTGGTTGGCCATGCATGGAAGTAGAGATTAGAGGACACACTGGATGGTCAAGCGTGGAAGTAGAGATTAGAGGACACATTGGTTGGCCATGCATGGAAGTAGAGATTAGAAGACACTGGTTGGCCATGTATAGAAGTAGAGATTAGAGGACACACTGGTTGGCCATGCATGGAAGTAGAGATTAGAGGACACACTGGTTGGCCATGCATGGAAGTAGAGATTAGAGGACATACTGGTTGGCCATGCATGGAAGTAGAGTTTAGAAGACACTGGTTGGCCATGTATGGAAGTAGAGATTAGAGGACACACTGGTTGGCCATGCATGGAAGTAGAGATTAGAAGACAATTGGTTGGCCATGTATGGAAGTAGAGATTAGAGGACACACTGGTTGGCCATGCATGGGAGTAGAGATTAGAAGACACTGGTTGGCCATGCATGGAAGTAGAGATTAGAGGACACACTGGTTGGCCATGCATGGAAGTAGAGATTAGAGGACACACTGGTTGGCCATGCATGGAAGTAGAGATTAGAGGACACACTGGTTGGCCATGCATGGAAGTAGAGATTAGAGGACACACTGGTTGGCCATGCATGGAAGTAGAGATTAGAGGACACACTGGTTGGCCATGCATGGAAGTAGAGATTAGAGGACACACTGGTTGGCCATGCATGGAAGTAGAGATTAGAGGACACACTGGTTGGCCATGCATGGAAGTAGAGATTAGAAGACACTGGTTGGCCATGCATGGAAGTAGAGATTAGAAGACACTGGTTGGCCATGCATGGAAGTAGAGATTAGAGGACACACTGGTTGGCCATGCATGGAAGTAGAGATTAGAGGACATAATGGTTGGCCATGTATGGAAGTAGAGATTAGAGGACACACTGGTTGGCCATGCATGGAAGTAGAGATTAGAAGACAACTGGTTGGCCATGTATGGAAGTAGAGATTAGAGGACACACTGGTTGGCCATGCATGGAAGTAGAGATTAGAGGACACACTGGTTGGCCATGCATGGAAGTAGAGATTAGAAGACACTGGTTGGCCATGTATGGAAGTAGAGATTAGAGGACACACTGGTTGGCCATGTATGGAAGTAGAGATTAGAGGACACACTGGTTGGCCATGCATGGAAGTAGAGATTAGAGGACACACTGGTTGGCCATGCATGGAAGTAGAGATTAGAGGACACACTGGTTGGCCATGCATGGAAGTAGAGATTAGAGGACACACTGGTTGGCCATGCATGGAAGTAGAGATTAGAAGACACTGGTTGGCCATGCATGGAAGTAGAGATTAGAGGACACACTGGTTGGCCATGCATGGAAGTAGAGATTAGAGGACATACTGGTTGGCCATGTATGGAAGTAGAGATTAGAGGACACACTGGTTGGCCATGCATGGAAGTAGAGATTAGAGGACACACTGGTTGGCCATGCATGGAAGTAGAGATTAGAGGACACACTGGTTGGCCATGTATAGAAGTAGAGATTAGAGGACACACTGGTTGGCCATGCATGGAAGTAGAGATTAGAGGACACACTGGTTGGCCATGCATGGAAGTAGAGATTAGAGGACATACTGGTTGGCCATGCATGGAAGTAGAGATTAGAAGACACTGGTTGGCCATGTATGGAAGTAGAGATTAGAGGACACACTGGTTGGCCATGCATGGAAGTAGAGATTAGAAGACAACTGGTTGGCCATGTATGGAAGTAGAGATTAGAGGACACACTGGTTGGCCATGCATGGGAAGTAGAGATTAGAAGACACTGGTTGGCCATGCATGGAAGTAGAGATTAGAGGACACACTGGTTGGCCATGTATGGAAGTAGAGATTAGAGGACACACTGGTTGGCCATGCATGGAAGTAGAGATTAGAGGACACACTGGTTGGCCATGCATGGAAGTAGAGATTAGAGGACACACTGGTTGGCCATGCATGGAAGTAGAGATTAGAGGACACACTGGTTGGCCATGCATGGAAGTAGAGATTAGAGGACACACTGGTTGGCCATGCATGGAAGTAGAGATTAGAAGGACACTGGTTGGCCATGCTATGGAAGTAGAGATTAGAGGACACACTGGTTGGCCATGCATGGAAGTAGAGATTAGAAGGACACTGGATTGGCCATGTATGGAAGTAGAGATTAGAGGACACACTGGTTGGCCATGCATGGAAGTAGAGATTAGAAGGACACTGGTTGGCCATGCATGGAAGTAGAGATTAGAGGACACACTGGTTGGCCATGCATGGAAGTAGAGATTAGAAGACACTGGTTGGCCATGTATGGAAGTAGAGATTAGAGGACACACTGGTTGGCCATGCATGGAAGTAGAGATTAGAAGACACTGGTTGGCCATGCATGGAAGTAGAGATTAGAGGACACACTGGTTGGCCATGCATGGAAGTAGAGATTAGAGGACACACTGGTTGGCCATGCATGGAAGTAGAGATTAGAGGACACACTGGTTGGCCATGCATGGAAGTAGAGATTAGAGGACACACTGGTTGGCCATGCATGGATTTAGAGATTAGAAGACACTGGTTGGCCATGTATGGAAGTAGGGATTAGAGGAAGCGCTGGTTGGCCATGCATGGAAGTAGAGATTAGAGGACACACTGGTTGGCCATGCATGGAAGTAGAGATTAGAGGACACACTGGTTGGCCATGCATGGAAGTAGAGATTAGAAGACACTGGTTGGCCATGTATGGAAGTAGAGATTAGAGGACACATTGGTTGGCCATGCATGGAAGTAGAGATTAGAAGACACTGGTTGGCCATGCATGGAAGTAGAGATTAGAGGAGACACTGGATGGTCATGCGTGGAAGTAGAGATTAGAGGACACATTGGTTGGCCATGCATGGAAGTAGAGATTAGAAGACACTGGTTGGCCATGCATGGAAGTAGAGATTAGAAGACACTGGTTGGCCATGCAAGGAAGTAGAGATTAGAGGACACACTGGTTGGCCATGCATGGAAGTAGAGATTAGAGGACATAATGGTTGGCCATGTATGGAAGTAGAGATTAGAGGACACACTGGTTGGCCATGCATGGAAGTAGAGATTAGAGGACACATTGGTTGGCCATGCATGGATGTAGAGATTAGAGGACACACTGGTTGGCCATGTATAGAAGTAGAGATTAGAGGACACACTGGTTGGCCATGCATGGAAGTAGAGATTAGAGGACACACTGGTTGGCCATGCATGGAAGTAGAGATTAGAGGACATACTGGTTGGCCATGCATGGAAGTAGAGTTTAGAAGACACTGGTTGGCCATGTATGGAAGTAGAGATTAGAGGACACACTGGTTGGCCATGCATGGAAGTAGAGATTAGAAGACACTTGGTTGGCCATGCTATGGAAGTAGAGATTAGAGGACACACTGGTTGGCCATGCATGGAGTAGAGATTAGAAGACACTGGTTGGCCATGCATGGAAGTAGAGATTAGAGGACACACTGGTTGGCCATGCATGGAAGTAGAGATTAGAGGACACACTGGTTGGCCATGCACGGAAGTAGAGATTAGCGGACACACTGATTGGCCATGCATGGAAGTAGAGATTAGAGGACACACTGGTTGGCCATGTATGGAAGTAGAGATTAGAGGACACACTGGTTGGCCATGCATGGAAGTAGAGATTAGAGGACACACTGGTTGGCCATGCATGGAAGTAGAGATTAGAGGACACACTGGTTGGCCATGCATGGAAGTAGAGATTAGAGGACACACTGGTTGGCCATGGATGGAAGTAGAGATTAGAGGACACACTGGTTGGCTATGCATGGAAGTAGAGATTAGAAGACACTGGTTGGCCATGTATGGAAGTAGAGATTAGAGGACACACTGGTTGGCCATGCATGGAAGTAGAGATTAGAAGACACTGGTTGGCCATGTATGGAAGTAGAGATTAGAGGACACACTGTTTGGCCATGCATGGAAGTAGAGATTAGAAGACACTGGTTGGCCATGCATGGAAGTAGAGATTAGAGGACACACTGGTTGGCCATGCATGGAAGTAGAGATTAGAAGACACTGGTTGGCCATGTATGGAAGTAGAGATTAGAGGACACACTGGTTGGCCATGCATGGAAGTAGAGATTAGAAGACACTGGTTGGCCATGCATGGAAGTAGAGATTAGAGGACACACATGGTTGGCCATGCATGGAAGTAGAGATTAGAGGACACACTGGTTGGCCATGCATGGAAGTAGAGATTAGCGGACACACTGGTTGGCCATGCATGGAAGTAGAGATTAGAGGACACACTGGTTGGCCATGCATGGATTTAGAGATTAGAAGACACTGGTTGGCCATGTATGGAAGTAGGGATTAGAGGAAGCGCTGGTTGGCCATGCATGGAAGTAGAGATTAGAGGACACACTGGTTGGCCATGCATGGAAGTAGAGATTAGAGGACACACTGGTTGGCCATGCATGGAAGTAGAGATTAGAAGACACTGGTTGGCCTATGTATGGAAGTAGAGATTAGAGGACACATTGGTTGGCCATGCATCGAAGTAGAGATTAGAAGACACTGGTTGGCCATGCATGGAAGTAGAGATTAGAGGAGACACTGGATGGTCATGCGTGGAAGTAGAGATTAGAGGACACATTGGTTGGCCATGCATGGAAGTAGAGATTAGAAGACACTGGTTGGCCATGTATGGAAGTAGAGATTAGAGGACACACTGGTTGGCCATGCATGGAAGTAGAGATTAGAGGACACATTGGTTGGCCATGCATGGATGTAGAGATTAGAGGACACACTGGTTGGCCATGTATAGAAGTTGAGATTAGAGGACACACTGGTTGGCCATGCATGGAAGTAGAGATTATAGGACACACTGGTTGGCCATGCATGGAAGTATAGATTAGAGGACATACTGGTTGGCCATGCATGGAAGTAGAGTTTAGAAGACACTGGTTGGCCATGTATGGAAGTAGAGATTAGAGGACACACTGGTTGGCCATGCATGGAAGTAGAGATTAGAAGACAATTGGTTGGCCATGTATGGAAGTAGAGATTAGAGGACACACTGGTTGGCCATGCATGGAAGTAGAGATTAGAAGACACACTGGTTGGCCATGCATGGAAGTAGAGATTAGAGGACACACTGGTTGGCCATGCATGGAAGTAGAGATTAGAGGACACACTGGTTGGCCATGCACGGAAGTAGAGATTAGCGGACACACTGATTGGCCATGCATGGAAGTAGAGATTAGAGGACACACTGGTTGGCCATGTATGGAAGTAGAGATTAGAGGACACACTGGTTGGCCATGCATGGAAGTAGAGATTAGAGGACACACTGGTTGGCCATGCATGGAATTAGAGATTAGAGGACACACTGGTTGGCCATGCATGGAAGTAGAGATTAGAGGACACACTGGTTGGCCATGGATGGAAGTAGAGATTAGAGGACACACTGGTTGGCTATGCATGGAAGTAGAGATTAGAAGACACTGGTTGGCCATGTATGGAAGTAGAGATTAGAGGACACACTGGTTGGCCATGCATGGAAGTAGAGATTAGAAGACACTGGATGGCCATGTATGGAAGTAGAGATTAGAGGACACACTGGTTGGCCATGCATGGAAGTAGAGATTAGAAGACACTGGTTGGCTGTCAACAACTCATCTGACAGGCATCATCGGATACTTCTCCCACACCATACAAGAAAACTTGCAAGTCGTGTGCGAGGAAAATACATGGTAAATTTTATTGCCGTTGGCTCGCTACAAGCATATTACAGTAGCTATTGAACCCACACACAAAGCCACAGAATTACCTATCACTGATTGCTAACGCCTATGCTAAGTTTCTATCTATTTGGTTACACAAATACCCCTATCGCTATTCTACGATGTGCACACTACAAGTCCCGTCCCCGGTCTGCCGTTCTCTCCTCCCGTGGTCACACACCACGCGGATCGACCTTGACCTTGGTGCGTGTTACCTCACATGGCACGTTGATCGCAGCCGTGGTATGTTGAGTGGGCACTCAACTTCTCCGTTGCTACCACGAGGCGTGATGCTGGCGTGATCAGAGTGCTAACTCTCTGCACAACGCCTGCGTGCCTCATGAGAGAATGGTTAACCATCTCTCATTTCATCATCTCCCCTGCCCTTCCCTCGGGCACCGTATCACCTCCTGGTCACCTCGAGGTTGACTGCTCTCCCCAGTGGAGGGGTTGCGTTCGAGTCTTTGACACACACCGTCCCCTCCTGTGTTGCGTCATCAACTTTCACTCATTGGTTGTGACGCAAGAGGTTTCTAAAAAAAATTAGTGTTTCTAATTTTTGTCAAAGACTAGATAATTCGGCTTTGGGCCATCTAATAGACTTCTAATGACCATTGTCACAATGTAGTAAAACTTTACTTGGCTACTGGCACTCGCCACATACTTGTGTGGTTGGCGTGAGCCCTCTTCTCACATGCAATATTATATTCATTAGAGGTGTGTCTGAACCGGACCGTTGTCTTATAAGACCTGCCCTCACATAGTAAATTAACTTACTACCCATACAAAGTTGACTTTCTTAGGGTCAACACATGAATTGCTTCATGTCCCCCATATAATATTTAACAACCATTACACAAGGTGTGTGCGAGAGGCTTTACCTACCTCGCTTCCGCACGTAAAGTCCTATTTCACTGTTAAGATAGTGTTTCGTTGTCTATTGTGTCCCCTGACCCGAAGTTATCTCCCTTTGATCTACAAATGTGTATGTAATTTATATGTTTGTTTTTCTGGTTGTTTGCGTGTTTGGATGTAATTAATATTCTAATCTAGCTTCTAACCTACGTTTCTAACTCTTATGTGTATGTATGTTAGTTTTTTAAGTGCCATAATTCGGTTACATGTGGCCACAAACAAGTGTATAACACTAATTCGTGACTACGTTCCCTTATTATGAACCTTAAAATACTTTAACTATACTACAGACAACACATTCACACTAGCACATTTTAACCAACGACAACCAACACCCAACGCAGACAAAAATTAAAAGTCGCGCTAGGCAGCAGAAAAACTCGCCGACTGATGTCATTCTCTCCCGTATATTTTACATTCGCTCTCACTTTCACACTTCTGTCACACTTCTTTCACCATAATCCTTCTTTCATCCCCTAACTCTGTCACCCATCTTTTATTCTCCCGATTATTTAAAAACCTTGGAGTGACACTGTACAGGTTTGGCTCAGTTTGAGAGAGTTGAGCTCAATGACTGTGCGACAATCTTTGCACGAGTCATATATTTACATTATATTTACATGCAAGAGAAAGGGTTGATGGTTTGTCCCCTTGGTCTTATCAACCACTGTGTTCTACTAAAACTCTAAATCCTAACATACTAATATTAATTCTATAAATATGTATTTAATGTGTTAACTATTTTACTAAAGTTTGTCACGTTACTTGTATGATATGCTTATATTATTCCTTATGTTTATCTAGCCCAAGGGATGTAATCTAATTATTTAAATGTAATTGGTGTGATCTGAGTTATGTACCTTAATGCAATGGATGATGTGAACACAAATTATGTAGTTTTCTAAAACTATTTTAACTAATGTTTTTAAATACACAAAGAAATTATATGAATGATGTTCTTAATTTAAATGGTGTACATGATGTATGTTCACTTATCTAATCTCTTTATCCTATTACGATATAAAATGATGATAATAGTAAAATTGTAATGTTTGCTAGATGGTATGGTTCATTAGGATGGAATGAACTCAACTGAAATGAAGCTAAGTGAAATATAACAACCTAAATGGTACTATTCCTATCAAAACTTTAATCTAGTTTGTAATTACCTATTATTAGTTTAAATTCGTATTCTACTTTAATTTTAAGTTAAGTAAGTGGGTTAATCACTGAACTATCTAAACTATTTAAAACAAATGGAAACTATTATATTTCCTAATCTAACTCTAATTTATCACTATCTTAAAATGTTATCTTACATATCACAATGAGTTTATATACATGGTATTCAGCTACCTCAGGTTTAGTTGTTGCCTGAATGTTTGTACATTGGTTTTATAGGCATACTATATATACACAATTGGCCTGGGTATCTGAAATACATTGCACAGTCACACTCGTGTCCTATCGGTAGTGCATATGTAGAGTTCGCTGGTGTCGCAGATCAGTATCTTCGTGTCTGTAATTATGTATTGTTCTGACACTGTTTTCTGTGCTTAACACAACTGATACACCGGAATGGAGCTTAGTAGGTAATGAGCTGTCCCAATTCACACGGTGATATCTACGTTTTTGGAGCACAGTTCTTCACTTGATGTCTACGGACACATGATAGTTCACTGTTCTTGGTACATGATTAAGCACATAATGTTGATGTATATGTAACATATTTTACATAGAATATTATTATGTACTCATGTAGTAACTATCAATCTACATTTCTATGCGGAATTTCAGATATTTCTACCCCAGATGGTAAAATTTGTGACCACCTGTATATCCGGTCATTTCGATGCACGCCACTATGTATGACCGTGATCGGGGAGTCGTCGGTCTGGACAATGCAGTGAACATCCGTCAGAAATCGATGGAGCTTTCTCACCGCATAGATGACGCCTAGGGCTTTTCAACTTCTGATAAGGAATGTCTGGACTCAGCAGGTGTGATCTTACGGTTCACGTAGCAAATCGGGTGGAAGATGCCCTCAGAAAATTGGCCTAGTACTGCTGGCATCTGTCCTAGAATAATAAACGAGCCTAGGATTAGGCAATCGGAGGATTGGAACATTACAAAAAAAGGATCTTCAATTTTGACAATGCAGAAATTAATAATGCATCTTTGACATTTCATTTTACAAATGCTGTTAAAACATTGGAATATAGACTTGTAATTTCTAAGTAATTTACTAATCTCAAAAGGCTTATGACCTGCTTTTTCCTGATAGGCATGGTCAGCTTCATACTTTTTTGTACTGATTCTGTTGTCAGTCTTAAATCGACCCTTTGAAATGACATGACCCAAAAAATCAATTTCTTTTAGGCCTAATTCGACTTTGCTTGGTTTGACAGTGAGACCGAAGAGTCGCAACCTATGAAAGACATGTCTTAGTTTCAGTAAGTGTGTTGTCCAGTTATCAGTCTTCTGATATATTCATGCGTATTCTGTAAGTTCACTACATGTATGCATCTCGTCGGATTTGCCAGTCTCGCTAACTAGTGTAGTTGCGCTATGTATGTCTGTCGTCTGATCATTAGGTGTGGATGCACTATGTTTGTCTGTCTCTACTCCTGTCTCTTGTCGTGAACAGTAAAGTTTCAACCTGTTGACATGGAATATCTTTAAGTGTCTGTTTATCGATATTTCATAGTCACCATTTGAAATCTTACGTACCACCCTGAATGGTCCTTGCCATTTCGTTTGTCTGGAAGTAACAGAGGTATGACTTGATCTGGTCCAAGATCAATTGTTCTTGCACCCTTTTTTGTATTGGTGGTAGATTTGACCCTCCCTCTCAAAGGCCTAGAAGCCAGTCTAGAAGGTTGTACTTCAGCTGTAGGATGTCTACACTTAAACTTATGTACTAATTGTTGACAAACATTACAAGAAAATACATTACGACAAAATAATTTTATATTATTCCAAAACTCTGGCCAATGACCATGAGCATGGAATCTAGTCCTGGCTTTGTCGTATGCCAGGTGACCTGCAAGCGGTGACTCCTGTGCCGGTTTTTGCACAGTTAAGCGGTGTTGTACAGGTTGCACCGTTTGCAGATTCTCATGGTTCTCAGATGTCAAATATCTCGTAAGAAAGCCATTATTAGGTTTAAGGAACCATGAGGCATTTTTGGTCATTTTAGATCTGTCTTTCATTAATTTTAAATATGGAGACACACTAGGATCAGCTTTCTGCTGTTCTCTAAATTTCTGTCTGTTGGTATCATCTGTGCTAGTTGGAGAAAGCAACAGTAGTCTCTCATCTTGTAGTGTGTCTTGATGTTTTACAGTGTCTGTTCTAGCTGTTACGTTAGCTACATTTAATCTTTCCCATGTAGCTATTTCATCGCTAGTACATTGTTTCAGTTGGGGTAAGCACCCCAAAATCAAATCAGTACAAGGGTTGTCTAGTATTGCACAAGTAAAGGTACCCGAAAGAAAAGGTGTATTAATACGGGCTTTGGCCAAAGGGTAAATCTCAATGTTACCCGAAAAGGTTCGGCATTTGACAGTGTCGCCTGTATAATCACCCGGACTTACTAGTTCTTTCCGAAGACCAATAAGGGTGCTGCCGCTGTCCAGCAAACATTGGCATGGTCTATGATTGACCATTGCATTGTGGTGTAACAGTAGTCGAGTACTGGGGTATTATTAGGATCTAGTGGAAACAGCTACAGCACGATTGAGCATTGGGACTGAAAGCGAGGAGAGATGCTCAATCGTGACGTAGTGGGTTGTCTGGGGGCAGTTTACATCCCGCCTGAGATCTGAGAGGAGGCCATATTGTCACCATCAAGAAAATAAACAGTCTTTGTATTAAAAGCCAAGTGTTTGTTAGTCTCTGTACACTGTTACAGGACTAATTATGGAGCCTACGACCGAGGATTCGAGCCTGGTATAATCTGGTCTACAAAGAAACAACGCGAAGTAACTATGTAATATTGCGGAGGTCAAAAGATGAGAAGATGATCCTTGCTCCGTTTCTCTAAATCGACAGAAACAATTTCGGCACGCTTTTGAACAACCAGTGAACGTAACAAGGCGCAATGAGAAAGATGGCCAATAAGTATCAGTTATCTGTGAATACAGAGACCAAAAGCCCGGCCAGGGGTGGTCGTCTGTAAGTCTTTTTCAAGACTTGAGATAACAAATAAATTAGCGTCAAGAGGCTTGGTATAGCCGTCACTTTTCATTGTACAACTCAAGAGGCTTGGTAGAGCCGTCGCTTTTCATTGTACAACTCAAGAGGCTTGGTATAGCCGGCGCTTTGCATTGTTCACCTCAAGAGGCTTGTCATACCCGCTGTTTTGCAATTTTTTACCTCAAGAGGCCTACCATGGCCGGTGCCTGAACTTTATCGTTTTCAAGGGGCTTACCATAGCCGTTGCCTAGAATTATCACTTCCAAAAGGCTTACTATAGCCTGAATTTTGCCATTTTCAAGAGCTTGCTCCAAGCCGCCACCTGCGTTGTCGTTTGTTTCAACGGGCTACCAAAGCCGCTGCCATACATCGTTGTTTCGGGGAGCTGACCAAGACTGCTCTATGATCGTGTCTGATCGATTTGAAACTTGCTGTCGGAAAGTGCTGCTCTTTGATCATTCAAAAACAGGGACACCCACGCTCTAGACTTCACAGAACTTTGGCTAAATGGGCAATCCAGAAATCCAGTCGTCTGATCGTTGAGTCAGGTGAGAAAGAACATTTTAATAAAACGATCAAGTCAGCCTCAATGTTAAATAGGTTACCTTCGGTACGCTAATAAATAGAAAAAAGAACGTTGAAAAAAAACAAAAACAATCGAGACAGCAAATAATTAAGGGTTGCCCAATGTTTTGTTGACGAGTCCGACTATCTCGGGGCTCCACTGCAATCGAGAGCCGCTTGCTGTTGTCTGTCAGACTGACTATCTCAAGACGTCGATGATGTACTCCATCTCAGAAGGGACCCAACCAGGGGTTGAAGCACGGTACTGAGCATCCCAAGAAGAGAGACTGCCTGAGAAGAACAAACGAACTGTCTGAGGGGCACGATTGGTTTCAACTACTACAGCGTTGAGTGTAATCTGACGGCGAGCCTAGGAAAATACGTCGTGCTTGGATCGAGAAACAGAAGTACGGAAATTTATAAACCTGGTAACTGATTGAACTGTTCTTTAGAAATAAGTGATTGGTGTTTCTTAAATTAGGAAATTACAATTGTGAAGTTGTTTGCTTGCTCTGTTTAAATATATTTCAGCATGGCGGAACAAGACACCTTAGCACAAGTTTTGACGGGGGTAGGAACAGCGGTAGGCAGACTTAATATGGTTATTAAACAACAAGGAATGGCAACAGAAATTGTGAAGTTTAGTGGACAGGCCAGAGACTTTAAGAAATGGGTCACTTCCATAGAAAAATATGCGTATTTAATCTCAGCAACAGATGAAGAAAGAATGAGACTGGCTTATCAGACGGCAACGGAACCGGTTTCGGATCATATAAGAAGAAAGTTAGAGGCTAGAGTAGATGAGACATGGGAACAATTCAAGGAAGACCTAGCAAGGAAGTATGCGGAAATAACGGATCCACAACATGCATTTTCGGTGTTGAGACAGGCTAAACAAAATAACGGAGAGACGGTACAATTGTTCAGCGATAGGTTGATTAACCTGGCTGAAGAGGCATTCTTAGGACAGAATGTACGAGGAGAAGAGGTGGAGAGGATGTTAGTAGGGATTTTTGTAGATGGCATAAAATCCGATGGTTTGAAATTTAAGTTGATGAGGGAAAACCCTGAGAGGTTATCACAAGCGGTAGATATCGCGGTACAAGAAGAAAATTTGAGACGTAGATTTAGATTGAGAACAGGACGAGAAGTAGGAAGTAATCGAGAAGACAGAGTTGAGGAGCCCATGGAAATAGGACAAACAAGATTCGGATGGAATAGAAGAGGAGGAATACAGACGTTACAAGGTAGAAATAGATATGATAACGAGGAAAGAAGAAATATGAGATACCCTACAAGGGAGACAGTAGTCAACACAAATAGTACAAATATTGTCTGTTGGGTTTGTGGTCAACGGGGACATGTTTCTCGTTTTTGTAATAACAGGCGTGTCCAGTCGAATACACAGGGTAGACATGACAATAACAGGGTGAGTAGGAATGTTGTAGATAGACACAGGAATTTTACAGGTACAAGAACGCAGGAAAACCGGCGCCCTACCTATTAAATGGGACCTATGGTAGGAAGGGAAATAATAAGGTCCCAAGGTTTAAAGAGTATGTTAATAATAGGTATAGTAGGACGAACAGAGAATATTTTCAATTAGATGAAGTCAAGCAATTTATAGAAAATAAAACAGATTATAGCTCTTGTATAATAGAAATAGGAAAGTATAGAGTTCGTACATTAATTGATTCGGGAGCTCAGGTTAGTGTAGTAAAAGAAAGTTTTCTATACAAAATAGTAAGAAATTGTAGAGTATTTAAGAGTCATAATAATTTACACTCTGTTACTGGACAGAATTTACAAGTAATTGGACAAACAATGATAAATTTTAAGTTAGGAGGGATCAACATAAGACATCTTTTTCATGTAGTGAAGGATTTAAATAGAAACATGTTGATAGGAAGAGATTTTTTAATAAAAAATGGAGTAAGACTTTTCTATGATTTACATAAATTAAAATTCAAGGACGTCTATGTAGATATGGAGGAAGACATGCATATATCAGCACTGGTTAGAGTTAAAATGTCCACGACGTTAAAACCACAGTCGGTTAATTTGATACAAGCAAAGCTGAAGAGAAACCCATATTATGTGGCAGGAAAAACAGTCAGAATCACTGAGTTACAAGAAGAAGTAATTGGTGAGCCTGGTTTGGAAGTTCCGGATGGAATAGTGGCGTTGGATAAACACTTAACCTTTCCAGTGATGGTTATCAACAACACAGGTAGAGAAATCAAATTATACAGAGGATGTGTGATAGCCAAACTAGATCATAACATTAGTGACATATTGGCAACAAATAGAGCAGAAATGTCGGGAACAAGTTATTCAGAAACTTCTAGTGAAAGAGTTAATAACAGACGCGGACGCGGAAGAAGAGGGAACGTCAGAATGGATGAATTGATCCATCCATCCAGAAGAAATAAAGCCCAAATACATTCACTAGACAAAATAACAAGAGAACAAGAATTGTTGTCACAGTTAAAAGCTCCGCCAGAAAATAAGGAAGTATTAGAACAACTTATAAAGCAAAATCAGGATGTGTTTGCAGTTGATGATTTAGAATTGGGAAAGACACAAACAGTTACAATGGAAATAGACACGGGAGATCATCCACCAATAAGTTTAAAACCATATAGAACTCCATTAAGAAATAGAGAAATCGTGGAAAAGGCAATAGAAGAGATGTTGAAAGCAGGAATAATAACAAGGTCAAAGTCAGAATGGTCATCTCCGGTCGTCATAGTGGCCAAACCTGATGGTTCGAGTCGCTTCTGTTGCGATTACAGGGCGTTGAACAAAATTACCAAGAATGTAGCGTACCCACTGCCGGTAATTGATGATATTTTAGGGCTGCTTAATGGCTCTACATATTTCACGACGCTGGACGCAAGGTCAGGATTCTGGTGTATTCCGATGTCGAAGGACGCGCAAAAGAAGAGTGCTTTCTGTACCCATATGGGCTCTTACGAATTTTTACGAATGCCTTTTGGGGTCAAAACTGCGCCCTCTCACTACATGCTCTTAATAAATGAAGTATTAGAAGGTATGCAAAGGTTTGCCCTAGCCTATATAGACGACATACTCATTTTCACAGCAGGAGACGTACAGGATCATTTAAGACATATTGAATTAGTGTTTGACAGGTTAAGAAAGCATGATGTTAAATTGAAGCTTAGTAAATGCCAGTTTTTAAAGACAGAAACAAAATATTTGGGGTATATTATAAATAGAGAAGGTATTAAACCAGACCAGGACAAGATAAAGGTTATTAAAGAATTACCTCCTCCAACTAACGTTAAGGAAGTACGTGCGTTTATAGGAACATGTGCATATTATAGGCGGTTTGTCCCAGCGTTTTCAAAGATAGCAGAACCTATTACAAATTTAACAGGCAAATACGCTAGATTTAAGTGGGATGATGAGTGTCAAAAAGCATTCGAGTATTTAAAAAACAGCTTAACACTGGTACCACTATTGACGCATCCAGACTTAAACAAACAATTAATACTATATACAGATGCTTCGGACAATGCAGTAGGAGCATGTTTGGTTCAACCATATGAAGGTAAAGAGTCTGGAATACCAGGGGTTAAAAATGAAAGGCCAATCTACTTCTTATCTCATAAACTTAGCAAATCACAACGAAAATGGACTACTATTGAGAAAGAGGCATATGCCATTCATTACGCTCTTCAGAAACTAAATTACTACTTACATAACGCAAATTTTGTTATTAGAACTGACCATATGCCTTTAAAGTCTTTTTTAGAAGCTCCAGTGCAGAACAGGAAAATACAGACGTGGGCGCTGAATCTACAGGGATACAACACAAAAATAGAGTACATTCCAGGTAGGATTAACACATGCGCTGATTTATTATCTAGGATTCCGTACCCACAGTCATCAGGAGACACAGAAGATGAAGCTGAACCAGAGATAGACGACCGAAACTGGCAAGTAAATATTTTAGATTCTGCCATAATAAATAGGGAAGAATTTGAGAGTGTACCATCGGATCAAGAGTCTGAACATAGAGAAGAAGACCTACAATTTGCACAATTTAATATGAAAGAAGAACAGGAGTTGGATCCAAAAGTCATACAAATAAAAGAAAAATTAAGAGAAACAGAAGATAACAAATATAAAAAGAATTATGTGGTTTTACAAGAGGATGGACAGTTATACTATATGTGTGAAAGGAACGAACAGCTAAGGAAATATATTCCAAAACATTTAGAAAATGAAGTTTTAAAAGCATATCACAATGAAAATGGACATCTCGGTCGGGACAAGTTGGTAAAAGCACTTACAAGCAAATATTATTGGCCAAACTTGTTTAAATCTGCATGCAAATATGTAGATACGTGTGAAAAATGCAGATTAAGGAACATGAAAACAATAAAGTGTCCCTTACAAGATACAGATATTCCTCAGTTCCCAATGCAAAAGATTAGTTTAGATATATCAGGTCCACACCCTAGAACATTGTCAGGAAACGTGTATTTAATTCATATAGTAGACGTCTACAGTCTTTGGCCAGAAATTTACGCAATTCCAGACAAGAGCGCAGATACAGTCATTAATATTTTTTTACAGGAGTTCGTACCAAGATTTAGTTGCCCACAAAGTATACTTACGGATAATGGTAGAGAGTTTGTAAATAAAAAATTCGAAAAGTTATTAAAAGATTTAAATATAAAACATATAAAGACCTCATATTATAGACCTTCTTCAAATGCTAGAAACGAACGTCAACATCGGACGTTATACGACGTTATAGCAAAGATTATTGATGAACATGAAAGAGATTGGGATCTATTCTTGGGACCTGCCCTTAGCGCTATTCGTACAAATCAAAATGAGAGCACGGGATTTTCACCATTTTATTTAATACACGGGAGAGAACCAATACTACCTATAGATAATCTGTTAAAACCGAGACGGAAATATATGGGAGAAGAATTTCAAGAGACCATAATACAGGAAATGCATAAAGCACACGTAAGATTAAAGAATAATATATTTAAAGCTAGGGAAAGACAGAAAAAGTACAAAAATGTAAATACAAAATTACAGGAGTTTAAAGTAGGTGATAGAGTTTATTACAAGAAACATAGAAGAAACTCTAAGTTTGATGCTCGTTGGATCCCAGGTTATTACGTTTTGGAAAAACTAGGTAATGTATCGTATACTATCAAGAACCAGGTCACAGGACATGTGGCAAGGGCACATGTAGAGCACTTAAGAAGAGATGATGAGGAGAAGAGAAATGAGAATTATAATAATAATTATGATTCAGACACCGGATATTTAGATGAACAAGTTGTCAGAGGAGCTACAGTAACCCCAAGTTTTAGAAAAGAACCAGCACAAAATCAATTGCTAGCAACTCCAAGTTACGAAGATATTCAAGAACAGACGATTCCAAAAACAATGGAAGAAGAAAATGTGAATGAAACTCATTATGATAGTATGGAAGAGGAAATAGGTGCTCCATTTAAGAATACTAGACAAGCAACAAAAAGAAGAATGGATAAACAAAGAGATAAAGAAGTGAAAAGACAGAGGAGAATTAGGGATTATTCAACAAGCGGGGAAGATATGCCTCTACTAGAAAGGTCCTTAAGAAATGAGGATAGACAAATTAGATGGGATGTTGAACAGAAGAGATTAGCGGCTGTTAACGACAGACATACTGAAGAAGAAGAAGAAATGGATGAAAAGTCAGAATCAAGTAGTAGTATGGAAGAAACTAATAAGTTGTACGAAGAAGAAGATATTGATGTAGAATTAGCACTTATTCAAAGAAACTTGGAGTTGTTGAAGAAGTGGAAACGTAGGAAATAGATAAATAGAGAATACTGCAGATGGCAAGTTATAAGTTTCAGGATTTAGAGGTAAAAGTGATGCTTGAAGAAGTATACAAAACGGTGGAAATGGAAAAGGATTCTATGGACATTTTTTTTGTAAAAAGTAGTCTTGAGGAATAGTTAAGCATGTCTATATATATATATATTTGTAATAGAATTCTTGGTTGAAATTATGTTTCTACTTCTTGACTTTTCATAAATTGGACAAATTGGGTGTTGGTACAATAGGTGAATGTACTCTATAGAAAGGTAGACAAGTTTTTTTATTGGTGCTAGAAATGCCGTGTTTAACGATAAGGATTAATAAGTTATAGTGATGATTGGTCCAAGAGAAATAATTGGCAGGCCAGATCACAAGTTCGTTGATAAGTAGATGATGGCTACTACATTGAGTTGATATTGGATTAGTCGCCACATTACAAATATGTAGTTTACAGTGCTTACTTAAGAAGATATTCCGGATGTTATGTTGTGTTAGGAGTTAAGATAGAAAATGATAGAAAGTTGTGAGGGGAGAGAATAAATAGTACGGTCAGTGTTATAGGTTAAGAAATTAGTCTGTAGTTAACAGATATACAGATAGACAGTGAAGTGTTCGGTTTTCTCGGTCATAGAAATACTGGAATGACTTATATAAATAGATATGAGTTACGTTACTTAGTATGAGACGCCAATGTGGGTGGGTCACTATACGTAGTAATTTTAAGAGAGTTTTAATTGTTTTGAAAACTGTGTTTTATTGAGTCTAAGTTTTATGAGTCATGAGTCATGCTTGAATTGGTACTGGAAAAAAGATGGCTTTTTTTTTTTATTGTACCCCCTGTATATCCGGTTTTCGTGCACGCCATAGTATGCCCGTGATCGGGGAGTGCGGTCGGAAAATGCAGTGAACTCGCAGAAATCGATGGAGCTTTCTCACCGCATAGATGACGCTGGGGTTTTTCAACTTCTGATAAGGAATGTCTGATCAGCAGGTGTGATCTTAGGTTCAGTAGCAAATGGGTGGAAGAGCCCTCAAAAAAATTGGGCCTAGTAGTGGCATCGTCCTAGAATAATAAAACCCTGGGATTAGGAAATCGGAGGATTGGAACATTACAAAAAAAGGATCTTCAATTTTGACAATGCAGAAATTAAAATGCATCTTTGACATTTCTTTTTACAAATGCTGTTAAAACTTTGGAATATAGATTTAAAATTTCTAAGTATTTACTAATCCAAAAGGTTATGACCGCTTTTTCCTGTGGGCATGGTCAGTTTCATACTTTTTGTACTGATTCTGGTCGTTTTAAAATGCCCCTTTGAAATGACTGCCCCAAAAAATCAATTTTTTTTAGGCCTAATTCGTTTTGTTTGGTTTGACAGTGAGCCCGAAGAGTCAAAACCTATGAAAGACATGTTTTATTTTAGTAAGTGTGTTGTCCATTTATCAGTTTTGATTATTCATGCGTATTCGAAAGTTCACTAATGTATGCATCTCTCGGTTTTCCCCGTTCCTAACTAGTGTATTTGCGCTATGAGTTGTCTTGATCATTAGGGGGGATGCCTATTTTTGTCGTCTTACTCCTGTCTCTTGTCGTGAACAGTAAATTTTCAACTGTTGACATGGAATATCTTTAAGGTCTTTTTATGATATTTCATAGTCACCATTTGAAATCTTAGTACCACCCTGAATTGGTCCTTGCCATTTTTTTGTCTGGAAGTAACAGAGGATGACTTGATCTGGCCAAAGTCAATTGTTCTTGCACCCTTTTTTGTATTGGTGGTGTTTTGACCCCCCCTCAAAAAGGCCTAGAAGCCAGTCTAAAAGGTTGTACTTCAGCTGTAGGATGTCTAACTTAAATTTTTACAATTTTGACAAACATTACAAGAAAATACATTACGACAAAAAAATTTAAAATTTATTCCAAAACTCGGGCCCAATGACCATGAGCATGGAATCTAGTCCGGGCTTTGTCTTTGCCAGTGACCTGCAAGCGGGACCCCTGTCCCGGTTTTGCACATTTTAAGCGGTGTTGTACGGTTGCACCGTTTGCAGTTTCTCATGGTTCTCAGAGTAAATATCTGTAAGAAAGCCATTGGGTTTGGGAAACCCATGAGGATTTTTGGTCATTTTAGATCTGTTTTATTAATTTTAAATAGGGAAACACACTAGGATCAGTTTTTGCGTTCTCTAAATTTTGTTTTGGGTATCATTGTGCTATTTGGAAAAAAGCAACATAGTCTTCATCTTGTAGTGTGTCTTGATGTTTACAGGTTGTTCTAGTGTTACGTTAGCACTTTTAATTTTTCCCCCATGTGCATTTCATCGCTAGTACATTGTTCAGTTGGGGTAAGCACCCCAAAATCAAATCAGTAAAAGGGGTTTGTCTAGATTCCCCAAGTAAAGGTACCCAAAAAAGGGTGTATAATAGGGGTTTGGCCAAAGGGTAAATCTAATTTCCCCGAAAAGGTTGGGCATTTGAAGTGTCCCTGTATAACCCCCGGATTTACTGTTTTCGAAGACAATAAGGGGCTGCCGTGTCCAGCAAAAAATTGGCAGGGCTATGTTTTGACCTTTGCTTTGTGGTGAACAGTAGTCGAGTACTGGGGTATTATTAGGATCTAGTGGAAACAGCTACAGCACGATTGAGCTTGGGACTGAAAGCGAGGAGAGATGCTCAATCGTGACGTAGGGGGTTGTCGGGGGGCATTTTACATCCCGCCGAGACTGAGAGGGGGCCAATTGCACCATCAAGAAAATAAACAGTTTTGTTTTAAAAAGCAAGTTTTTTGTTGTCTCTGTACACTTTTACAGGAAAATTTATGGACCCTACGACCGAGGATTCGAGCCTGGATAATCGGGTCTAAAAAGAAACAACGCGAAGTAATATGAAACTTTGCGGAGGTCAAAAGATGAGAAGATGATCCTTGCTGTTTCTTAAACGACGAAACTTTTCGGCACGCTTTTGAACAACCGTAAGTAACAAGGCGCAATGAAAAGATGGCAAAAAGTATCAGTTATCTTGAATACAGAGACCAAAAGCCCGGCCGGGGGTGGTCGTCTGTAAGTCTTTTTCAAGACTTGAGATAACAAAAAAATTAGGTCAAGAGGTTGGGTATAGCCGTCACTTTTCATTGTACAATAAGAGGCGGGGTAGACCGTCGCTTTTCATTGTAAAACTCAAGAGGCTTGTATACCCGGCGTTTTGCATTTTTCACCTAAAGAGGCTTGTCACCCCCGCTTTTTTTGCAATTTTTAACTAAGGGGCCTACCATGCCGGTGCCTGAAATCTTTTTAAAGGGGGCTTACCATAGCCGTTCCCTAGAATTTCACTTCCAAAAGGTTACTATAGCCTGAATTTTTGCCTTTTCAAGAGCTTGCCCCAAGCCGCCACCTGCGTTGTCTTTTGTTTCAACGGGCTACCAAAGCCGCTGCCATAATCGTTGTTTCGGGGAGCTGCCCAAGACGCTCTTGATCGTGTCTGTCGTTTTAAAACTTGCTGTCGGAAAAGTGTGCTTTTTGATCATTAAAAAAACGGGGAACCCCCACGCTCTAGACTTCACAGAACTTTGGCTAAAGGGCAATCCAGAAATCCAGTCGTCTGATCGTTGAGTCAGGTGAGAAAGAACATTTTAATAAACATCAAGTCAGCCTCAATGTTAAATAGGTTTTGGGTCGCAATAAATAAAAAAAAGAACAAAAAAAAAAAAAAAAAAAAACAATCGAGACAGCAAATAAAAAGGGTTGCCCAATTTTTTGTTGACGAGCCCGACTATCTCGGGGCTCCACTGCAATCGAGAGCCGCTGCTGTTGTCTGTCAGATGACTATCTCAAGACGTCGATGATGTACTCCATCTCAGAAGGGCCCCAACCAGGGTTGAAGCACGGTACTGAGCATCCCAAGAAGAGAGATCCTGAGAAGAACAACGAACTGTCTGGGGGGACGATTGGTTTCAAACTACAGCGTTGAGTGGGATCTGACGGCGAGCCGAGGAAGGTACGTCGTGCTTGGATCGAGAAACAGAAGTACGGAAATTTATAAACCTGGTAACTGATTGAACTGTTCTTTAGAAATAAGTGATTGGTGTTTCTTTAATTAGGAAATTATAATTGTGAAGTTGTTTGCTTGCTCTGTTTAAATATATTTCAGCATGGCGGAACAAGACACCTTAGCACAAGTTTTGACGGGGGTAGGAACAGCGGTAGGCAGACTTAATATGGTTATTAAACAACAAGGAATGGCAACAGAAATTGTGAAGTTTAGTGGACAGGCCAGAGACTTTAAGAAATGGATCACTTCCATAGAAAAATATGCGTATTTAATCTCAGCAACAGATGAAGAAAGAATGAGACTGGCTTATCAGACGGCAACGGAACCGGTTTCGGATCATATAAGAAGAAAGTTAGAGGCTAGAGTAGATGAGACATGGGAACAATTCAAAGAAGACCTAGCAAGGAAGTATGCAGAAATAACGGATCCACAACATGCATTTTCGGTGTTGAGACAGGCTAAACAAAATAATGGAGAGACGGTACAATTGTTCAGCGATAGGTTGATTAACCTGGCTGAAGAGGCATTCTTAGGACAGAATGTACGAGGAGAGGAGGTGGAGAGGATGTTAGTAGGGATTTTTGTAGATGGCATAAAATCCGATGGTTTGAAATTTAAGCTGATGAGGGAAAACCTGAGAGGTTATCACAAGCGGTAGATATCGCGGTACAAGAAGAAAATTTGAGACGTAGATTTAGATTGAGAACAGGACGAGAAGTAGGAAGTAATCGAGAAGACAGAGTTGAGGAGCCCATGGAAATAGGACAAACAAGATTCGGATGGAATAGGAGAGGAGGAATACAGACGTTACAAGGTAGAAATAGATATGATAACGAGGAAAGAAGAAATATGAGATACCCTACAAGAGAGACAGTAGTCAACACAAATAGTACAAATATTGTCTGTTGGGTTTGTGGTCAACGGGGACATGTTTCTCGTTTTTGTAATAACAGGCGTGTCCAGTCGAATACACAGGGTAGACATGACAATAACAGGGTGAGTAGGAATGTTGTAGATAGACACAGGAATTTTACAGGTACAAGAACGCAGGAAAACCGGCGCCCTACCTATTAAATGGGACCTATGGTAGGAAGGGCAATAATAAGGTCCCAAGGTTTAAAGAGTATGTTAATAATAGGTATAGTAGGACGAACAGAGAATATTTTCAATTAGATGAAGTCAAGCAATTTATAGAAAATAAAACAGATTATAGCTCTTGTATAATAGAAATAGGAAAGTATAGAGTTCGTACATTAATTGATTCGGGAGCTCAGGTTAGTGTAGTAAAAGAAAGTTTTCTATACAAAATAGTAAGAAATTGTAGAGTATTTAAGAGTCATAATAATTTACACTCTGTTACTGGACAGAATTTACAAGTAATTGGACAAACAATGATAAATTTTAAGTTAGGAGGGATTAACATAAGACATCTTTTTCATGTGGTGAAGGATTTAAATAGAAACATGTTGATAGGAAGAGATTTTTTAATAAAAAATGGAGTAAGGCTTTTCTATGATTTACATAAATTAAAATTAAGGACGTCTATGTAGATATGGAGAAAGACATGCATATATCAGCACTGGTTAGAGTTAAAATGTCCACGACGTTAAAACCACAGTCGGTTAATTTGATACAAGCAAAGCTGAAGAGAAACCCATATTATGTGGCAGGAAAAACAGTCAGAATCACTGAGTTACAAGAAGAAGTAATTGGTGAGCCTGGTTTGGAAGTTCCGGATGGAATAGTGGCGTTGGATAAACACTTAACCTTTCCAGTGATGGTTATCAACAACACAGGTAGAGAAATCAAATTATACAGAGGATGTGTGATAGCCAAACTAGATCATAACATTAGTGACATATTGGCAACAAATAGAGCAGAAATGTCGGGAACAAGTATTCAGAAAACTTCTAGTGAAAGAGTTAATAACAGACGCGGACGCGGAAGAAGAGGGAACGTCAGAATGGATGAATTGATCCATCCATCCAGAAGAAATAAAGCCCCAAATACATTCACTAGACAAAATGACAAGAGAACAAGAATTGTTGTCACAGTTAAAGCTCCGCCAGAAAATAAGGAAGTATTAGAACAACTTATAAAGCAAAATCAGGATGTGTTTGCAGTTGAATGATTTAGAATTGGGAAAGACACAAACAGTTACAATGTAAATAGACACGGGAGATCATCCACCAATAAGTTTAAAACCATATAGAACTCCATTAAGAAATAGAGAAATCGTGGAAAAGGCAATAGAAGAGATGTTGAAAGCAGGAATAATAACAAGGTCAAAGTCAGAATGGTCATCTCCGGTCGTCATAGTGGCCAAACCTGATGGTTCGAGTCGCTTCTGTTGCGATTACAGGGCGTTGAACAAAATTACCAAGAATGTAGCGTACCCACTGCCGGTAATTGATGATATTTTAGGGCTGCTTAATGGCTCTACATATTTCACGACGCTGGACGCAAGGTCAGGATTCTGGTGTATTCCGATGTCAAAGGACGCGCAAAAGAAGAGTGCTTTCTGTACCCATATGGGCTCTTACGAATTTTTACGAATGCCTTTTGAGGTCAAAACTGCGCCCTCTCACTACATGCTCTTAATAAATGAAGTATTAGAAGGTATGCAAAGGTTTGCCTAGCCTATATAGACGACATACTCATTTTTCACAGCAGGAGACGTACAGGATCATTTAAGACATATTGAATTAGTGTTTGACAGGTTAAGAAAGCATGATGTTAAATTGAAGCTTAGTAAATGCCAGTTTTTAAAGACAGAAACAAAATATTTGGGGTATATTATAAATAGAGAAGGTATTAAACCAGACCAGGACAAGATAAAGGTTATTAAAGAATTACCTCCTCCAACTAACGTTAAGGAAGTACGTGCGTTTATAGGAACATGTGCATATTATAGGCGGTTTGTCCCAGCGTTTTCAAAGATAGCAGAACCTATTACAAATTTAACAGGCAAATACGCTAGATTTAAGTGGGATGATGAGTGTCAAAAAGCATTCGAGTATTTAAAAAACAGCTTAACACTGGTACCACTATTGACGCATCCAGACTTAAACAAACAATTAATACTATATACAGATGCTTCGGACAATGCAGTAGGAGCATGTTTGGTTCAACCATATGAAGGTAAAGAGTCTGGAATACCAGGGGTTAAAAATGAAAGGCCAATCTACTTCTTATCTCATAAACTTAGCAAATCACAACGAAAATGGACTACTATTGAGAAAGAGGCGTATGCCATTCATTACGCTCTTCAGAAACTAAATTACTACTTACATAACGCAAATTTTGTTATTAGAACTGACCATATGCCTTTAAAGTCTTTTTTAGAAGCTCCAGTGCAGAACAGGAAAATACAGACGTGGGCGCTGAATCTACAGGGATACAACACAAAAATAGAGTACATTCCAGGTAGGATTAACACATGCGCTGATTTATTATCTAGGATTCCGTACCCACAGTCATCAGGAGACACAGAAGATGAAGCTGAACCAGAGATAGACGACCGAAACTGGCAAGTAAATATTTTAGATTCTGCCATAATAAATAGGGAAGAATTTGAGAGTGTACCATCGGATCAAGAGTCTGAACATAGAGAAGAAGACCTACAATTTGCACAATTTAATATGAAAGAAGAACAGGAGTTGGATCCAAAAGTCATACAAATAAAAGAAAAATTAAGAGAAACAGAAGATAACAAATATAAAAAGAATTATGTGGTTTTACAAGAGGATGGACAGTTATACTATATGTGTGAAAGGAACGAACAGCTAAGGAAATATATTCCAAAACATTTAGAAAATGAAGTTTTAAAAGCATATCACAATGAAAATGGACATCTCGGTCGGGACAAGTTGGTAAAAGCACTTACAAGCAAATATTATTGGCCAAACTTGTTTAAATCTGCATGCAAATATGTAGATACGTGTGAAAAATGCAGATTAAGGAACATGAAAACAATAAAGTGTCCCTTACAAGATACAGATATTCCTCAGTTCCCAATGCAAAAGATTAGTTTAGATATATCAGGTCCACACCCTAGAACATTGTCAGGAAACGTGTATTTAATTCATATAGTAGACGTCTACAGTCTTTGGCCAGAAATTTACGCAATTCCAGACAAGAGCGCAGATACAGTCATTAATATTTTTTTACAGGAGTTCGTACCAAGATTTAGTTGCCCACAAAGTATACTTACGGATAATGGTAGAGAGTTTGTAAATAAAAAATTCGAAAAGTTATTAAAAGATTTAAATATAAAACATATAAAGACCTCATATTATAGACCTTCTTCAAATGCTAGAAACGAACGTCAACATCGGACGTTATACGACGTTATAGCAAAGATTATTGATGAACATGAAAGAGATTGGGATCTATTCTTAGGACCTGCCCTTAGCGCTATTCGTACAAATCAAAATGAGAGCACGGGATTTTCACCATTTTATTTAATACACGGGAGAGAACCAATACTACCTATAGATAATCTGTTAAAACCGAGACGGAAATATATGGGAGAAGAATTTCAAGAGACCATAATACAGGAAATGCATAAAGCACACGTAAGATTAAAGAATAATATATTTAAAGCTAGGGAAAGACAGAAAAAGTACAAAAATGTAAATACAAAATTACAGGAGTTTAAAGTAGGTGATAGAGTTTATTACAAGAAACATAGAAGAAACTCTAAGTTTGATGCTCGTTGGATCCCAGGTTATTACGTTTTGGAAAAACTAGGTAATGTATCGTATACTATCAAGAACCAGGTCACAGGACATGTGGCAAGGGCACATGTAGAGCACTTAAGAAGAGATGATGAGGAGAAGAGAAATGAGAATTATAATAATAATTATGATTCAGACACCGGATATTTAGATGAACAAGTTGTCAGAGGAGCTACAGTAACCCCAAGTTTTAGAAAAGAACCAGCACAAAATCAATTGCTAGCAACTCCAAGTTACGAAGATATTCAAGAACAGACGATTCCAAAAACAATGGAAGAAGAAAATGTGAATGAAACTCATTATGATAGTATGGAAGAGGAAATAGGTGCTCCATTTAAGAATACTAGACAAGCAACAAAAAGAAGAATGGATAAACAAAGAGATAAAGAAGTGAAAAGACAGAGGAGAATTAGGGATTATTCAACAAGCGGGGAAGATATGCCTCTACTAGAAAGGTCCTTAAGAAATGAGGATAGACAAATTAGATGGGATGTTGAACAGAAGAGATTAGCGGCTGTTAACGACAGACATACTGAAGAAGAAGAAGAAGAAATGGATGAAAAGTCAGAATCAAGTAGTAGTATGGAAGAAACTAATAAGTTGTACGAAGAAGAAGATATTGATGTAGAATTAGCACTTATTCAAAGAAACTTGGAGTTGTTGAAGAAGTGGAAACATAGGAAATAGATAAATAGAGAATACTGCAGATGGCAAGTTATAAGTTTCAGGATTTAGAGGTAAAAGTGATGCTTGAAGAAGTATACAAAACGGTGGAAATGGAAAAGGATTCTATGGACATTTTTTTTGTAAAAAGTAGTCTTGAGGAATAGTTAAGCATGTCTATATATATATATTTGTAATAGAATTCTTGGTTGAAATTATGTTTCTACTTCTTGACTTTTCATAAATTGGACAAATTGGGTGTTGGTACAATAGGTGAATGTACTCTATAGAAAGGTAGACAAGTTTTTTTTATTGGTGCTAGAAATGCCGTGTTTAACGATAAGGATTAATAAGTTATAGTGATGATTGGTCCAAGAGAAATAATTGGCAGGCCAGATCACAAGTTCGTTGATAAGTAGATGATGGCTACTACATTGAGTTGATATTGGATTAGTCGCCACATTACAAATATGTAGTTTACAGTGCTTACTTAAGAAGATATTCCGGATGTTATGTTGT
This sequence comes from Cepaea nemoralis, assembly GCA_014155875.1. Lineage (NCBI taxonomy): Eukaryota > Metazoa > Mollusca > Gastropoda > Stylommatophora > Helicidae > Cepaea > Cepaea nemoralis. The sequence goes on along the minus strand of JACEFZ010006207.1, from coordinate 4,947 downwards.
GTTAGGAGTTAAGATAGAAAATGATAGAAAGTTGTGAGGGGAGAGAATAAATAGTACGGTCAGTGTTATAGGTTAAGAAATTAGTCTGTAGTTAACAGATATACAGATAGACAGTGAAGTGTTCGGTTTTCTCGGTCATAGAAATACTGGAATGACTTATATAAATAGATATGAGTTACGTTACTTAATATGAGACACCAATGTGGGTGGGTCACTATACGTAGTAATTTAAGAGAGTTTTAATTGTTTTGAAAACTGTGTTTTATTGAGTCTAAGTTTTATGAGTCATGAGTCATGCTTGAATTGGTACTGGAAAATGATGGCTATTATTTGGTTGTTTTATTGAGCCTAAGTTTCAATGCCTCATATATAATAAGTTTTTTTTCTTGATTTGATCTTGGAAAATGATTGTTGTTGTTTGATTAATTGATTTAGAATAGGATGATTGTGTTCCTAGCATTTGGAGTAAAAACTATTGGTCCGTAAAAGTGTCCAATAGTGATAGGTAGAAATAGAATGTTTTATTCTGATTTGATAACATGCATGTTATGTCATTTTAAAATGTGTTTTTTTCTTTAGATTAATTTGGGGGTTGTGTTGATTTTATTTCGATTACATGAATGGTTTGGTATATTGAGTTACATGGTTATAAAGTTAGTTAAGTAAGTTTAAGTTTCAAATATATGAGGTTTTGCTTAAGGTTTTTCGTTCAGAAAAGAGTTGATAAAAACTACTTTGTCCACTGATATAAGGTAGGGGGAAGACTGTAAATGGCAGTATATGAGTATGGGATGTACGGGGGCAAGATATAGGTGCTGTGAAAAACCAGCGTTAATTATATTAAAAGTGTTCATAAATTATGAACATGGGCTCATGGTTAAAGGTGAGATAACGAAATATGGACAAGATTGTGGATGGCAATATAAATGTTGAATGTATAAGGCTTGTGAAAACTTATGTCAAATTGTTTTATAATGAACAAAGATCTATTTCATAAGGTGTATTTAAAAAAAAAAAAATTATTTTACAAAATTTTTTTTATTGGCAAGGGAGGTAAAGGGTGAGTGTCTTAAATATTCATTGCTGTATGTACATGTGGTCATGTTGAGTATTCATTCTTTATACTTCTCATTCGGTGCGCACCGCTTCTTTATTTTTTCTAACTACATTGTTTTTGTACGTCCTGTGTTTTGGAAGAGTGAGAAATTTTATAAGGTCAAAAATTTCGATAACGATTTTATGAGCTGTTCTTATGATATGTATATTTGATACAGGAACTGGAGGAGCCAAGAAAGGACCAGAAATATATATAGTGGATAGCTATATAGTTTGGGGAAATAGATTGGCTGTGCTAATATTGAGTGTTCATAAGAACTAAAGAAAGGGGAGAAGGAGTGTTTAGGTTAAAAGAGTTACCATATGTGGTACGATGTATTATACAAAGTAGAAATCGAAGAAGAAGTATATAGTGGGTTACTAGCTGACAATATAACCGGGAGAAGGGTTAAAAGATATATTATTTACTCAAAATTGAGTCAGTATAGGGAAGGATTAGAGGAACTGTGAGAGATAAGAAATAAGAGGGAATAGAGTAAGGGGAATTGGGAGTAAAGATTTTTCCTTTATAAGGAAAATTCTTTAATAAACATAGGGAGGTGTAACAGTAGTCGAGTACTGGGGTATTATTAGGATCTAGTGGAAACAGCTACAGCACGATTGAGCATTGGGACTGAAAGCGAGGAGAGATGCTCAATCGTGACGTAGTGGGTTGTCTGGGGGCAGTTTACATCCCGCCTGAGATCTGAGAGGAGGCCATATTGTCACCATGAAGAAAATAAACAGTCTTTGTATTAAAAGCCAAGTGTTTGTTAGTCTCTGTACACTGTTACAGTGGAACACCAAATTGCCTCTGGAGGCTAATGCTGCATTCACACTCTCGGATGAGCATGGTACTGTATGTCCACATTCTAATTTTGCGTCGGCATGAAATTGGTGACATCGTTCACAATTGTCAAAGCTTAATACATCGTTTACACAACACACATCTTCAGATTGTTTAAACGGTAAATCATTTTCAATCTCACACTCAGTCTCACTACCACTATCAGAAGATGTATCAAGTAAAATAGCATTGTTGGCTTTCATACGTTGGCGGTCCAGGCACTTATTTGAATAATGGCCATAGCTGGAACAAAAAAAACATTTGATTGCACGCCTGTATGCAAATCTTTTATTTTGTTGCTTCTTGATAACATCCTCAAGATGCGCCGGATAATTTGGCGATTTGTCACACATAGAATAAGTGTCATGCAAAAGTTGACAATAAATACACTTTGACACTTTTCTATCTTTGTTGTCAGATTTCTGAAAGGGTTTTCTGTTACTCTGATAGTTTTTTGGTTGGTCTTTCACAAAGGAAACTATTTCAGAGTCATTTGAAGTCTTAAAAATATCTCTATTAGAAGAAAAATATGCTGAGCCTTTCTTTTCAACTGCTCGATGTTCTCAATGTCTGACTGTTGCAAAAATTTGGCAAAAGGAGATGGTATGGTGGATATAACTTTATCCATAGCTATTAAATTTTTTAATCTATCAAAGTCTTTTCCTATGTTAGCTGCTTTTAGCCATCTATCTAGTACACTCTGAACATTTGAGACGTAATCAATGAAAGTCTCACTAGATTTAGGTTTTAAATTTGAGAACTGAACCTGATACCAGGGCATCAAGTAAAAAGTGCTGCATAATCCTGTCATGGATGTATTGATAGCTAGATCTAAGCTCAGTTGGTATAGATTCTATTACTTTAAGGGGCTCACCACTCAGATTTTTCATATAAATCATAGCCCACATCTCTATTGGAAACTTGGTGATATTTGAATTGATACTCTACATTCTCAGTCCAGGCTGATATGGAATCCTCTTTACAATATGGTTTGATAATATTTTTGTATTTATTGAACTTATTTTCCTCTTGTTGACTTTTTAATTTAGTGGCAGAGATCTCTGCGTGTGAGTCTACATCCATAACTTTCATCTTCAACTGTGTTTCTGATTCCACTTGTATTTGCTTTTCCTTAACTCTAGTTATTTCATCTATCTCTTTTTGCTTTAGTTCTTTCTCCTGATCTAATGCCTTTTGCTTTAGTTCTTTTTCCTGATCTAATGCCTTTTGCTTTAATTCTAGTTCTTTCTGTTAATCTCCTTATCCTGTTCTAACTGTTGTTGTTTAACCTCTACTTCTTTTTGTTTAATCTGTTTGTCATCTTCTAGCTGTTTTCTGTTTTGTTATCTCAGCTAGTTGTGCCATCTCTTTTTGATGCTGTCTTTCTCGTTCTTCTCTTTCTAATTGATGTTGTCTTTCCTGTTCCCTTTCTCGTGCGCGTTCGTCTCTTTCTGCATCTTTGCTTCTTTATATTTCCTATCAGCATATTCTTCAAGCTCTTTGCCTGTGTATTGCAATTGCTTACCAGTTTTTTATAAAGTCTTCTAATGTTGCCATGCTGTTGAGTAATTAGCTTGCGTTGACTCACAGTGACTTGTTTATTCACTTATATATCTTTGATATGTTATGTTTGTTACTCCCTGAGTACTACCAATTTTACTCTCAGTTTATTTGCTGAAAATGTTTTCCCTGCAAAATTAGAGTACAAAAATATGCTAGTGTCTCACAAGCTGAAAAAGAGATGCACTATTAATCACATTGCATGCCAAACATATTGGGTATACACAACTTAATGTTCCCGAGAATCAGGGAACAGAGCTCCGGTAACCTTGTTTGGTACTTTGGGATAGACGCCCGTCTCGTAATCAGGACACTTTATTTGGCACCTCGGCATCCACACTCAGGTGATGTTCACTCTGATATGCAGAGCAGCAGTAATCTAACTACTGTACGATATGATTTTCCGACAACTAAGGACAATGACAATGACTTGCCCACGAACAACTAGAATTTGTGTTAATTAATATTTAATGTCCTGTCCTGTCTTCGTTCTACCAGTATATGCCTTTCGTCACTATCCTAGTTTAGTTTATGTAAGTGCTGTGCAGCTCAAGTTTGATCTGCATGGCCAAAAATAGTTCCATCGTGACGGTAAACAAAAAGAAAGTACGATCAAAATATGAATAACTTCTTTTAAATAAATAAAAATATCATAATAATGTGTAAATAAATGAATATATTCAATCACTAACTTAAATAACCAAATAATAAATAATATAATGTACAGATTCAGGCGAGCGGCAGCTTGACGATTTTGTAAACACTCGATTGCTGAATGCGATTGACCTAGGAAAACTTCGTATCAATTCTCCTACGTCAGAGGCTCAGCGCTATTTTTAGCTTGCAAAAATCGATAATGTCGGCTGGCTGTGTATCGCTCCGCCATGAATCATCTTTGGTACTAATCATAAATAAATTGGTAAATACATATATAAATATAAGAAAATAAGAATATTACTACTTACAGCTTTGAAGAATACATGATTTCACTAAATAAATATTCATAACACAATTACACATTATATTTTGTCACGATAAGCACAATTTTAGCTCGCAACTGTACTTGTCTGCACAAATTACCGTCACTGACACAAATTAAACCTAGTCTAGAGCGTGGATGAGTGGATTAGCTTGAACTTCGTTCAAGCCCCACTTCTGACACCACAATATCTTGCCTGTCAACACAACTCATTGACAGGCATCATCGGATACTTCTCCCACACCATACAAGAAAACTTGCAAGTCGTGTGCGAGGAAAATACATGGTAAATTTTATTGCCGTTGGCTCGCTATAAGCATATTACAGTCGCTATTGAACCCACACACAAAGCCACAGAATTACCTATCACTGATTGCTAACGCCTATGCTAAGTTTCTATCTATTTGGTTACACAAAAACCCCTATCGCTATTCTACGATGGCTACACTACAAGTCCCCTGACCGT
>JACEFZ010006206.1:0-410301 GCA_014155875.1 Cepaea nemoralis | reverse complement strand
TCACTCAAACTCAACTCTGACTGCCAGCATAGCGTGTGTTTTCTGCCAAGAGCGTGCAGGTGTGCGGGGCCATTGAATACGTTGATAGTTTAGCTGCCGCCGCTTTGGCCTTTAGATCAGGCATTGGTGGTGCCTTGAAGAGAATCAGAACAAGAATCGCTATGGGAAAGGCATAATTTTGTCAGACTGATGACATGCTCATCAATAAAATGTTATCAACTGCGGTGAAAATTAAATGCTCAATGCTATATAGAACCTATAATGTTATTGCATTAACTTGGAATGCCAGCAAACAAGATGGGAAACATCTAATGGGAGTGGAAACGTAGTTTCTGAGAAATATGCAACTTGAAACACAGAAGCAACAAACAATTTGCTGTACGATTTATAGCCTGGCATATTTCACCGCAGGCCACACCAGTTTCTTTTTCCCCATAAGTGAGATGAGCTAAGAGTTCTTGATATTTTGAGATTCCTTCGGCCTTCCAATATATGTTAAGTGTCCGAGGTGTTTGACCAGTAATTTTTGCCGTATCTCGTTGTGATTTGACTCTACATGACGTCATCATAAAGCGTATTTAGTTGGACTGTTTTGTCAAAACCTACGGATCAGCGCATCCGACTTCGACAAAGTTGCTTTCCCTAGCCTTTGACTGTCAATCTAGTCTACCTACATGACAGCAAGTTTGATTCCCGTAGCCTTTGACTGTCCCCAGTCTACCTACCAGACAGCAAGTTTGATTCCCTTAGCCTTTGACTATCTCCCGTCCTACCTACATAACAGCAAAATTTGATTCCCATAGCCTTTCACTGTCCCCAGTCTGCCTACAAAACAGCAAGTTTGATTCCCTGAGCCTTTGCTGTCCCCAGTCTACCTACAAGACATAAAGTTTGATTCCTATAGCCTTGACTGTCCCCAGTCTACCTACAAGACATAAAGTTTGATTCCGCTTAGCCTTTGACTGTCCCCAGTCTACCTACAAGCTCCTGCTGTTTACACTTCACCTCAACACCGCAAGATACAAGATGAGATTAGAGGAGCAACAGTTGTTGTTATGAAGCTGTTCAATCCTATAAAGAATCTTGGGATATGACGATTCTTGTCTTTATCCGTGCCACATGGTTCGCCAAATGTCACTGTGTTTGTTCTTCGTGTTCTTCTGCATTTCATCCTCACAAGGAGCATGGGTCCTCAGACAACCCACCTCTTTGTAGACTTGTTCATGATTGGTAGGGTCTTGCTATAATTTTCTAAGACTAAATAACCACATATGTACCTCAGAGTGAGAAGGGAAAGACTTTAAATGCAGGCCAAAGTTCAGTCTCCATTCGGTGGTGGTAGCCGTCTTGCGAGAACCACACTCCGCAGCAAAGGGGCGAGGAGCCCAATCCTCAGCCAAGTAACCAACAGGAAAACCTGCTTTCCAGAGTGCGGCTCCATGAATGGGGTACGAAGACAGAAACATGGCATCGAAGACAACTCCGGCGCAGAGGCAATGTCCAGAGAGAAGCTGGCTTCCCACGGCCACAGGTGATAGTATTTGTGCGAGGCTCTCCTCCACGATGGTGGCGTGGCTTAGGCGCAGGCATTTATCGCAGGCATGGGAGAAATACGGAACAATGGAAAGAACGAATGTCTCGAAACATGGCTCGAATACACGGCATGGAAAAGACACCCGAGTCATGACCCTGGCGGGCCCGCCTCAGAGAGTATCAAGAAGTACAGGACCTAAACATTCTGGGAAGGCGACAACTTCTGACGATCAGAAGCCTGGAGTTGTACTTTCTCCGCGGCGGTGTTTTTATCACTAACAGACCAAAAGGTGCATCTAACCGTCATTCATATTAAATAACTGGTGTGCGAAAGTTAAGTGACTTGAAGGGCCGAATGTAAGACGGGCCTACGTTGCCCATTTTGACACTGAAAATAAAATTCATTTGTTCATTCGTTTCTTGTCTTTCCACTGCCCTTGTGATGTCCTTCAGTGGCAGGATTTGTGAAGGCTGTGTTTAAGGCAGGTGTCTGTTGTACCGTCGTTACATTAATCCGTTCCTTGTGAAATCTGCCTTTGAAAAGACAGAAGGGACAAACAATACGATGCACGATTTATTGCCTGGTATATTTTGCATCCGTACTTCAAGAGCTGAATATTGAAGAAGGCTGGCTATTAAAGACTATAAAACAAAGAAAATTTATATATTTTTGGTCACTTGAAACGTTATGAGAGTTCGGAGAGAACAATAATGTATATGCCTGGAAGAGAGGGAGGAAGGCCAAAGAGAAGATGGGTGCAGGATGTGGCGGATGACCTCCAGTGGGTGTGTCGGACGTGGGACATCTTGCTTGTGATCGAGAAGTTTTCCAGAAGGTTGCTATGGGAGCTAGGTTCTGCAAAAGACGCTGATGCATATTCTGGGGAGGATCTGAGCACCTATGGACATGTCCGGAGTGCAACGAAGATACCCCAACTGATACTGATAACTGATAACTGCAAAGGACATGCTACTGAATGAATGAATGAATGAATATTTCGCTGCATACTGCAGATCTATATGTCAAATGAAGTGAACAAATGAATAAAACTCAGGCTGCAACAATTTTTTTAAAAACACATAGTCACGGGTATTGTTCGAATATGGAACATCTGTTATCCCCCAAGGTAATTTCAAATTTACAACAAACTTTCTCTTTGCACAAACAAGTTGGAACCGCCTAATCACCTTCTGTAATTAAATTCATAGGGAATGCACTGTTGAATCTGCCTTTTTGTCTGTTTGCACTAAACCTATATGTCAATGCGGCAGGTTGTTTGAAGGAAGTCTTTTCAAGTCACCAACCACTCAATACTGTCTCGGGATACAGTTCATTACATATATTGTGCCGACTTTCTCCCTTAAGTCATAAATTCTTATTCTCTTTTTCTTGTGACACTAAGCATCTCTCTCTCTCTCTCTCTCTCTCTCTCTCTCTCTCTCTCATCTTCTCTCTCTCTCTCTCTCTCTCTCATCTCTCTCTCTCTCTCTCTCTCTCTCACACACACACACACACACACACACACACACATCTGAGAGAACACAACACAGTATGACAACATATACAAGTTTATTACACTCATATTTATCATTACACAGAAGCAACACAGGCTGGCTCACTTCTAGAACCCTCTAGGTAAATGGACAAAGAGGAGCACAAATGTGATAAAAGAGACGATAGCAACGACAGGCAAGTTTAAATTAGCTAATACAACAAATGAAATTAAATAAAAGTACTTCTGGTAAACTTTCCGACTGCAGAGTCTGATAAGAGAATCTTTCAACCTGTTTCAAATAAAACTGACCAATCTAATAACCTTCCCACACAAAATAAACCACTTAGCCAGTCTCATAACCATCTCAGCTAAAAATAAACCCTTTGACCTGTCTAACAAACAGTATAAACTAAACCGTTTGACTAATCAACAACCGACTCAGACAAAATAAACCATTTGACCAGTCCAACAACCGGCCCACATCAATAAACCGTTGATCAGTCACTGGTAAAGTAAATGGACCAATCAAACAATTTTCTCTGGTCACATGTTGTTGCATTTGCCATAAAGCAGTTTCCCACTATAGGTCTATGACGTGATTGGACAATCACAGTTTTGAAGGCCAAACTGCATCGAGGAACATGCTGCCAGTCTTTCCCTCACTTAGCGAGACGGGCGCAGGTGTCAACCCAGGTTCGACCTTGCTCTAGACACTATAAGTGCTACATATCTACCCATCTACACAGATGGGCCTGTCGTCCGACATGTGAGAAGCTCATGGTCTTCACGGGGCGCGGCCGGAGGGGAATTGTTTTGTTGAGACCACACACAAGTAGCCTGACTATGGAAGTCATGGCAGTAAGTAAAGCAATAACATGGCTCGAGACACAGACATTCACTAGGGCATGTTTCCTTAGTGACTCAATGAGCATGCTCAAGAGGATAGAGATGGGGTGGATCCGAAGAGAGTGGTTGCAGTCTCTGGAGCGGTCTCGGCTGGCAAAGATAAGTTTAATCTTCGTGCCAGGGCATGCGGGAGTCCAAGGAAATGAGCGGGCTGACAAGCTCGCAGGTAAGGCTACTGTGGAGGGCGGACGCGCCATGGACCAGGCTGACATTCTGAATGCTCTACGAGAAGTAAACTTTTGCGAGAAAAGTGATGACTGCGAATCTACAACCATGGCCGGACTGCGAGAACAGTAAATTAAATACGTGTCTCCAAACAAGAACACTACGGAGGAATGCAAAGAAGATTGATAAACCAACACAGAACTGGTGTCGTTAGCCGCTACACGCTGCGGGATTTGCTGAGGAGGAGATCCGAGCACTTATGGACGGAATGGTTCGATGTTCAATGAGGATGATCTGTCGACTAACTAACTATCAGTCCTGTTCTCTATCGACTAAGTCAAAGCGTCCGCTGTGATAACATTAACTACTTGATTACTCTAAACTACAAACAACTTAACAAAGCAAGCAAATTTAACAAATCTTATAACTAACAAGCTGTCATCTACTGCCTAGAGTACCTTGCGGTGTGGGACGGGGGGGGTGGGGGGGGGGGGGGTCTTGAGCCTGAGGAATTAACCTCCCCCCTCCCCCCCCCCCCCCCCCCCCCCCAACACTGACAATTTAAACTCTGGGTATTTGTGTTAAGGCCATTATGTTATCATTGGCTTTTAGCTGCGACATTTCACTCAAACAAGTTTGGTATGTTGTTTCCTTTGTCAATGTACATAAAAATACAGTCAGATGAGAAAATGAAAGGCATACTAATGTAAATAATAAAACAGCGACATCTATCTCTGCCAAGATAATTTGCTGAATAAAATAATAAAGAAAAAGACAAGCGCAGGGAGCAAACGGGAAAAGCAAACAAACAGGTAGGACATCCAGCGGGTATGTGAAGATATTGCTGTGACTGGGATTCACCGAACATGTCATGTAAAACAAAAGTTAAGGGGCTCTGTTACAGGCATTATGGTGCGGAGTCAAACCCATGAGCTTCATGTCAGCAGTCAAGCATCTAGCAACTATGCCACCCAAAACAAAAGGAACATGTAATGTCGTACAAGGTAATGGACTGTGTTACTTAACAGTCTCATTTATGAAAATACCATGTTCATTAATTCAATATCTACCACACTCGATGCAGTTGGATAGGGAATTACAAATCGCACAAAATACTGTGGAAAATATATAAGTTACAGATACAATTATAAGCACGACCTTAGTTGAAAATATGAATTCATTCTGATTCAGTGAAATAATATGTGGAGGACATGTTTAGAGCTGCATGACATAGCCAAAGATGGATGGCTTAGTTGAGGGTAGCATAAAATAGGACAACTTGGGGTGACTTGATTGAGGGTTTGTGCTCCTTTAATGAATGACATTATCGACGATGAATGTTTCCATCCACAAGTAGAAACTGCGCAATTATGATGTGCGTAATGTATACTTTTACTATCAAATTAATACTATAAAATAAATAAAACACAATCCAACAAGTGATTTTTGGTGTAAGATGATGGAAAGTGCGGGGGATAGGGGTGGATAAAAAATGAGGGAACATTCATATCTTGAAGAATACACACAATTCTTCAAGAGGACACACAAATTCTCGAGTGTTTAAAAACATTCTCTAAAAGTGATATCAGTATCAGCAAAAGGAATATCAGCATCCACAGAAGGTGTTTACACCCACTGAAGATAATATCACCATTCACAAACTGACTGCAGTGCTATATACATGTGTTCAGACTAACTTCCGAAGCTGTTTGGTCGAGAAAAAACATCAAAGAGTGTCTTTTAAAATCGGCAATTGTATAATGAATATACCTTAACAAATATGAAATTTATTCTTGTAAAAACATTTTAAAAAATAGCTTCACAGTGGGAATTTTCAGTGGATTCAGTTCATAACATGGAAAAAAAAATAATCGATAAATATATGTATGTTCTGAATTTATATTACATATTTATGTATGTCAGGTACAGATGTGTATGTTCTGAATTTATATGAAATATGTATAATATCAGTTAATAAAATGGAAAAAAATATACTATGTTCTGAATTTATATGAAATATTTTATAAAAGTAAAAATGCGTCCAAAATATCCATGATTGTCATTTCATAAGGAGAAAATGATGACTATGCTGACAATATCATGTAACACGTAAAGTAATCATCTTGTGTCCACGCCATGAGCCATACTGGGTATATGGTTTCCAAGTCCCGTAGCAGAAACTTGCTGTCGCTTTGTATTTCCTGTATCCATTTTAAGCTGGGATGACCTGGCAGCCAGGCTAATTTTTATTAAACCCTGCAAAAAGGGGGATTCGAACATGTGACCACTATGCTAGCAGGCAAGCGTACTAGAGGCAACAATGAGGCCTAAGACATGGGATAAATTTTCAGTATGACCGTGTCCACATTACAAAAAAATTTCTGATAAAAATGATCAGTTGTCTTTTCCTTAACTTTTTGCTACTCAAATATCCCATCTGAAACAGGTAGACAATGCTGCCATCTTTTATATTCGTTCCTTTTTGCTCCTCGTTTTTTATTAGCATGCACAAATATACAGACACAGTTTCTTAAATTCCACGATGAAAATCAGTGCACCGCAGGGAACTAAACCCAGACATTACGGACAGAAGCACTGAGTGCTGCTGTTACACCAGAGATGCATGGTTGTGTCCACTGGCTGGAAGCTGCACACAATAATATCACCCAAGACTTCACATTGGCTGGAAAGCTACAGGCAATAAGTGACACCCAAGATGTTACTTTGGTTGGAAGCTACAGACAATAAGTATCACTCAAGACTTCACATTGGCTGAAGCTACAGGCAATAAGTGACACCCAAGACTTCACATTGGCTGGAAGCCGCAGACAATAAGTGACACCCAAGACGTTACCTTGGCTGGAAGCAGCAGACAATAAGTGACACCCAAGATGTTACCTTCGCCGGAAGCTACAGACATAAGCGACACCCAAGACTTCACATTGGCTGGAATCTAACAGACAATAAGTGACACCCAAGATGTTACCTTGGCCGGAAGCTACAGACAATGAGTGACACCCAAGATGTAATCTTGGCTGGAAGTTACAGACATAAGTGACATCCAAGACTTCGCCTTGGCTGGAAGCTACAGACAATAAGTGACACCCAAGACTCCACATTGGATGGAAGCTACAGACAATGAGTGACACCCAAGACTTCGCCTTGGCCGGAAGCTACAGACAATAAGTGACACCCAAGACTTCACCTTGGATGGAAGCTACAGACAATAAGTGACACCCAAGACTTCACATTGGATGGAAGCTGCAGACAATAAGTTACACCCAAGGACTTCACATTGGCTGGAGAGCTACAGATAATAAGTGACACCCAAGACTTCACACTGGCTGGAAGCAGCAGAAAATAGTGACACCCAAGATGTAACCTTGGCTGGAAGCTACAGACAATAAGTGACACCCACGACGTTACCTTGGCTGGAAGCTACAGACAATAAGTGACACCCAAGACTTCACATTGGATGGAAAGCTGCAGACAATAAGTGACACCCAAGATGTTACCTTGCTTGGAAGCTACAGACAATAAGTGACACCCAAGACTTCACATTGGCTGGAAGCAGCAGACAATAAGTGACACCCAAGATGTTACATTGGCTGGAAGCTACAGACAATAAGTGACACCCAAGATGTTACATTGGCTGGAAGCAATAGACAATAAGTGACACCCAAGATGTTACCTTGGCTAGAAGCTACAGACAATAAGTGACACCCAAGATGTTACATTGGCTGGAATCAGCAGACAATAAGTGACACCCAAGATGTTACATTGGCTGGAAGCTACAAACAATAAGTGACACCCAAAGATGTTACATTGGCTGGAAGCTACAGGCAATAGTGACACCCAAATGGTACATTGGCTAGAAGCTACAGACAATAAGTGACACCCAAGATGTTACATTGGCTGGAAGCAACAAACAATAAGTGACACCCAAGATGTTACCTTGGCTAGAAGCTACAGACAATAAAGTGATACCCAAGATGATACATTGGCTAGAAGCTACAGACAATAAGTGACACCCAAGGACTTCGCCTTGGCTGGAAGCAACAGACAATAAGTGACACCCAAGATGTTACCTTGGCTAGAAGCTACAGACAATAAGTGACACCCAAGATGTTACCTTGGCTAGAAGCTACAGACAATAAGTGACACCCAAGATGTTACCTTGGCTAGAAGCTACAGGCAATAAGTGACACCCAAGATGTTACCTTGGCTGGAAGCTACAGACAATAAGTGACACCCAAGATGTTACCTTGGCTAGAAGCTACAGACAATAAGTGACACCCAAGATGTTACCATTGGCTAGACGCTACAGACAATAAGTGACACCCAAGATGTTACATTGGCTAGAAGCTACAGACAATAAGTGACACCCAAGACTTCGCCTTGGCTGGAAGCAACAGACAGATAAGTGACACCCAAGACTTCACTTTGGATGGAAGCTACAGACAATAAGTGACACCCAAGACTTCACATTGGCTAGAAGCTGCAGACAATAAGTGACACCCAAGACTTCACATTGGCTGGAAGCTACAGATAATAAGTGACACCCAAGATGTTACCTTGCTTGGAAGCTACAGACAATAAGTAACCCAAGACTTCACATTGGCTGGAAGCAGCAGACAATAAGTGACACCCAAGACTTCACATTGGCTGGAAGCAGCAGACAATAAGTGACACCCAAGATGTTACCTTGGCTGGAAGCTACAGACAATAAGTGACACCCAAGACTTCACATTGGCTGGAAGCAGCAGACAATAGTGACACCCAAGATGTTACCTTGGCTTGAAGCTACTATTATAGTGTAGAGATGTTACACACAGGTTAGAAGGCACATGATCGTATAGGACACAAGTCTTCGCTGGTTATAACATTCTTTATTTGTCGACTCGTTCCACTACAGCATAAAGTTAGTCTACTCAGAATCCGATGTTTACCTTCTTGCTTGCTGGCTGACCCCCAAGTGACGTGTGTGTCCCAGCCTAGATACACTTCTTCTTTCGTGCACGACACGTTCACTAGCTATGGTTTTCCCACTAGTCAAGGAATGCGCAGCATTCCTTAACTCCTTACTCCTAAGCTACTCCCTTACTGCCCTTTACTGTTACAATACCTCCCCTTCTTCAAGGAGAATTTTTCCTTGAAAAAAATCTCAAACCCCAACTCTTAACCCCTTAACTCTACATCTCTATACATTAACAACCATTCCATATAATTCTTAACTCAATTCTCATTCTCCTATCTCATCATAGCCAATTGCTAACCAAAGACAATAATACTGAAACTCTCTACAAAAAGTCGTTATAAAAGGTTCTTCTGAAAACTCGCTACAAAACTCTCCATAAAGTTCTCCAGAAAACTCCCTACAAAACTCTCCATAAAGTTCTCCAGAAAACTCCCTACAAAACTCTCCATAAGCGAACCGCTTTTAAAAAATTAACCATCTAAATTATGATTGACAAAACTGAAAATATTCCCCTTATCCTTTAATTCTTCCCTTATTCACATTCTCACATTCTCACTATTCTAGGACAGACAGAAAAAATAGTTAGAGTGGGTAGTTAGATTTGGTAGGGTGCGCACCTAAAAATAATAAAAGTAAGGAAAAAGTAAGAAAGTAAGAAGTAATCACCTTTCTCTTCCCATACATTCTCAAAACTTTATAAAAATAAAGTTTCAAAATTTATCTTCAGTTTCCGTCAATAATAATTGTTATTATCAAAAAAATATGTTAATCAAAAACTACCAGCTTTTGTATTATTCACCTCGTCAAGTTCAAAAAAAAAAACACTCCAAATTATATACTCTGTTAAGTACAGTCTTCTTCTTCCAATATTTACATGCCAAAACTCAAGCTGGCATTCCCCCCATATTCTCCCATTTAACTCTGTTCAACCCAGCTCCTATTTTTAATCCAATCATTTACATTGCGAACGACTTAACTACTTTAAGTCATTTGTTTCCAAAAAAAACAAAGACTTCATATTTCTTCTAACTGAACGTCAACTAATAATCATTTAAACACACTCAGGTTAACTCAATAAAACCAAAAGTTTTGTAAACATAAGCAACTAAGTTAACTTATTCATTTCATAAAGCGCAATTGAAGTTCAAACAATTGACTAAACCATATCAATCCCCTCATTCTTGACATCATTTTTATCCCCACACATTAATCAAACATATATAACTTAAAAACCAACCTGATCATAAAACATATACCAATAAGTCTTATGTGTATTCCTCCCAACAACTCTTGCTTAAGTTCTTCTTTGTAAACACAAAAATATCGTGTCTAACTTCTTCTTCTATCTGCCATCTGGCAGAATATTCCACCACGCTATTTATCTACCTCTTCTCCATTTTCTTAATAACTTCAAATTTTTTCGATAAGTGCAATATCTACATCAATGTCGCTATCCTCCCGAGGAGAGCTAACATCTTCATATCAGCTTCATCATCAGTTTCTGACTTTTCATCCATCTCTTGTTCCCCATCTGTATAACCACTACCAGCAACCGCTAATTTCTTCCTTTCTAAATCCAATCTAATTTTCCTGTCTTGCCGTCTCAACAAATTTTCAAATAGCGGCATATCTTCACCACTTGAAGAATTCACTCTAAGTTTTCTTTGTCTCTTAATTTCTTTTTCTTTCTGTCTATCCAACTTTCTTTTACTGCCTGTCTTGTATTCATAAATGGTGGTTCTATATTTTCCTTGACTGATTCTTCACTAATATAATCGTCATACATGTTATTTTCCTCTGTCATGACTGTTTTTGGTAATGTTTCTTCTTGTTCAGGCTGTAGTAGATGCTGTTGTCACTTGTTTCCCATTCTCTATAGGTATAGGATATACCGATTGTCTGACCATCTGTCCACCTGACAATATTTCTTCGGAACAATAATTATTATTACTATTCTCTGCATCCCTTTCCCTCATTATCCCGCCTTAAGTGCTCTACATGTGAACGTGCAACATGCCCTGAAATTTGATTCTTAATAGTATATGACACTGGACCCTTACAACTCTCATCGAATCTGAATTATTCCAAGCTCAGTTACAACGTATTTGTTATTTCCATATAACCATGGTCTTAATGCCTTCATGAGATTTCTAGTGTGCAACTCTGCTTCAGTCTTTTGTTGTTTTTGTGTTCCACTTTCCAATAGATAAACATCTTTTGTATCATTTACTCTCATCCTTGGAATTCGTCTCCTGCTTTTGCTACTTTTCTGCCATATATACTGTTATCTTGTTCCGAAGAGTCACTAACTAAAAATTTGCCTGCTTGTCTACCACTAACCATACAGCACGAGGAAACATCTCGCTTCGAGTCAGGATCGTTCCTATTCATTCCTTTTAAATCTCTGTCTGGTGTACATTCTATATCAAAATCTGTGAGGTCTGAAGATTCTGATTCATAAGATTCCTCGGTTCCACATCCACGATTGATACATGAGCAAAGTTTTTTCATTTCTAACCCTAACACTCTTTCTAATTTTCTTTCTGCTGTCTTCTGTCTTGGGTTGTCTAACTTTTGTACCTGTGTCTCTCTTTAATGCAACGGTGTTTCTCTTCGTCACTTTCAAGTCAGTTGGCTTTGATTGAGTTTCTACCAACTCGGTTTGACTTCCCTTCGTTATCTTGTTGTTTGGTTGTATCTGGGTTTTCTTTCCTACTAGTATCAACTTGTGTCTGTGTGTTCCGTTCTACCACTTCAATCATCTGCGTCTGTGTCTCTCTTTCCTGTCTACCCCTACAAATTGAAAATACCTGTCGATCATCAGCTAAGGTTCTATTAGTCTGATGCTGATTTTCTCCTTTGTTTGACTTTGCGAGTGCATATCTCAATCTTCTGATTTCAAACCATTGATTTCGTAATGTTTTCTGCTCCTCACTATTAGATGGCCAGTTCCATTTTTCTTATAAAAATTCTGTCTCTGCCAACTATTGTCCTCTGGCCTGCCATGTTGTCTCTCTTCATACCTTCGTGTTCTCGTCACGTCGTTTACATTCCATCTGTGACAGTTTCTGTCGTTGTTATAAAGCGGTTGTTTTCTAAAGCAGGTTGAGTTTTGATGTGGCCTTGGTGTAATGGTATCATACTGGCCATTCGATTGGAAACCTCGACTACGTTGTCTTAATACTGCATTCAACCTTGCTATTGCCCCACCAACTCCAGTCAGTACCTGTGAAAATTCTTGAGGTTGCATTCTAGAATCTGTACTGAAAATTATCAAGCAATATACAAAATATTTCAAACAATATTAATTTCAAATTCAGCAACAATATATAATCTGTTCAATTAATTACTCTAATATTATCTAACTATACTAACTAAAGACTCCAATCGAAGATCCTGACGAAGAAAATTTTCCGTTGCAATCCCGAATCCTAATAAAAGAATTTAAATGAAATCCTGATGCAGAAATACCAACACCACAAAAAAAGGGACTCTAATCGACACCGTTGAAATGAGCAGAACAAAGAAGAGCCTTTATATTTCTTAATTCAATCGAAGTCGAAGTCAGTTCTTTCCAGTTATTTTCCCGACGTTGATTGTGCTCGATATAACGCTCGTTATAAGACTGCTTGATTATTTGCTCGATTAACTGTATGCGTTGGACTTTAATTTCCGTCAATCAAGGTCACCTTCACGCAACCGACAACTGCTCATGGTTTCAGCAAAAATTACTTTCCAACAGCAAACTGGCATTTTCATATGTTTCAGCGTAAAAAATGATCCCGTCAACAACAATTGGATTTAAAACCTGACGCTATCCACTCTCTTATTTGTTACGTGGCATTTCTCAGTAAAAATTTGGTATGCTCAGTTTAAACTGACAGTTGTTGAAATGCCACGTAACAAATAAGAGAGTGGATAGCGTCAGGTTTAAATCCAATTGTTGTTGACGGGATCATTTTTACGCTGAAACATATGAAAATGCCAGTTTGCTGTTGGAAAGTAATTTTTGCTGAAACCATGAGCAGTTGTCGGTTGCGTGAAGGTGACCTTGATTGACGGAAATTAAAGTCCAACGCATACAGTTAATCGAGCAAATAATCAAGCAGTCTTATAACGAGCGTTATATCGAGCACAATCAACGTCGGGAAAATAACTGGAAAGAACTGACTTCGACTTCGATTGAATTAAGAAATATAAAGGCTCTTCTTTGTTCTGCTCATTTCAACGGTGTCGATTAGAGTCCCTTTTTTTGTGGTGTTGGTATTTCTGCATCAGGATTTCATTTAAATTCTTTTATTAGGATTCGGGATTGCAACGGAAAATTTTCTTCGTCAGGATCTTCGATTGGAGTCTTTAGTTAGTATAGTTAGATAATATTAGAGTAATTAATTGAACAGATTATATATTGTTGCTGAATTTGAAATTAATATTGTTTGAAATATTTTGTATATTGCTTGATAATTTTCAGTACAGATTCTAGAATGCAACCTCAAGAATTTTCACAGGTACTGACTGGAGTTGGTGGGGCAATAGCAAGGTTGAATGCAGTATTAAGACAACGTAGTCGAGGTTTCCAATCGAATGGCCAGTATGATACCATTACACCAAGGCCACATCAAAACTCAACCTGCTTTAGAAAACAACCGCTTTATAACAACGACAGAAACTGTCACAGATGGAATGTAAACGACGTGACGAGAACACGAAGGTATGAAGAGAGACAACATGGCAGGCCAGAGGACAATAGTTGGCAGAGACAGAATTTTTATAAGAAAAAATGGAACTGGCCATCTAATAGTGAGGAGCAGAAAACATTACGAAATCAATGGTTTGAAATCAGAAGATTGAGATATGCACTCGCAAAGTCAAACAAAGGAGAAAATCAGCATCAGACTAATAGAACCTTAGCTGATGATCGACAGGTATTTTCAATTTGTAGGGGTAGACAGGAAAGAGAGACACAGACGCAGATGATTGAAGTGGTAGAACGGAACACACAGACACAAGTTGATATAGTAGGAAAGAAAACCCAGATACAACCAAACAACAAGATAACGAAGGGAAGTCAAACCGAGTTGGTAGAAACTCAATCAAAGCCAACTGACTTGAAAGTGACGAAGAGAAACACCGTTGCATTAAAGAGAGACACAGGTACAAAAGTTAGACAACCCAAGACAGAAGACAGCAGAAAGAAAATTAGAAAGAGTGTTAGGGTTAGAAATGAAAAAACTTTGCTCATGTATAATCGTGGATGTGGAACCGAGGAATCTTATGAATCAGAATCTTCAGACCTCACAGATTTTGATATAGAATGTACACCAGACAGAGATTTAAAAGGAATGAATAGGAACGATCCTGACTCGAAGCGAGATGTTTCCTCGTGCGGTATGGTTAGTGGTAGACAAGCAGGCAAATTTTTAGTTAGTGACTCTTCGGAACAAGATAACAGTATATATGGCAGAAAAGTAGCAAAAGCCAGGAGACGAATTCCAAGGATGAGAGTAAATGATACAAAAGATGTTTATCTATTGGAAAGTGGAACACAAAAACAACAAAAGACTGAAGCAGAGTTGCACACTAGAAATCTCATGAAGGCATTAAGACCATGGTTATATGGAAATAACAAATACGTGTAACTGAGCTTGGAATAATTCAGATTCGATGAGAGTTGTAAGGGTCCAGTGTCATATACTATTAAGAATCAAATTTCAGGGCATGTTGCACGTTCACATGTAGAGCACTTAAGGCGGGATAATGAGGAAAGGGATGCAGAGAATAGTAATAATAATTATTGTTCCGAAGAAATATTGTCAGGTGGACAGATGGTCAGACAATCGGTATATCCTATACCTATAGAGAATGGGAAACAAGTGACAACAGCATCTACTACAGCTGAACAAGAAGAAACATTACCAAAAACAGTCATGACAGAGGAAAATAACATGTATGACGATTATATTAGTGAAGAATCAGTCAAGGAAAATATAGAACCACCATTTATGAATACAAGACAGGCAGTAAAAAGAAAGTTGGATAGACAGAAAGAAAAAGAAATTAAGAGACAAAGAAAACTTAGAGTGAATTCTTCAAGTGGTGAAGATATGCCGCTATTTGAAAATTTGTTGAGACGGCAAGACAGGAAAATTAGATTGGATTTAGAAAGGAAGAAATTAGCGGTTGCTGGTAGTGGTTATACAGATGGGGAACAAGAGATGGATGAAAAGTCAGAAACTGATGATGAAGCTGATATGAAAGATGTTAGCTCTCCTCGGGAGGATAGCGACATTGATGTAGATATTGCACTTATCGAAAAAAATTTGAAGTTATTAAGAAAATGGAGAAGAGGTAGATAAATAGCGTGGTGGAATATTCTGCAGATGGCAGATAGAAGAAGAAGTTAGACACGATATTTTTGTGTTTACAAAGAAGAACTTAAGCAAGAGTTGTTGGGAGGAATACACATAAGACTTATTGGTATATGTTTTATGATCAGGTTGGTTTTAAGTTATATATGTTTGATTAATGTGTGGGGATAAAAATGATGTCAAAGAATGAGGGGATTGATATGGTTTAGTCAATTGTTTGAACTTCAATTGCGCTTTATGAAATGAATAAGTTAACTTAGTTGCTTATGTTTACAAAACTTTGGTTTTATTGAGTTAACCTGAGTGTGTTTAAATGATTATTAGTTGACGTTCAGTTAGAAGAAATATGAAGTCTTGTTTTTTTTTGGAAACAAATGACTTAAAGTAGTTAAGTCGTTCGCAATGTAAATGATTGGATTAAAAATAGGAGCTGGGTTGAACAGAGTTAAATGGGAGAATATGGGGGGAATGCCAGCTTGAGTTTTGGCATGTAAATATTGGAAGAAGAAGACTGTACTTAACAGAGTATATAATTTGGAGTGTTTTTTTTTTTGAACTTGACGAGGTGAATAATACAAAAGCTGGTAGTTTTGGATTAACATATTTTTTTGATAATAACAATTATTATTGACGGAAACTGAAGATAAATTTTGAAACTTTATTTTTATAAAGTTTTGAGAATGTATGGGAAGAGAAAGGTGATTACTTCTTACTTTCTTACTTTTTCCTTACTTTTATTATTTTTAGGTGCGCACCTACCAAATCTAACTACCCACTCTAACTATTTTTTCTGTCTGTCCTAGAATAGTGAGAATGTGAGAATGTGAATAAGGGAAGAATTAAAGGATAAGGGGAATATTTTCAGTTTTGTCAATCATAATTTAGATGGTTAATTTTTAAAAGCGGTTCGCTTATGGAGAGTTTTGTAGGGAGTTTTCTGGAGAACTTTATGGAGAGTTTTGTAGGGAGTTTTCTGGAGAACTTTATGGAGAGTTTTGTAGCGAGTTTTCAGAAGAACTTTATAACGACTTTTGTAGAGAGTTTCAGTATTATTGTCTTTGGTTAGCAATTGGCTATGATGAGATAGGAGAATGAGAATTGAGTTAAGAATTATATGGAATGGTTGTTAATGTATAGAGATGTAGAGTTAAGGGGTTAAGAGTTGGGGTTGAGATTTTTTTCAAGGAAAAATTCTCCTTGAAGAAGGGGAGGTATTGTAACAGTAAAGGGCCAGTAAAGGGAGTAGCTTAGGAGTAAGGAGTTAAGGAATGCTGCGCATTCCTTGACTAGTGGGAAAACCATAGCTAGTGAACGTGTGTGCACGAAATGAAGAAGTGTATCTAGGCTGGGACACACACGTCACTTGGGGGTCAGCCAGCAAGCAAGAAGGTAAACATCGGATTCTGAGTAGACTAACTTTATGCTGTAGTGGAACGAGTCGACAAATAAAGAATGTTATAACCAGCGAAGACTTGTGTCCTATACGATCATGTGCCTTCTAACCTGTGTGTAACATCTCTACACTATAATAGTAGCTTCAAGCCAAGGTAACATCTTGGGTGTCACTTATTGTCTGCTGCTTCCAGCCAATGTGAAGTCTTGGGTGTCACTTATTGTCTGTAGCTTCCAGCCAAGGTAACATCTTGGGTGTCACTTATTGTCTGCTGCTTCCAGCCAATGTGAAGTCTTGGGTGTCACTTATTGTCTGCTGCTTCCAGCCAATGTGAAGTCTTGGGTGTTACTTATTGTCTGTAGCTTCCAAGCAAGGTAACATCTTGGGTGTCACTTATTATCTGTAGCTTCCAGCCAATGTGAAGTCTTGGGTGTCACTTATTGTCTGCAGCTTCTAGCCAATGTGAAGTCTTGGGTGTCACTTATTGTCTGTAGCTTCCATCCAAAGTGAAGTCTTGGGTGTCACTTATTGTCTGTTGCTTCCAGCCAAGGCGAAGTCTTGGGTGTCACTTATTGTCTGTAGCTTCTAGCCAATGTAACATCTTGGGTGTCACTTATTGTCTGTAGCGTCTAGCCAAGGTAACATCTTGGGTGTCACTTATTGTCTGTAGCTTCTAGCCAAGGTAACATCTTGGGTGTCACTTATTGTCTGTAGCTTCCAGCCAAGGTAACATCTTGGGTGTCACTTATTGCCTGTAGCTTCTAGCCAAGGTAACATCTTGGGTGTCACTTATTGTCTGTAGCTTCTAGCCAAGGTAACATCTTGGGTGTCACTTATTGTCTGTAGCTTCTAGCCAAGGTAACATCTTGGGTGTCACTTATTGTCTGTTGCTTCCAGCCAAGGCGAAGTCTTGGGTGTCACTTATTGTCTGTAGCTTCTAGCCAATGTATCATCTTGGGTATCACTTATTGTCTGTAGCTTCTAGCCAAGGTAACATCTTGGGTGTCACTTATTGTTTGTTGCTTCCAGCCAATGTAACATCTTGGGTGTCACTTATTGTCTGTAGCTTCTAGCCAATGTACCATTTTGGGTGTCACTTATTGCCTGTAGCTTCCAGCCAATGTAACATCTTGGGTGTCACTTATTGTTTGTAGCTTCCAGCCAATGTAACATCTTGGGTGTCACTTATTGTCTGCTGATTCCAGCCAATGTAACATCTTGGGTGTCACTTATTGTCTGTAGCTTCTAGCCAAGGTAACATCTTGGGTGTCACTTATTGTCTATTGCTTCCAGCCAATGTAACATCTTGGGTGTCACTTATTGTCTGTAGCTTCCAGCCAAGGTAACATCTTGGGTGTCACTTATTGTCTGCTGCTTCCAGCCAATGTGAAGTCTTGGGTGTCACTTATTGTCTGTAGCTTCCAAGCAAGGTAACATCTTGGGTGTCACTTATTGTCTGCAGCTTCCATCCAATGTGAAGTCTTGGGTGTCACTTATTGTCTGTAGCTTCCAGCCAAGGTAACGTCGTGGGTGTCACTTATTGTCTGTAGCTTCCAGCCAAGGTTACATCTTGGGTGTCACTTATTTTCTGCTGCTTCCAGCCAGTGTGAAGTCTTGGGTGTCACTTATTATCTGTAGCTTCCAGCCAATGTGAAGTCTTGGGTGTAACTTATTGTCTGCAGCTTCCATCCAATGTGAAGTCTTGGGTGTCACTTATTGTCTGTAGCTTCCATCCAAGGTGAAGTCTTGGGTGTCACTTATTGTCTGTAGCTTCCGGCCAAGGCGAAGTCTTGGGTGTCACTCATTGTCTGTAGCTTCCATCCAATGTGGAGTCTTGGGTGTCACTTATTGTCTGTAGCTTCCAGCCAAGGCGAAGTCTTGGATGTCACTTATTGTCTGTAACTTCCAGCCAAGATTACATCTTGGGTGTCACTCATTGTCTGTAGCTTCCGGCCAAGGTAACATCTTGGGTGTCACTTATTGTCTGTAGATTCCAGCCAATGTGAAGTCTTGGGTGTCGCTTATTGTCTGTAGCTTCCGGCGAAGGTAACATCTTGGGTGTCACTTATTGTCTGCTGCTTCCAGCCAAGGTAACGTCTTGGGTGTCACTTATTGTCTGCGGCTTCCAGCCAATGTGAAGTCTTGGGTGTCACTTATTGCCTGTAGCTTCCAGCCAATGTGAAGTCTTGAGTGATACTTATTGTCTGTAGCTTCCAACCAAAGTAACATCTTGGGTGTCACTTATTGCCTGTAGCTTCCAGCCAATGTGAAGTCTTGGGTGATACTTATTGTGTGCAGCTTCCAGCCAGTGGACACAACCATGCATCTCTGGTGTAACAGCAGCACTCAGTGCTTCTGTCCGTAATGTCTGGGTTTAGTTCCCTGCGGTGCACTGATTTTCATCGTGGAATTTAAGAAACTGTGTCTGTATATTTGTGCATGCTAATAAAAAACGAGGAGCAAAAAGGAACGAATATAAAAGATGGCAGCATTGTCTACCTGTTTCAGATGGGATATTTGAGTAGCAAAAAGTTAAGGAAAAGACAACTGATCATTTTTATCAGAAATTTTTTGTAATGTGGGACACGGTCATACTGAAAATTTATCCCATGTCTTAGGCTCATTGTTGCCTCTAGTACGCTTGCCTGCTAGCATAGTGGTCACATGTTCGAATCCCCCTTTATTGCAGGGTTTAATAAAAATTAGCCTGGCTGCCAGGTCATCCCAGCTTAAAATGGATACAGGAAATACAAAGCGACAGCAAGTTTCTGCTACGGGACTTGGAAACCATATACCCAGTATGGCTCATGGCGTGGACACAAGATGATTACTTTACGTGTTACATGATATTGTCAGCATAGTCATCATTTTCTCCTTATG
The DNA here is from genome assembly GCA_014155875.1 of Cepaea nemoralis. Classification (NCBI taxonomy): domain Eukaryota; kingdom Metazoa; phylum Mollusca; class Gastropoda; order Stylommatophora; family Helicidae; genus Cepaea; species Cepaea nemoralis. Next base: position 390,582 of record JACEFZ010006206.1, on the reverse strand, counting down.
AAATGACAATCATGGATATTTTGGACGCATTTTTACTTTTATAAAATATTTCATATAAATTCAGAACATAGTATATGTTTTCCATTTTATTAACTGATATTATACATATTTCATATAAATTCAGAACATACACATCTGTACCTGACATACATAAATATGTAATATAAATTCAGAACATACATATATTTATCGATTATTTTTTTTCCATGTTATGAACTGACATCCACTGAAAATTCCCACTGTGAAGCTATTTTTAAAATGTTTTTTACAAGAATAAATTTCATATTTGTTAAGGTATATTCATTATACAATTGCCGATTTTAAAAGACACTCTTTGATGTTTTTTCTCGATCCAAACAGCTTCGGAAGTTAGTCTGAACACATGTATATAGCACTGCAGTCAGTTTGTGAATGGTGATATTATCTTCAGTGGGTGTAAACACCTTCTGTGGATGCTGATATTCCTTTTGCTGATACTGATATCACTTTTAGAGAATGTTTTTAAACACTCGAGAATTTGTGTGTCCTCTTGAAGAATTGTGTGTATTCTTCAAGATATGAATGTTCCCTCATTTTTTATCCACCCCTATCCCCCGCACTTTCCATCATCTTTACACCAAAAATCCACTTGTTGGATTGTGTTTTATTTATTTTATTAGTATTAATTTGATAGTAAAAGTATACATTACGCACATCATAATTGCGCAGTTTCTACTTGTGGATGGAAACATTCATCGTCGATAATGTCATTCATTAAAGGAGCACAAACCCTCAATCAAGTCACCCCAAGTTGTCCTATTTTATGCTACCCTCAACTAAGCCATCCATCTTTGGCTATGTCATGCAGCTCTAAACATGTCCTCCACATATTATTTCACTGAATCAGAATGAATTCATATTTTCAACTAAGGTCGTGCTTATAATTGTATCTGTAACTTATATATTTTCCACAGTATTTTGTGCGATTTGTAATTCCCTATCCAACTGCATCGAGTGTGGTAGATATTGAATTAATGAACATGGTATTTTCATAAATGAGACTGTTAAGTAACACAGTCCATTACCTTGTACGACGTTACATGTTCCTTTTGTTTTAGGTGGCATAGTTGCTAGATGCTTGACTGCTGACATGAAGCTCATGGGTTTGACTCCGCACCATAATGCCTGTAACAGAGCCCCTTAACTTTTCTTTTACATGACATGTTCGGTGAATCCCAGTCACAGCAATATCTTCACATACCCGCTGGATGTCTTACCTGTTTGTTTGCTTTCCCCGTTTGCTCCCTGCGCTTGTCTTTTTTCTTTATTATTTTATTCAGCAAATTATCTTGTCAGAGATAGATGTCGCTGTTTTATTATTTACATTAGTATGCTTTCATTTTCTCATCTGACTGTATTTTTATGTACATTGACAAAGGAAACAACATACCAAACTTGTTTGAGTGAAATGTCGCAGCTAAAAGCCAATGATAACATAATGGCCTTAACACAAATACCCAGAGTTTAAATTGTCAGTGTTGGGGGGGGGGGGGGGGGAGGGGGGGGAGGTTAATTCCTCAGGCTCAAGACCCCCCCCCCACCCCCCCCGTCCCACACCGCAAGGTACTCTAGGCAGTAGATGACAGCTTGTTAGTTATAAGATTTGTTAAAATTTGCTGCTTTGTTAAGTTGTTTGTAGTTTAGAGTAATCAAGTAGTTAATGTTATCACAGCGGACGCTTTGACTTAGTCGATAGAGAACAGGACTGATAGTTAGTTAGTCGACAGATCATCCTCATTGAACATCGAACCATTCCGTCCATAAGTGCTCGGATCTCCTCCTCAGCAAATCCCGCAGCGTGTAGCGGCTAACGACACCAGTTCTGTGTTGGTTTATCAATCTTCTTTGCATTCCTCCGTAGTGTTCTTGTTTGGAGACACGTATTTTAATTTACTGTTCTCGCAGTCCGGCCATGGTTGTAGATTCGCAGTCATCACTTGGTTCTCGCAAAAGTTTTACTTCTCGTAGAGCATTCAGAATGTCAGCCTGGTCCATGGCGCGTCCGCCCTCCACAGTAGCCTTACCTGCGAGCTTGTCAGCCCGCTCATTTCCTTGGACTCCCGCATGCCCTGGCACGAAGATTAAACTTATCTTTGCCAGCCGAGACCGCTCCAGAGACTGCAACCACTCTCTTCGGATCCACCCCATCTCTATCCTCTTGAGCATGCTCATTGAGTCACTAAGGAAACATGCCCTAGTGAATGTCTGTGTCTCGAGCCATGTTATTGCTTTACTTACTGCCATGACTTCCATAGTCAGGCTACTTGTGTGTGGTCTCAACAAAACAATTCCCCCTCCGGCCCGCGCCGTGAAGACCCATGAGCTTCTCACATGTCGGACGACAGGCCCATCTGTGTAGATGGGTAGATATGTAGCACTTATAGTGTCTAGAGCAAGGTCGAACCTGGGTTTGACACCTGCGCCCGTCTCGCTAAGTGAGGGAAAGACTGGCAGCATGTTCCTCGATGCAGTTTGGCCTTCAAACTGTGATTGTCCAATCACGTCATAGACCTATAGTGGGAAACTGCTTTATGGCAAATGCAACAACATGTGACCAGAGAAAATTGTTTGATTGGTCCATTTACTTTACCAGTGACTGATCAACGGTTTATTTGATGTGGGCCGGTTGTTGGACTGGTCAAATGGTTTATTTTGTCTGAGCCGGTTGTTAGATTAGTCAAACGGTTTAGTTTATACTGTTTGTTAGACAGGTCAAAGGGTTTATTTTTAGCTGAGATGGTTATGAGACTGGCTAAGTGGTTTATTTTGTGTGGGAAGGTTATTAGATTGGTCAGTTTTATTTGAACAGGTTGAAAGATTCTCTTATCAGACTCCTGCAGTCGGAAGTTTACCAGAAGTACTTTTTATTTTAATTTCATTTGTTGTATTAGCTAATTTAAACTTGCCTGTCGTTGCTATCGTCTCTTTTATCACATTTGTGCTCCTCTTTGTCCATTTACCTAGAGGGTTCTAGAAGTGAGCCAGCCTGTGTTGCTTCTGTGTAATGATAAATATGAGTGTAATAAACTTGTATATGTTGTCATACTGTTGTTGTGTTCTCTCAGATGTGTGTGTGTGTGTGTGTGTGTGTGTGAGAGAGAGAGAGAGAGAGAGAGAGAGAGAGAGAGAGAGAGAGAGAGAGAGAGAGAGAGAGAGAGAGAGAGAGAGAGAGAGAGAGAGAGATGCTTAGTGTCACAAGAAAAGAGAATAAGAATTTATGACTTAAGGGAGAAAGTCGGCACAATATATGTAATGAACTGTATCCCGAGACAGCTATTGAGTGGTTGGTGACTTGAAAAGACTTCCTTCAAACAACCTGTCGCATTGACATATAGGTTTAGTGCAAACAGACAAAAAGGCAGATTCAACAGTGCATTCCCTAGTGAATTTAATTACAGAAGGTGATTAGGCGGTTCCAACTTGTTTTGTGCAAAGAGAAAGTTTGTTGTAAATTTGAAATTACCTTGGGGGATAACAGATGTTCCATATTCGAACAATACCCGTGACTATGTTGTTTTAAAAAATTGTTGCAGCCTGAGTTTTATTCATTTGTTCACTTCATTTGACATATAGATCTGCAGTATGCAGCGAAATATTCATTCATTCATTCATTCAGTAGCATGTCCTTTGCAGTTATCAGTTATCAGTTATCAGTTGGGGTATCTTCGTTGCACTCCGGACATGTCCATAGGTGCTCAGATCCTCCCCCCAGAATATGCATCAGCGTCTTTTGCAGAACCTAGCTCCCATAGCAACCTTCTGGAAAACTTCTCGATCACAAGCAAGATGTCCCACGTCCGACACACCCACCTGGAGGTCATCCGCCACATCCTGCACCCATCTTCTCTTTGGCCTTCCTCCCTCTCTTCCCAGGCATATACATTATTGTTCTCTCCGAACTCTCATAACGTTTCAAGTGACCAAAAATATATAAATTTTCTTTGTTTTATAGTCTTTAATAGCCAGCCTTCTTCAATATTCAGCTCTTGAAGTACGGATGCAAAATATACCAGGCAATAAATCGTGCATCGTATTGTTTGTCCCTTCTGTCTTTTCAAAGGCAGATTTCACAAGGAACGGATTAATGTAACGACAGGTACAACAGACACCTGCCTTAAACACAGCCTTCACAAATCCTGCCACTGAAGGACATCACAAGGGCAGTGGAAAGACAAGAAACGAATGAACAAATGAATTTTATTTTCAGTGTCACAAACTGGGCAACGTAGGCCCGTCTTACATTCGGCCCTTCAAGTCACTTAACTTTCGCACACCAGTTATTTAATATGAATGACGGTTAGATGCACCTTTTGGTCTGTTAGTGATAAAAACACCGCCGCGGAGAAAGTACAACTCCAGGCTTCTGATCGTCAGAAGTTGTCGCCCTTCCCAGAATGTTTAGGTCCTGTACCTTCTTGATACTCTCTTGAGGCGGGCCCGCCCGGGTCATGACTCCGGGTGTCTTTTCCATGCCGTGTATTCGAGCCATGTTTCGAGACATTCGTTCTTTCCATTGTTTCCGTATTTCTCCCATGCCTGCGATAAATGCCTGCGCCTAAGCCACGCCACCATCGTGGAGGAGAGCCTCGCACAAATACTATCACCTGTGGCCGTGGGAAGCCAGCTTCTCTCTGGACATTGCCTCTGCGCCGGAGTTTGTCTTCGATGCCATGTTTCTGTCTTCGTACCCCATTCATGGAGCCGCACTCTGGAAAGCAGGTTTTTCCTGTTGGTTACTTGGCTGAGGATTGGGCTCCTCGACCCCTTTGCTGCGGAGTGTGGTTCTCGCAAGACGGCTACCACCACCGAATGGAGACTGAACTTTGGCCTGCATTTAAAGTCTTTCCTCTTCTCACTCTGAGGTACATATGTGGTTATTTAGTCTTAGAAAATTATAGCAAGACCCTACCAATCATGAACAAGTCTACAAAGAGGTGGGTTGTCTGAGGACCCATGCTCCTTGTGAGGATGAAATGCAGAAGAACACGAAGAACAAACACAGTGACATTTGGCGAACCATGTGGCACGGATAAAGACAAGAATCGTCATATCCCAAGATTCTTTTATAGGATTGAACAGCTTCATAACAACAACTGTTGCTCCTCTAATCTCATCTTGTATCTTGCGGTGTTGAGGTGAAGTGTAAACAGCAGGAGCTTGTAGGTAGACTGGGGACAGTCAAAGGCTAAGGGAATCAAACTTTATGTCTTGTAGGTAGACTGGGGACAGTCAAAGGCTAAGGGAATCAAACTTTATGTCTTGTAGGTAGACTGGGGACAGTCAAAGGCTAAGGGAATCAAACTTGCTGTTTTGTAGGCAGACTGGGGACAGTGAAAGGCTATGGGAATCAAATTTGCTGTTATGTAGGTAGACGGGAGATAGTCAAAGTCTAAGGGAATCAAACTTGCTGTCTTGTAGGTAGACTGGGGACAGTCAAAGGCTACGGGAATCAAACTTGCTGTCATGTAGGTAGACTAGTGACAGTCAAAGGCTATGGGAAAGCAACTTTGTCGAAGTCGGATGCGCTGATCCGTAGGTTTTTGACAAAACAGTCCAACTAAATACGCTTTATGATGACGTCATGTAGAGTCAAATCACAACGAGATACGGCAAAAATTACTGGTCAAACACCTCGGACACTTAACATATATTGGAAGGCCGAAGGAATCTCAAAATATCAAGAACTCTTAGCTCATCTCACTTATGGGGAAAAAGAAACTGGTGTGGCCTGCGGTGAAATATGCCAGGCTATAAATAGTACAAGCAAATTGTTTGTTGCTTCTGTGTTTCAAGTTGCATATTTCTCAGAAACTACGTTTCCACTACCATTAGATGTTTCCCATCTTGTTTGCTGGCATTCCAAGTTAATGCATATAACATTATAGGTTCTATATAGCATTTGAGCATTAATTTTTTCACCGCAGTTGATAACATTTTATTGATGAGCATGTCATCAGTCTGACAAAATTATGCCTTTCCCATAGCGATTCTTGTTCTGATCTCTTCAAGGCACCACCCAATGCCTTGATCATAAAGGCCAAAGCGGCGGCAGCTAAACTATCAACTTATTCAATGCCCCGCACACCTGCACGCTCTTGGCAGAAAACACACGCTATGCTGGCAGTCAGAGTTGAGTTGAGTTGAGTTGAGTTAAGAACCGACATAACTGCACTCAGGACATTCCCATACAGTCCTGTCGAACGATGCTAGCCACTCCTCCCGGAACATGACAATTTCCATACTCCAAAGCATGCTCTATGAGTTACATAGAAGAAGAGATGAAAAGAAAAAGTATATTATGCATTTATTTTATTTTGTCGATTGTTTTAAGACGAATGCTTTTTAATGTAACTGCTTTCCATAGTAACTGATAAAATGGTCGCGCTATTGTATTTCAAATGAAAGCCGTACAGAGCTGCAGTTGCACAGAAATTAGAAAACCTACAATGTGATCACCAATATTTTGCAAAAAGATGGACCATAAGCGTTACGCAGATTTACTGCAGATATTTGTGGCCTGCTTGATGATGCCTTGTTTCTTATAATTGTGAGAATGTGTCTCGTATTCTTAATGGCATGCGCAATAGACAAATAATTAATAAATTATAAGCATTAACATTAGCTTACGAGACGATACAAGACAATCAACTTGTCCTAAATGTGAAATCATGTAATGAGGTGTATAATTACAATGTAACAATCTAAAAGCAAAAGCAAAGACACTGAAAGCAATTTTATACCCTCTTCTTTCATAACGGGTGAGAATTCGTGCATGGTCATGAGTAAATACTTCGTGATCTTTGTGAGTGAGCAAAAACTACAAGAATAAATTGCATACACATATTATGTGAAGTGTGCCGTGCTTTGAAGAAAACGCAGGAGCCAGCATTTTAACTCCAAGAATTGTTTGTTTCGTCAAAACGCTTAAATGCTTTAAGAAGATGTATGTGCCTGTGAGAAAAAAACAAAAGAAAGATACGCCTGTATATAATTATGCGGAAACTTCATCATTCTTCCTGGAACCGATGTCTGAGACAGTTCTCAGTGATGTGATCTCGCCCGACTTCAGAGAACTGCAAAGCAAACAAACTCAAGTGAAAACACAACCGGCAGACACTTTCGGATTCAGTATCGAGAATTTACCTGATGTTGTCCTGGGTAAGATTATCTCGTATCTGCACTGGAAGGAAAAAGAATGGCTGCAGCTGGCCATTCCCAGCATGGAGCGAGTGATGAATTCCCCACTGGCATGGCAGAACTTCGAGAATGATCGTTTCTACGCCGTGGGGAAACTGCACATGTACATTTGTTTCCCGTTCTTAATGGAGCGCGAACTTAGTGTGATAAAGAAATACGGCAGGTTCTTTCAAACCTGCACTCTATGGATTGACAATATGTAACGACTCTATGGATTGACAAAGAAAGAGGTAACGACTTTCGGCTGCTCAAGGCTGTCTCTAAACACTGCCATTGTCTGAAGGCGCTGTCCATCAGTGCACACTTCTGACATCTCATGTAGCTATGCTGAAGACGTGCGCACAGAGCTACATATGGTCGCTGCAAGAACTTGTACTCTGAAAAGAGGCTCTGGTTTCCGGTTATCCTGAGAAGCTTGTTCTATGCCTCTAACGAGAGTTTACAAACGGGTATTTTTAGTTATCTAGCATACTTGCAAGATAACGGGCTTCTGTCTCACCTTTCATGCTTAGATTTTTCACATGGTTTGAACATTGACTTCAGCAGCAACAAAATCGCATCCGGATTATTGCACTGTGTGAATCTCAGCATTCTCAAATGTCCAGTTCATTCAGTGAACTCAAGTCTCATCATTTATTTAGTCAAAAGGAATTTGTCAGAACTCTACGTAGTCAACGACGACCATACACAAAAAACCTGCTTCTCTGAGAAAATCATGATAGATTGGAACAAAGTCTACTCTGAACTGCCGATAGATAAGAAATATGCATTCAACGTTCACTACATTTTCAAAAACCGGACAGTGGAAAATGAAGACATTATCCCAAATCCGTTTCTGAAATCTCTGATATTTGATAACTTGTCTAGCAACATATCTGCTTCTCTACTTCAGCACATTGCCAATGTATATGGCAAAACAATGCTAAATCTAGCCTTCTGTAGCAATTACTGGGATCACCTTATGCATTTTGCCGACTTGAAAATGATCAATGAAAGTTTTAAATATCTGGCACGGAAGTGTGTTCAGCTAAAGTCTTTCCTTTCTTGCTTGTCTCTGCCTTCATCGGCACTGGTCTGCTTAGTAGCTCACTCCATGCACGTGTCCACAGTACGAGTTTACAAAGAGAACATCCGGCTGTCCGTTTCGGACAAACCCGAGGGGATTTTCTTACAGAAGATGGCTGCAGCGCTGGGAGCACCCACCTGGGATATGGTCAAAAAGGGAGACAATATCTTCGTCATTCCTAATGTGAACTGTAAATTGTTGTTTGCTAGTTGTTTTAGCGAGTTTTATTAAATTTAGCGGAGATAAAGGCATGTTTCTTTCGCAGGTAGCTCGGTCCGATGAATAGTGTCAAGTGTTATTTTCTTAAAACATGTAAATGCACCATAAGTCTACATTTGTGACTGCCCATAATATTATTCTTATGGTCTCGAGGTATGGTGTCTGCCTCGAATGCTGGAAGTCCCGGGTTCAAGCCCCGGTGAGGACCGGGATTTATTTCACGTGGACTTCTAGTAATAAAATTTCCCCTGGTCTCTGTATTGTTGCGTACGTAAGCAATCCCTTGGCAGTTGGAAATCGAAAAAGAGTAGCCTAACGGCGCCGCCCGGGCAAAATTTCGAGTTAAAAATCTCTACCCAAAGTATTTCAGGGTCCTCGCCGGTGCTACGGAGTTCGTGAACTGAGCTGAGTTTCTCCAGACTCAGATTTGAGTTAGGAGAAGAATGGAGCACTTATGGGTTACACCAGTGTGCCGTGATGTTGATCCATCGACTAAACTAAACTAAACTAAGCTTCCACCCAAGGTGAAGTCTTGGGTGTCACTTATTGCCTGTAGCTTCCAGCCAAGGTAACATCTAGGGTGTCACTTATTGTCTGCGGCTTCCATCCAATGTGAAGTCTTGGGTGTCACTTATTGTCTGTAGCTTCCAGCCAATGTGAAGTCTTGGGTGTCACTTATTGTCTGTAGCTTCCAGCCAAGGTAACATCTAGGGTGTCACTTATTGCTGTAGCTTCCAGCCAATGTGAAGTCTTGGGTGTTCACTTATTGTCTGTAGCTTCCAGCCAATGTGAAGTCTTGGGTTCACTTATTGTCTTTAGCTTCCAGCCAATGTGAAGTCTTGGGTGTCACTTATTGTCTGTAGCTTCCAGCCAAGGTAACATCTAGGGTGTCACTTATTGCCTGTAGCTTCCAGCCAATGTGAAGTCTTCAGTGTCACTTATTGTTGTAGCTTCCAGCCAAGGTAACATCTGGGTGTCACTTATTGTCTGTAGCTTCCAGCCAAGGTAACATCTTTGGGTGTCACTTATTGTCTGTAGCTTCCAGCCAAGGTAACATCTTGGTGTCACTTATTGTCTGTAGCTTCCTGCCAAGGTAACATCTTGGGTGTCACTTATTGTCTGTAGCTTCCAGCCAAGGTAACATCTTGGGTGTCACTTATTGTCTGTAGCTTCCAGCCAAGGTAACATCTTGGGTGTCACTTATTGTCTGTAGCTTCCAGCCAAGGTAACAGTCTTGGGTGTCACTTATTGTCTGTAGCTTCCAGCCAAGGTAACAGTCTTGGGTGTCACTTATTGTCTGTAGCTTCCAGCCAAGGTAAAGTCTTGGGTGTCACTTATTGTCTGTAGCTTCCAGCCAAGGTAACATCTTGGGTGTCACTTATTGTCTGCGGCTTCCAGCCAAGGTAACATCTTGGGTGTCACTTATTGTCTGTAGCTTCCAGCCAAGGTAACAGTCTTGGGTGTCACTTATTGTCTGTAGCTTCCAGCCAAGGTAACATCTTGGGTGTCACTTATTGTCTGTAGCTTCCAGCCAATGTACAGTCTTGGGTGTCACTTATTGTCTGTAGCTTCCAGCCAAGGTAACAGTCTTGGGTGTCACTTATTGTCTGTAGCTTCCAGCCAAGGTAACAGTCTTGGGTGTCACTTATTGTCTGTAGCTTCCAGCCAAGGTAACGTCTTGGGTGTCACTTATTGTCTGTAGCTTCCAGCCAAGGTAACGTCTTGGGTGTCACTTATTGTCTGTAGCTTCCAGCCAAGGTAAGTCTTGAGTGTCACTTATTGTCCTGTAGCTTCCATCCATTGTGAAGTCTTTTGAGTCACTTATTGTCTGTAGCTTCCAGCCAAGGTAACATCTTGGGTGTCACTTATTGTCTGTAGCTTCCAGTCAAGGTAACGTCTTGGGTGTCACTTATTGTCTGTAGCTTCCAGCCAGGGTAAAGTCTTGAGTGTCACTTATTGTCTGTAGCTTCCATCCATTGTGAAGTCTTGGGTGTCACTTATTGTCTGTAGCTTCCAGCCAAGGTAACATCTTGGGTGTCACTTATTGTCTGTAGCTTCCAGTCAAGGTAACATCTTGGGTGTCACTTATTGTCTGTAGCTTCCAGTCAAGGTAACATCTTGGGTGTCACTTATTATCTGTAGCTTCCAGCCAATTGTGAAGTCTTGGGTGTCACTTATTGTCTGCAGCTTCTAGCCAATGTGAAGTCTTGGGTGTCACTTATTGTCTGTAGCTTCCATCCAAAGTGAAGTCTTGGTGTCACTTATTGTCTGTAGCTCCAGCCAAGGCGAAATCTTGGGTGTCACTTATTGTCTGTAGCGTCTAGCCAAGTAACATCTTGGGTGTCACTTAATGTCTGTAGCTTCTAGCCAAGGTAACATCTTGGGTGTCACTTATTGTCTGTAGCTTCTAGCCAATGTAACATCTTGGGTGTCACTTATTGTCTGTAGCTTCTAGCCAAGGTAACATCTTGGGTGTCACTTATTGTCTGTAGCTTCTAGCCAAGGTAAATCTGGGTGTCACTTATTGTCTGTAGCTTCTAGCCAAGGTAACATCTTGGGTGTCACTTATTGTCTGTTGCTTCCAGCCAAGGCGTAACATCTTGGGTGTCACTTATTGTCTGTAGCTTCTAGCCATGTAAACATCTTGAGTGTCACTTATTGTCTGTACTTCTAGCCATGTAACATCTTGGGTGTCACTTATTGTCTGTTGCTTCCAGCCATGTAACATCTTGGGTGTCACTTATTGTCTGTAGCTTCTAGCAATGTAACATTTTGGTGTTCACTTATTGCCTGTAGCTTCCAGCCAATGTAACATCTGGGTGTCACTTATTGTTTGTAGCTTCCAGCCAATGTAACATCTTGGGTGTCACTTATTGTCTGCTGATTCCAGCCAATGTAACATCTTGGGTGTCACTTATTGTCTGTAGCTTCTAGCCAGAGTAACATCTTGGGTGTCACTTATTGTCTATTGCTTCCAGCCAATGTAACATCTTGGGTGTCACTTATTGTCTGTAGCTTCCAGCCAAGGTAAACATCTTGGGTGTCACTTATTGTCTGCTGCTTCAGCCAATGTGAAGTCTTGGGTGTCACTTATTGTCTGTAGCTTCCAAGCAAGGTAACATCTTGGGTGTCACTTATTGTCTGCAGCTTCCATCCAATGTGAAGTCTTGGGTGTCACTTATTGTCTGTAGCTTCCAGCCAAGGTAACGTCTGGGTGTCACTTATTGTGTAGCTTCCAGCCAGGTTACATCTGGGTGTCACTTATTTCTGCTGCTTCCAGCCAGTGTGAAGTCTGGGTGTCTCTTATTATCTGTATCTTCCAGCCAATGTGAAGTTCTGGGTGTAAACTTTATTGTCTGAGCTTCCATCCAATGTGAAGTCTTGTGGGTGTCACTTATTGTCTGTAGCTTCCATCCAAGGTGAAGTCTTGAGTGTCACTTATTGTCTGTAGCTTCCGGCCAAGGTGAAGTCTTGGGTGTCACTTATTGTCTGTAGCTTCCATCCAATGTGAAGTCTTGGGTGTCACTTATTGTCTGTAGCTTCCAGCCAAGGCGAAGTCTTGGATGTCACTTATGTCTGTAACTTCCAGCCAAGATTACATCTTGGGTGTCACTTATTGTCTGTAGCTTCCGGCCAAGGTAACATCTTGGGTGTCACTTATTGTCTGTAGCTTCCAGCCAAGGTAACATCTTGGGTGTCACTTATTGTCTGTAGCTTCCAGCCAATGTGAAGTCTCAGTGTCACTTATTGTTTGTTAGCTTCCAGCCAAGGTAAAGTCTTGGGTGTCACTTATTTCTGTAGCCTTCCAGCCAATGTGAAGTCTTAGTGTCACTTATTGTCTGTAGCTTCAAACCAAGGTAACGTCTTGGGTGTCACTTATTGTCTGTAGCTTCCACCAAGGTAAGTCTTGGTTGTCACTTATTGTCCATAACTTCCATCCATTGTGAAGTCTTGGGTGTCACTTATTGTCTGTAGCTTCCAGCCAAGGTAAAGTCTTGGGTGTCACTTATTTCTGAAGCTTCCAGCCAATGTGAAGTCTTAGTGCACTTATTGTCTGTAGCTTCAAACCAAGGTAAAGTCTTATGTCCACTTATTGTCTATAGCTTCCATCCATTGTGAAGTCTTGGGTGTCACTTATTGTCTGTAGCTTCAAGCAAGGTAACATCTTCGGTGTCACTTATTGTCTGCGGCTTCCAGCCAAGGTAACATCTTGGGTGTCACTATTGTCTGTAGCTTCAGCCAAAGTAACGTCTTGGGTGTCACTATTGTCTGTAGTTTCCAGCCAAGGTAACATCTTGGGTGTCACTTATTGTCTGTAGCTTCCAGCCAATGTGAAGTCTTGGGTGTCACTTATTATCTGCAGCTTCCAGCCAAGGTAAAGTCTGGGTGTCACTTATTGTCTGTAGCTTCCAGCCAAGGTAAAGTCTTGGGTGTCACTTATTGTCTGTAGCTTCCAGCCAATGTGAAGTCTTGGGTGTCACTTATTGTCTGTAGATTCCAGCCAAGGTAACGTCTTGGGTGTCACTTATTGTCTGTAGCTTCCAGCCAAGGTTAAGTCTTGAGTGTCACTTATTGTCTGTAGCTTCCATCCATTGTGAAGTCTTTTGAGTCACTTATTTGTCTGTAGCTTCCAGCCAAGGTAACATCTTGGGTGTCACTTATTGTCTGTAGCTTCCAGTCAAGGTGACGTCTTGTGTGTCACTTATTGTCTGTAGCTTCCAGCCAGGGTAAAGTCTTGAGTGTCACTTATTGTCTGTAGCTTCCATCCATTGTGAAGTCTTGGGTGTCACTTATTGTCTGTAGCTTCCAGCCAAGGTAACATCTTGGGTGTCACTTATTGTCTGTAGCTTCCAGTCAAGGTAACATCTTGGGTGTCACTTATTGTCTGTAGCTTCCAGTCAACGGTAACATCTTGGGTGTCACTTATTATCTGTAGCTTCCAGCCAATGTGAAGTCTTGGGTGTCACTTATTGTCTGTAGCTTCCAGCCAAGGTAACATCTTGGGTGTCACTTATTGTCTGTAGCTTCTAGCCAAGGTAACATCTTGGGTGTCACTTATTGTCTGTAGCTTCCAGCCAAGGTAACATCTTGGGTGTCACTTATTGCCTGTAGCTTCTAGCCAAGGTAACATCTTGGGTGTCACTTATTGTCTGTAGCTTCTAGCCAAGGTAACATCTTGGGTGTCACTTATTGTCTGTAGCTTCTAGCCAAGGTAACATCTTGGGTGTCACTTATTGTCTGTTGCTTCCAGCCAAGGCGAAGTCTTAGGTGTCACTTATTGTCTGTAGCTTCTAGCCAATGTAACATCTTGAGTGTCACTTATTGTCTGTAGCTTCTAGCCAAGGTAACATCTTGGGTGTCACTTATTGTCTGTTGCTTCCAGCCAATGTAACATCTTGGGTGTCACTTATTGTCTGTAGCTTCTAGCCAATGTAACATTTTGGGTGTCACTTATTGCCTGTAGCTTCCAGCCAATGTAACATCTTGGGTGTCACTTATTGTTTGTAGCTTCCAGCCAATGTAACATCTTGGGTGTCACTTATTGTCTGCTGAATTCCAGCCAATGTAACATCTTGGGTGTCACTTATTGTCTGTAGCTTCTAGCCAAGGTAACATCTTGGGTGTCACTTATTGTCTATTGCTTCCAGCCAATGTAACATCTTGGGTGTCACTTATTGTCTGTAGCTTCCAGCCAAGGTAACATCTTGGGTGTCACTTATTGTCTGCTGCTTCCAGCCAATGTGAAGTCTTGGGTGTCACTTATTGTCTGTAGCTTCCAAGCAAGGTAACATCTTGGGTGTCACTTATTGTCTGCAGCTTCCATCCAATGTGAAGTCTTGGGTGTCACTTATTGTCTGTAGCTTCCAGCCAAGGTAACGTCTTGGGTGTCACTTATTGTCTGTAGCTTCCAGCCAAGGTTACATCTTGGGTGTCACTTATTTCTGCTGCTTCCAGCCAGTGTGAAGTCTTGGGTGTCTCTTATTATCTGTATCTTCCAGCCAATGTGAAGTCTTGGGTGTAACTTACTGTCTGCAGCTTCCATCCAATGTGTAAGTCTTGGGTGTCACTTATTGTCTGTAGCTTCCATCCAAGGTGAAGTCTTGAGTGTCACTTATTGTCTGTAGCTTCCGGCCAAGGTGAAGTCTTGGGTGTCACTTATTGTCTGTAGCTTCCATCCAATGTGAAGTCTTGGGTGTCACTTATTGTCTGTAGCTTCCAGCCAAGGCGAAGTCTTGGATGTCACTTATTGTCTGTAACTTCCAGCCAAGATTACATCTTGGGTGTCACTTATTGTCTGTAGCTTCCGGCCAAGGTAACATCTTGGGTGTCACTTATTGTCTGTAGGATCCAGCCAAGGTAACATCTTGGGTGTCACTTATTGTCTGTAGCTTCCAGCCAATGTGAAGTCTTGGGTGTCACTTATTGTCTGCAGCTTCCAGCGAAGGTAACATCTTGGGTGTCACTTATTGTCTGTAGCTTCCAGCCAATGTGAAGTCTTCAGTGTCACTTATTGTTTGTAGCTTCCAGCCAAGGTAAAGTCTTGGGTGTCACTTATTTTCTGTAGCTTCCAGCCAATGTGAAGTCTTAGGTGTCACTTATTGTCTGTAGCTTCAAACCAAGGTAACGTCTTGGGTGTCACTTATTGTCTGTAGCTTCCAGCCAAGGTAAAGTCTTGGTTGTCACTTATTGTCCATAACTTCCATCCATTGTGAAGTCTTGGGTGTCACTTATTGTCTGTAGTTTCCAGCCAAGGTAACATCTTGGGTGTCACTTATTGTCTGTAGCTTCCAGCCAATGTGAAGTCTTGGGTGTCACTTATTATCTGCAGCTTCCAGCCAAGGTAAAGTCTTGGGTGTCACTTATTGTCTGTAGCTTCCAGCCAAGGTAAAGTCTTGGGTGTCACTTATTGTCTGTAGCTTCCAGCCAATGTGAAGTCTTGGGTGTCACTTATTGTCTGTAGATTCCAGCCAAGGTAACGTCTTGGGTGTCACTTATTGTCTGTAGCTTCCAGCCAAGGTTACGTCTTGAGTGTCACTTATTGTCTGTAGCTTCCATCCATTGTGAAGTCTTTTGAGTCACTTATTGTCTGTAGCTTCCAGCCAAGGTAACATCTTGGGTGTCACTTATTGTCTGTAGCTTCCAGTCAAGGTAACGTCTTGGGTGTCACTTATTGTCTGTAGCTTCCAGCCAGGGTAAAGTCTTGAGTGTCACTTATTGTCTGTAGCTTCCATCCATTGTGAAGTCTTGGGTGTCACTTATTGTCTGTAGCTTCCAGCCAAGGTAACATCTTGGGTGTCACTTATTGTCTGTAGCTTCCAGTCAAGGTAACATCTTGGGTGTCACTTATTGTCTGTAGCTTCCAGTCAAGGTAACATCTTGGGTGTCACTTATTATCTGTAGCTTCCAGCCAATTTGAAGTCTTGGGTGTCACTTATTGTCTGCAGCTTCTAGCCAATGTGAAGTCTTGGGTGTCACTTATTGTCTGTAGCTTCCATCCAAAGTGAAGTCTTGGGTGTCACTTATTGTCTGTTGCTTCCAGCCAAGGCGAAATCTTGGGTGTCACTTATTGTCTGTAGCGTCTAGCCAAGGTAACATCTTGGGTGTCACTTATTGTCTGTAGCTTCTAGCCAAGGTAACATCTTGGGTGTCACTTATTGTCTGTAGCTTCCAGCCAAGGTAACATCTTGGGTGTCACTTATTGCCTGTAGCTTCTAGCCAAGGTAACATCTTGGGTGTCACTTATTGTCTGTAGCTTCTAGCCAAGGTAACATCTTGGGTGTCACTTATTGTCTGTAGCTTCTAGCCAAGGTAACATCTTGGGTGTCACTTATTGTCTGTTGCTTCCAGCCAAGGCGAAGTCTTGGGTGTCACTTATTGTCTGTAGCTTCTAGCCAATGTAACATCTTGGGTGTCACTTATTGTCTGTAGCTTCTAGCCAAGGTAACATCTTGGGTGTCACTTATTGTCTGTTGCTTCCAGCCAATGTAACATCTTGGGTGTCACTTATTGTCTGTAGCTTCTAGCCAATGTAACATTTTGGGTGTCACTTATTGCCTGTAGCTTCCAGCCAATGTAACATCTTGGGTGTCACTTATTGTTTGTAGCTTCCAGCCAATGTAACATCTTGGGTGTCACTTATTGTCTGCTGATTCCAGCCAATGTAACATCTTGGGTGTCACTTATTGTCTGTAGCTTCTAGCCAAGGTAACATCTTGGGTGTCACTTATTGTCTATTGCTTCCAGCCAATGTAACATCTTGGGTGTCACTTATTGTCTGTAGCTTCCAGCCAAGGTAACATCTTGGGTGTCACTTATTGTCTGCTGCTTCCAGCCAATGTGAAGTCTTGGGTGTCACTTATTGTCTGTAGCTTCCAAGCAAGGTAACATCTTGGGTGTCACTTATTGTCTGCAGCTTCCATCCAATGTGAAGTCTTGGGTGTCACTTATTGTCTGTAGCTTCCAGCCAAGGTAACGTCTTGGGTGTCACTTATTGTCTGTAGCTTCCAGCCAAGGTTACATCTTGGGTGTCACTTATTTTCTGCTGCTTCCAGCCAGTGTGAAGTCTTGGGTGTCTCTTATTATCTGTATCTTCCAGCCAATGTGAAGTCTTGGGTGTAACTTATTGTCTGCAGCTTCCATCCAATGTGAAGTCTTGGGTGTCACTTATTGTCTGTAGCTTCCATCCAAGGTGAAGTCTTGAGTGTCACTTATTGTCTGTAGCTTCCGGCCAAGGTGAAGTCTTGGGTGTCACTTATTGTCTGTAGCTTCCATCCAATGTGAAGTCTTGGGTGTCACTTATTGTCTGTAGCTTCCAGCCAAGGCGAAGTCTTGGATGTCACTTATTGTCTGTAACTTCCAGCCAAGATTACATCTTGGGTGTCACTTATTGTCTGTAGCTTCCGGCCAAGGTAACATCTTGGGTGTCACTTATTGTCTGTAGATTGCAGCCAATGTGAAGTCTTGGGTGTCGCTTATTGTCTGTAGCTTCCGGCCAAGGTAACATCTTGGGTGTCACTTATTGTCTGCTGCTTCCAGCAAAGGTAACGTCTTGGGTGTCACTTATTGTCTGCGGCTTCCAGCCAATGTGAAGTCTTGGGTGTCACTTATTGCCTGTAGCTTCCAGCCAAAGTAACATCTTGGGTGTCACTTATTGTCTGTAGCTTCCATCCAAGGTAACGTCTTGGGTGTCACTTAGGGCCTATTGCCTGTAGCTTCCAGCCAATGTGAAGTCTTTTGTGATACGTATTGTCTGCAGCTTCCAGCCAGTGGACACAACCATGCATCTCTGGTGTAACAGCAGCACTCAGTGCTTCTGTCCGTGATGTCTGGGTGTAGTTCCCTGCGGTGCACTGATTTTCATCGTGGAATTTAAGAAACTGTGTCTGTATATTTGTGCATGCTAATAAAAAACGAGGAGCAAAAAGGAACGAATATAAAAGATGGCAGCATTGTCTACCTGTTTCAGAAGGGATATTTGAGTAGCAAAAAGTTTAGGAAAAGACAACTGATCATTTTTATCAGAAATGTTTTGTTATGTGGGACACGGTCATACTGAAAATTTATCCCATGTCTTAGGCTCATTGTTGCCTCTAGTACGCTTGCCTGCTAGCATAGTGGTCACATGTTCGAATCCCCCTTTTTGCAGGGTTTAATAAAAATTAGCCTGGCTGCCAGGTCATCCCAGCTTAAAATGGATACAGGAAATACAAAGCGACAGCAAGTTTCTGCTACGGGACTTGGAAACCATATACCCAGTATGGCTCATGGCGTGGACACAAGATGATTACTTTACGTGTTACATGATATTGTCAGCATAGTCATCATTTTCTCCTTATGAAATGACAATCATGGATATTTTGGACGCATTTTTACTTTTATAAAATATTTCATATAAATTCAGAACATAGTATATTTTTTCCATTTTATTAACTGATATTATACATATTTCATATAAATTCAGAACAAACACATATGTACCTGACATACATAAATATGTAATATAAATTCAGAACATACATATATGTATCGATTATTTTTTTTTCCATGTTATGAACTGACATCCACTGAAAATTCCCACTGTGAAGCTATTTTTAAAATGTTTTTTACAAGAATAAATTTCATATTTGTTAAGGTATATTCATTATACAATTGCCGATTTTAAAAGACACTCTTTGATGTTTTTTCTCGACCAAACAGCTTCGGAAGTTAGTCTGAACACATGTATATAGCACTGCAGTCAGTTTGTGAATGGTGATATTATCTTCAGTGGGTGTAAACACCTTCTGTGGATGCTGATATTCCTTTTGCTGATACTGATATCACTTTTAGAGAATGTTTTTAAACACTCGAGAATTTGTGTGTCCTCTTGAAGAATTGTGTGTATTCTTCAAGATATGAATGTTCCCTCATTTTTTATCCACCCCTATCCCCCTCACTTTCCATCATCTTTACACCAAAAATCCACTTTTTGGATTGTGTTTTATTTATTTTATTAGTATTAATTTGATAGTAAAAGTATACATTACGCACATCATAATTGCGCAGTTTCTACTTGTGGATGGAAACATTCATCGTCGATAATGTCATCCATTAAAGGAGCACAAACCCTCAATCAAGTCACCCCAAGTTGTCCTATTTTATGCTACCCTCAACTAAGCCATCCATCTTTGGCTATGTCATGCAGCTCTAAACATGTCCTCCACATATTATTTCACTGAATCAGAATGAATTCATATTTTCAACTAAGGTCGTGCTTATAATTGTATCTGTAACTTATATATTTTCCACAGTACTTTGTGCGATTTGTAATTCCCTATCCAACTGCATCGAGTGTGGTAGATATTGAATTAATGAACATGGTATTTTCATAAATGAGACTGTTAAGTAACACAGTCCATTACCTTGTACGACATTACATGTTCCTTTTGTTTTGGGTGGCATAGTTGCTAGATGCTTGACTGCTGACATGAAGCTCATGGGTTTGACTCCGCACCATAATGCCTGTAACAGAGCCCCTTAACTTTTGTTTTACATGACATGTTCGGTGAATCCCAGTCACAGCAATATCTTCACATACCCGCTGGATGTCCTACCTGTTTGTTTGCTTTCCCCGTTTGCTCCCTGCGCTTGTCTTTTTCTTTATTATTTTATTCAGCAAATTATCTTGGCAGAGATAGATGTCGCTGTTTTATTATTTACATTAGTATGCTTTCATTTTCTCATCTGACTGTATTTTTATGTACATTGACAAAGGAAACAACATACCAAACTTGTTTGAGT
The DNA here is from genome assembly GCA_014155875.1 of Cepaea nemoralis. NCBI lineage: Eukaryota > Metazoa > Mollusca > Gastropoda > Stylommatophora > Helicidae > Cepaea > Cepaea nemoralis. Next base: position 370,781 of record JACEFZ010006206.1, on the reverse strand, counting down.
GAAATGTCGCAGCTAAAAGCCAATGATAACATAATGGCCTTAACACAAATACCCAGAGTTTAAATTGTCAGTGTTGGGGGGGGGGGGGGGGGGGGGGGGGGGGGGGGGGGGGGGGGGGGGGTAGGGGGGAGGTTAATTCCTCAGGCTCAAGACCCCCCCCCCCCCACCCCCCGTCCCACACCGCAAGGTACTCTAGGCAGTAGATGACAGCTTGTTAGTTATAAGATTTGTTAAAATTTGCTGCTTTGTTAAGTTGTTTGTAGTTTAGAGTAATCAAGTAGTTAATGTTATCACAGCGGACGCTTTGACTTAGTCGATAGAGAACAGGACTGATAGTTAGTTAGTCGACAGATCATCCTCATTGAACATCGAACCATTCCGTCCATAAGTGCTCGGATCTCCTCCTCAGCAAATCCCGCAGCGTGTAGCGGCTAACGACACCAGTTCTGTGTTGGTTTATCAATCTTCTTTGCATTCCTCGTAGTGTTCTTGTTTGGAGACACGTATTTTAATTTACTGTTCTCGCAGTCCGGCCATGGTTGTAGATTCGCAGTCATCACTTGGTTCTCGCAAAAGTCTTACTTCTCGTAGAGCATTCAGAATGTCAGCCTGGTCCATGGCGCGTCCGCCCTCCACAGTAGCCTTACCTGCGAGCTTGTCAGCCCGCTCATTTCCTTGGACTCCCGCATGCCCTGGCACGAAGATTAAACTAATCTTTGCCAGCCGAGACCGCTCCAGAGACTGCAACCACTCTCTTCGGATCCACCCCATCTCTATCCTCTTGAGCATGCTCATTGAGTCACTAAGGAAACATGCCCTAGTGAATGTCTGTGTCTCGAGCCATGTTATTGCTTTACTTACTGCCATGACTTCCATAGTCAGGCTACTTGTGTGTGGTCTCAACAAAACAATTCCCCCTCCGGCCCGCGCCGTGAAGACCCATGAGCTTCTCACATGTCGGACGACAGGCCCATCTGTGTAGATGGGTAGATATGTAGCACTTATAGTGTCTAGAGCAAGGTCGAACCTGGGTTTGACACCTGCGCCCGTCTCGCTAAGTGAGGGAAAGACTGGCAGCATGTTCCTCGATGCAGTTTGGCCTTCAAACTGTGATTGTCCAATCACGTCATAGACCTATAGTGGGAAACTGCTTTATGGCAAATGCAACAACATGTGACCAGAGAAAATTGTTTGATTGGTCCATTTACTTTACCAGTGACTGATCAACGGTTTATTTGATGTGGGCCGGTTGTTGGACTGGTCAAATGGTTTATTTTGTCTGAGCCGGTTGTTAGATTAGTCAAACGGTTTAGTTTATACTGTTTGTTAGACAGGTCAAAGGGTTTATTTTTAGCTGAGATGGTTATGAGACTGGCTAAGTGGTTTATTTTGTGTGGGAAGGTTATTAGATTGGTCAGTTTTATTTGAACAGGTTGAAAGATTCTCTTAGCAGACTCCTGCAGTCGGAAGTTTACCAGAAGTACTTTTTATTTTAATTTCATTTGTTGTATTAGCTAATTTAAACTTGCCTGTCGTTGCTATCGTCTCTTTTATCACATTTGTGCTCCTCTTTGTCCATTTACCTAGAGGGTTCTAGAAGTGAGCCAGCCTGTGTTGCTTCTGTGTAATGATAAATATGAGTGTAATAAACTTGTATATGTTGTCATACTGTTGTTGTGTTCTCTCAGATGTGTGTGTGTGTGTGTGTGTGAGAGAGAGAGAGAGAGAGAGAGAGAGAGAGAGAGAGAGAGAGAGAGAGAGAGAGAGAGAGAGAGAGAGAGAGAGAGAGAGATGCTTAGTGTCACAAGAAAAGAGAATAAGAATTTATGACTTAAGGGAGAAAGTCGGCACAATATATGTAATGAACTGTATCCCGAGACAGCTATTGAGTGGTTGGTGACTTGAAAAGACTTCCTTCAAACAACCTGTCGCATTGACATATAGGTTTAGTGCAAACAGACAAAAAGGCAGATTCAACAGTGCATTCCCTAGTGAATTTAATTACAGAAGGTGATTAGGCGGTTCCAACTTGTTTTGTGCAAAGAGAAAGTTTGTTGTAAATTTGAAATTACCCTTGGGGGATAACAGATGTTCCATATTCGAACAATACCCGTGACTATGTTGTTTTAAAAAATTGTTGCAGCCTGAGTTTTATTCATTTGTTCACTTCATTTGACATATAGTTCTGCAGTATGCAGCGAAATATTCATTCATTCATTCATTCAGTAGCATGTCCTTTGCAGTTATCAGTTATCAGTTATCAGTTGGGGTATCTTCGTTGCACTCCGGACATGTCCATAGGTGCTCAGATCCTCCCCCCAGAATATGCATCAGCGTCTTTTGCAGAACCTATCTCCCATAGCAACCTTCTGGAAAACTTCTCGATCACAAGCAAGATGTCCCACGTCCGACACACCCACCTGGAGGTCATCCGCCACATCCTGCACCCATCTTCTCTTTGGCCTTCCTCCCTCTCTTCCCAGGCATATACATTATTGTTCTCTCCGAACTCTCATAACGTTTCAAGTGACCAAAAATATATAAATTTTCTTTGTTTTATCGTCTTTAATAGCCAGCCTTCTTCAATATTCAGCTCTTGAAGTACGGATGCAAAATATACCAGGCAATAAATCGTGCATCGTATTGTTTGTCCCTTCTGTCTTTTCAAAGGCAGATTTCACAAGGAACGGATTAATGTAACGACAGGTACAACAGACACCTGCCTTAAACACAGCCTTCACAAATCCTGCCACTGAAGGACATCACAAGGGCAGTGGAAAGACAAGAAACGAATGAACAAATGAATTTTATTTTCAGTGTCACAAACTGGGCAACGTAGGCCCGTCTTACATTCGGCCCTTCAAGTCACTTAACTTTCGCACACCAGTTATTTAATATGAATGACGGTTAGATGCACCTTTTGGTCTGTTAGTGATAAAAACACCGCCGCGGAGAAAGTACAACTCCAGGCTTCTGATCGTCAGAAGTTGTCGCCCTTCCCAGAATGTTTAGGTCCTGTACCTTCTTGATACTCTCTTGAGGCGGGCTGTAACAGTGTAGGTATAATTGGGGTCTATTGGAAAACTCCGATACAGCACGATTGAGCATTGAGACTGAAAGGGGTGGGAGATGCTCAATCGTGACGTATTATGTTGTTATAGGCAGTTAACATCTAAGAAACCAGCTGAAAGGACGCGGCTTGTAAACCTTGACAAATAAACAACGTTTTATGCAGTTGGCGTTTTGTTACTCCTTCCAACACTACAACAGGAATAAGTATGGAGCCGTAAGTCCAGGATTTTGAATCGAGTCGTCCGGCTAACTACGCGAAGTACGATGAAACTCAGAAGATAATTTTATCAGGAGGCTTTTCTGGAGCCGTGGCCGAATTGATAATGGCCGTTAACTGAACTTCAGCCTTCAAGGTTTTCCGGAGCCGAGATCTGAACTCTGGAGTTTCAAAAGAAAGGGCTTCTATTTTAAAGCGCCAGCCACTGAAAGTTATCAATAACAAGGGGCTTCTCATGACCGTTGCATGAAACTTATCGTTTTTTTGAGAAGAGCCATCCTGTCCTAGAACTTTGAGAAAACCAGAATTTCAAGCTGAACCTGTCAGACAAAAGAAGAAAAATAAGTCAAGAACTCTTCTAGGCTCAAGTAATAATGGACAAAGCCTTGTAATTTCGTGATTGGGTTTTTTGAACACATAAATATCACTGGGCTTCGGTTAACTGTGATAAATTTTTGGGGCCACGTCATTACTACGACCCCTATCAAGACGCCGATGATGTACTTCACTCAGAATCAAGGAAGGGACCCAACCAGGGGTTGAAATCTATCCAGGCATCCCATGAGACGTGACCCAACCAGGGGTTGAAATCTATCCAGGCATCCCATGAGACGTGACCCAACCAGGAAGAGTATCTGGCAGCTACAAAATTTACCTGAGGGAAGAGAACTCCGCCACCTGAGCTTCTGGACTCCGCCACTTGAACTCGAGACTAGGTTTCACTTGATGCGAACTCTGGTTAGTGGAACTAGATCCGTCAGCTAATAAAAGAAGGTAACTGTGTAACTCCGGTGATGTGCCATAAATTCTTGGTTAGAGCAGAGTCTAAAACATTATTATATTATTAGAAACAGGTATGAGGATTTATAGCGAACTTTTTGGTTTCAAACAGGACTTATTGAAGACAAGGTTTTTCCTCCCTCTACGCTGACAGAATATTGATGCTGATTACAACTTGTGCTCTTTAGGGATTAACCAAGGGAAATTTGTGCGATTCTGGAACTAAATAACTAATGGAACAGTTTATGAACTGGGGGAATTATGTGTTGTAAATTAGTAAATTTAGGTGATTCATAAATAAGGTAATTAATTAACCAGATTTTAGAAGCAAATAATTTGAAATTGTGTGTTTTTTTTTGTTCTTTGCTTGCTTTCTTGCAGTATTTTCAGCATGACGGAACCAGACAACCTTGCACAGGTGCTGACAGGGGTTGGAACAGCGGTAGGTAAATTGAATTTGGTAATCAACCAACAGGGAATGGCAACAGAAATTTTGAAGTTTAGTGGTCAGGCCAAAGACTTTAAGAAATGGGTTACTTCTATTGAAAAGTATGCATACCTAATTTCAGCAACGGAAGAAGAGAAAATGAGACTAGCTTATCAGACGGCAACAGAACCGGTCTCAGATCATATAAGGAGGAAGTTAGAGGCTAGAGTAGATGAGACATGGGAACAATTCAAAGAAGATCTCGCCAGGAAATACGCAGAGATAACGGATCCGCAACATGCATTTTCGGTATTGAGGCAGGCTAAACAAAATAACGGAGAAACGGTACAGTTGTTTAGCGATAGGTTGATTAACCTGGCTGAAGAGGCATTCTTAGGACAGAATGTGCGAGGGGAGGAGGTGGAAAGGATGTTGGTAGGGATTTTTGTGGATGGCATCAAATCTGATGGTTTGAAACTTAAGCTGATGAGGGATAACCCTGAGAGGTTATCACAAGCGGTGGATATTGCGGTGCAAGAGGAAAATTTGAGACGAAGGTTTAGATTAAGAACAGGACGAGAAGTGGGAAGTAATAGAGACGACAGAATTGAGGAACCCATGGAGATAGGACAAACAAGATTCGGATGGAATAGGAGAGGCGGTATACAAACCTTACAAGGTAGAAATAGGAGCGATTATGTTGAAAGAAGAAATATGAGATACCCTACAAGTGAGGCAGTAAGAAACACAAATAACACAAACATTGTCTGTTGGGTTTGTGGTCAACGGGGACATGTTTCTCGTTTTTGTAATAACAGGCGTGTCCAGTCGAATACACAGGGTAGATATGATAATAATAGGGTGACTGGGAATGTTGTTGATGGACACAGGAATTTTACAGGTACAAGAACACAGGTAAATCGGCGCCCTACCTATTAGACAGGACCTATGATAGGAGGGTAAATAATAGGGTCCCAAGTGTTAGAGAGTATGTTAATAACAAGTATAATAGGTCGAACAGAGAATATTTTCAACTGGATGAAGTCAAGAAATTTATAGAAGAAAAAACAGATTATAGCTCGTGTATATTAGAAATAGGAAAGTATAGAGTTCGTACATTAATAGATTCGGGAGCTCAAGTTAGTGTAGTAAAAGAAAGTTTTTTATACAAAATAGTAAGAAATTGTAGAATATTTAAGTGTAGTAATAATTTACACTCTGTTACTGGACAGAATTTACAAGTAGTTGGACAAACAATGATCAATTTTAAGTTAGGGGGGATAAACATAAGACACCTTTTTCATGTAGTGAAGGGTTTAAATAGAAATATGCTGATAGGAAGAGATTTTTTGATAAAGAATGGGATAAGACTTTTTTATGATTTACATAAGTTAAAATTCAGAGACGTATATATAGATATGGAAGAGGATATGCATATAGCAGCACTAGTTAGGGTCAAAATGACAACGACATTAAAACCACAGTCGGTTAATTTGATACAAGCGAAGCTGAAGAGAAACCCATATTATGTGGAAGGAAACACAGTCAGAATCACTGAGTTACAAGAAGAAATAATTGATGAGCCTGGTTTGGAGGTTCCAGATGGAGTAATGAAGTTGGATAAACACTTAACCTTTCCAGTAATGGTTATCAACAACACAGGGAGAGAAATCAAGTTATACAGAGGATGTGTGATAGCAAAGTTAGATCATAACATTAGTGAAATATTGGCAACGAATAAAACAGAAGTGTCGGGAACAAGTTATTTGGAAACTTCTAGTGAAAGGAGAAGTGACAGACGCGGATGCGGAAGAAGAGGGAAAATCGGAATGAATGAATTGATCCATCCATTCAGAGAAAATAAAGTCCATATACATTCACTAGACAAAATAACAAGGGAACAAGAATTGCTGTCACAGTTAAAAGCTTCGCCGGAAAATAAGGAAGTGTTAGAACAGTTTATAAAGCAAAATCAAGATGTGTTTGCGGTTAATGATTTGGAATTGGGTAAGACGCGGACAGTTACGATGGAGATAGACACGGGAGATCATCCACCAATAAGTCTAAAACCATACAGAACTCCATTAAGAAACAGAGAAATAATGGAAAAGGCAATAGAAGAGATGCTGAAAGCAGGAATAATAAAAAGGTCGAAGTCAGAATGGTCATCTCCGGTGGTCATCGTGGCCAAGCCTGATGGTTCGAGTCGTTTCTGTTGTGACTACAGGGCGTTGAACAAAATCACCAAGAATGTAGCATACCCACTGCCAGTAATTGATGATATTTTGGGGCTACTTAATGGCTCTACATATTTCACAACGTTAGACGCAAGGTCAGGATTTTGGTGTATTCCGATGTCGGAGGACGCGCAACGGAAAAGTGCCTTTTGTACCCACATGGGCTCGTACGAATTCTTACGAATGCCTTTTGGAGTCAAGACGGCGCCCTCACACTATATGTTCTTAATAAATGAAGTTCTAGAGGGTATGCAAAGGTTCGCTCTTGCTTATATTGATGATGTATTGATCTATACCAAGGGAGATGTGGAAGATCATTTGAAACATATTAGACTAGTGTTTGACAGGTTAAGAAAGCATGATGTGAAGTTGAAGCTTAGTAAGTGCCAATTTTTGAAAACAGAAACAAAATATTTAGGGTATATTATAAATAGAGAGGGTATTAAACCAGACCAGAACAAAATAAAGATTATTAAAGAATTACCTGCACCAACAAACGTTAAGGAAGTACGTGCTTTTATAGGAACATGTGCGTATTATAGACGGTTTATTCCGGCATTTTCAAGAATAGCTGAACCAATTACAAATTTAACAGCCAAGTACGCCAGGTTTAAGTGGGATGATGAGTGTCAAAAAGCCTTCGACTATTTAAAAAACAGCTTAACACTGGTACCACTATTGACGCATCCAGACTTAAACAAACAGTTAATACTATACACAGATGCTTCAGACAGTGCAGTAGGAGCATGTTTAGTACAACCATATGAAGGAAAAGAATCTGGAATACCAGGGGTTAAAAATGAAAGACCTATCTACTTTTTGTCTCATAAGCTTAGTAAATCACAAAAAAAATGGAGTACTATCGAGAAGGAGGCTTACGCGATTCATTACGCTCTTCAAAAACTTAATTACTATTTACATAACGCAAGTTTTGTTATTAGAACTGACCACATGCCTTTAAAGTCTTTTTTAGAAGCTCCAGTGCAGAACAGGAAAATACAGACATGGGCATTGAATCTACAGGGGTACGACGCGAAAATTGAGTACATACCGGGTAAGATAAACACATGCGCTGATCTTTTGTCTAGAATTCCATATACACAGTCATCAGAGGATACAGAAGAGGAGGCAGCCGAACCAGAGATAGACGACAGGAATTGGCAGGTAAATATTCTGGATTCTGCTATAATAAATAGGGGAGAATTTGATAGCTTACCATCAGATCAAGAGTCTGAACATAGAGAAGAAGATCTACAGTTAGCACAATTCAATATGAAAGAAGAGCAGGATTTAGACCCAAGAATCATACAAATAAAGGAAAAGTTACGAGAAACAGAAGATAACAAATATAAAAGGAATTATTTGCTCTTACAAGAGGATGGACAGTTATATTATATGTGTGAAAAGAACGAACAACTAAGGAAATATATTCCAAAGCATTTGGAAAATGAACTTTTAAAAGCGTATCATGATGAAAATGGACATCTCGGTAGAGACAAACTAGTGAAAGCACTTACAAGTAAATATTATTGGCCAAACTTATTTAAATCTGCATGCAAATATGTAGATACGTGTGAAAAGTGCAGATTAAGGAACATGAAAACAATAAAGTCTCCATTACAGGACACAGATATTCCTCACTTTCCAATGCAAAAGATTAGTTTAGACATATCAGGTCCACACCCCAGAACATTGTCAGGAAATGTATATTTAATTCATATAGTAGACATCTATAGTCTTTGGCCAGAGGTTTATGCAATTCCAGATAAGAGCGCGGATACTGTCATTAATATTTTTTTACAGGAGTTCGTACCAAGGTTTAGTTGCCCACAAAGTATACTTACAGATAATGGTAGAGAATTTGTAAATAAAAAATTCGAAAAGTTATTAAAAGATTTAAACATAAGACATATAAAGACCTCATTTTATAGACCTTCGTCAAATGCGAAAAACGAGCGTCAACATCAGACGTTATACAACATTGTGGCAAAGATTATTGATGAACATGAAAAAGATTGGGATCTATTTTTGGGACCTGCTCTTAGCGCTATTCGTACAAATCAAAATGAGAGCACGGGTTTTTCGCCATTTTATTTAATACACGGGAGAGAACCAATATTACCTATAGATAATTTATTAAAACCTAGACGGAAATATATGGGTGAAGATTTTCAAGAGGTCATAATACAAGAAATGCATAAAGCACATATGAGATTAAGAAATAATATAATAAAAGCTAGGGAAAGACAGAAAAAGTACAAAAATGTAAATACAAAATTACAGGAGTTTAAAGTAGGTGATAGAGTTTATTACAAAAAGCATAGAAGAAACTCTAAGTTTGATTCTCGTTGGATTCCAGGTTATTACGTTTTGGAAAAACTAGGTAATGTATCGTATGTTATAAAGAACCAGGTCACAGCACACATAGCAAGGGCACATGTTGAACACTTAAGAAGAGATGAAAATGAGATAGAAAATAATAATTATAATAATAATTGTTATTCGGATGCAAAATTTTTAGATGAACAAGTTGTTACAGTAAACCCAGATCTTAGAAGAGCTACAGTAACCCCAGATCTTAGAAAAGAACCAGAACAAAATCAGTTGTTAGCAAATCCAAGTTACGAAGAACAAGAACAGACAATTCCGAAAAGAATGGAAGAAGAAGGGCCAAATGAAACTCATTATGATAGTATGGAAGAAGACACAGGTGCTCCATTTAAAAATACTAGGCAAGCAACAAAAAGAAGAATGGACAGTCAAAGAGATAAAGAAGTAAAAAGACAGAGAAGAATTAGAGATGATTCAACAAGCGGAGACGATATACCTATACTAGAAAGATCCTTAAGAAAGAGTGATCGACAAATTAGGTGGGATGTTGAACGGAAGAAATTAGCGGCAGCTAAAGAGAGACATACAGACGAAGAAGAAGAAATGGATGAAAAGTCAGAGTCAAGTAGTAGTATGGAGGAGACTAGTAGGTTGTACGAAGAAGAAGATGTTGATATAGAGTTAGCACTTATTCAGAGAAACTTAGAGTTGTTGAGGAAATGGAAACGTAAGAGATAGATAAATCGAAAGTACTGTAGATAGCAAGATTTAAAATTGTAAGTGATGTTTAAAGAAGTATACGAAACGGTGGAAAAAGTGGTCTTGAGATATTAGTACAGTGGGTGAATATATTTTTTTATTGATGTTAGAAGTGCCGTGTTTAAAGATAGGGGTTAACAAGTTATAATAATAATAGACAGGACAGATCACAAGTACGTTGATAAGTAGAGGATGGCTACATTGAGTTAATGTTGGATATAGGTTACAGTGTTTACTTAAGAGCTTATTCAGGATACTATGTGATGTTAGGAGATAATAAATAATATGGTGGTTGTTGATTACTGATTTGTTTATGTAGATAGAACAGATATGTTCATAATTGATCTGTAGTTAACAGATATATAGATAGGAGGTTTAGTCTTCTCGGTCATATAAATACTGGATATGCGTCATTTGTGAGAGCCTAATGCTGGTAGGCCAATGTACGTAGTAATTTTAAGAGAGTTATAATTGTGTTGAAGACGGTGTTTATGAAATCTAAGTTTTATGAGTTATGAGTCATATAGGAAATGTTTTTATGCTTGAGTTGATACTAGAAAATGAGGGATGTTGTTTGGTTGTTTTATTGAGCCTAAGTTGTAATACCTCATTTTGTTTTCTTGATTTGGTCTTGAAATATGATTGTTATTGTTGGAGTAATTGGTTTAGAGTAGGGTGATTGTGTTCGTAGCATTTGAGTTGACAAGAACTGTTGGTCCGTAAAAGTGTCCAATAGTGATAGGTAGAATAGGATATTTCATTCTGATTTGATAACATGCATATTATGTCATTTTAAAATGTGTTTTTTTTCTTCTAGATTAATTTGGAGGTTGTGTTCATTTTATTTCGATTACATGAATGATTTGGTATATTGAGTTAAATGCTTGTAAAGTTAGTTAAGTAAGTTTAAGTTTCAAATGAAGGAGGTTTTGCTAAAGGTTTTTCGTTAAGAAAAGAGTTGATAAAAACTAATTTGTCCACTGATATAAGGTAAGGGGAAACTATGCATTCATTAACTAGTGGGAAACCATAGTTGGTGAACGTGTATGCACGAATGGATAGACGTATCCAGGGTCTGCACACACGTCACTTTATTTATAAAATAACAGGATGGGTTGTACGGGGGAAAGATATAGGTGCTGTGAAATACCAGCTTTAATTATATTTAAGGTGTTCATAAAATATGAACATGGGCTCATGGTAAAAGGTGAGATAACGGAATTCTGGTTGGCAATGTCAATGTGAAATATAGAAGGTTTATGAAAACTTATGCCAAATTGTTTTATAACGAACAATAATATATTTCTTAAGGTGTTTTAAAAAAATTATTTTACAAAATTTTTTTTATTGGCAAGGGAGGTAAAGGGAGAATGTCTTAAATGTACATTTACTGTATGTCCATGTGGTCATGTCGTATATTCATTCTTTATGTTCTTTATTTGGTGCGCACCACTTCTTTACTTTTTCTAACTACTTTGTTTTTGTACGTCCTGGGGTTTGAAAGAATGAGAAATTTTATAAGGTAATAATTTTAGAAAAAGAATTTATGAGTTGTTCTTATAATGTGTATATTTGATACAGGAAACTAGATGAGCCAAGAAAGAACCAAAATAGTGAAGAATGAGAAATTTTATGAGCTGTTCTTATAATATGTATATTTGATATAGGTAACCAGAGAGAACCAGAAATGAAGAATAACATGGGGAGGTTATGTAGTTGACTGTAAAATGTTGGGGAAATGAAAAGGAAAGAAGGACCGCTTGGATTAACCGTAGTATTATATAAATAAAAAGCGAAGAAGAAGTATATGGGGAGGTTGTAGACAGACCATAGCACTGGGAGAAGAGTAAAAGATGTATTGGCGAAGGTTAAAAGACAAGTAGGGAATAGAGTATGGGGATTAGGAGTAAAGATTTTTCCTTTAAAAGGAAAATTCTTTAAGTAACATGGGGAGGTGTAACAGTGTAGGTATAATTGGGGTCTATTGGAAAACTCCGATACAGCACGATTGAGCATTGAGACTGAAAGGGGTGGGAGATGCTCAATCGTGACGTATTATGTTGTTATAGGCAGTTAACATCTAAGAAACCAGCTGAAAGGACGCGGCTTGTAAACCTTGACAAATAAACAACGTTTTATGCAGTTGGCGTTTTGTTACTCCTTCCAACACTACAACAGGGCCCGCCCGGGTCATGACTCCGGGTGTCTTTTCCATGCCGTGCATTCGAGCCATGTTTCGAGACATTCGTTCTTTCCATTGTTTCCGTATTTCTCCCATGCCTGCGATAAATGCCTGCGCCTAAGCCACGCCACCATCGTGGAGGAGAGCCTCGCACAAATACTATCACCTGTGGCCGTGGGAAGCCAGCTTCTCTCTGGACATTGCCTCTGCGCCGGAGTTTGTCTTCGATGCCATGTTTCTGTCTTCGTACCCCATTCATGGAGCCGCACTCTGGAAAGCAGGTTTTTCCTGTAGGTTACTTGGCTGAGGATTGGGCTCCTCGACCCCTTTGCTGCGGAGTGTGGTTCTCGCAAGACGGCTACCACCACCGAATGGAGACTGAACTTTGGCCTGCATTTAAAGTCTTTCCTCTTCTCACTCTGAGGTGCATATGTGGTTATTTAGTCTTAGAAAATTATAGCAAGACCCTACCAATCATGAACAAGTCTACAAAGAGGTGGGTTGTCTGAGGACCCATGCTCCTTGTGAGGATGAAATGCAGAAGAACACGAAGAACAAACACAGTGACATTTGGCGAACCATGTGGCACGGATAAAGACAAGAATCGTCATATCCCAAGATTCTTTTATAGGATTGAACAGCTTCATAACAACAACTGTTGCTCCTCTAATCTCATCTTGTATCTTGCGGTGTTGAGGTGAAGTGTAAACAGCAGGAGCTTGTAGGTAGACTGGGGACAGTCAAAGGCTAAGGGAATCAAACTTTATGTCTTGTAGGTAGACTGGGGACAGTCAAAGGCTAAGGGAATCAAACTTTATGTCTTGTAGGTAGAATGGGGACAGTCAAAGGCTAAGGGAATCAAACTTGCTGTTTTGTAGGCAGACTGGGGACAGTGAAAGGCTATGGGAATCAAATTTGCTGTTATGTAGGTAGACGGGAGATAGTCAAAGTCTAAGGGAATCAAACTTGCTGTCTTGTAGGTAGACTGGGGACAGTCAAAGGCTACGGGAATCAAACTTGCTGTCATGTAGGTAGACTAGTGACAGTCAAAGGCTATGGGAAAGCAACTTTGTCGAAGTCGGATGCGCTGATCCGTAGGTTTTTGACAAAACAGTCCAACTAAATACGCTTTATGATGACGTCATGTAGAGTCAAATCACAACGAGATACGGCAAAAATTACTGGTCAAACACCTCGGACACTTAACATATATTGGAAGGCCGAAGAAATCTCAAAATATCAAGAACTCTTAGCTCATCTCACTTATGGGGAAAAAGAAACTGGTGTGGCCTGCGGTGAAATATGCCAGGCTATAAATCGTACAGCAAATTGTTTGTTGCTTCTGTGTTTCAAGTTGCATATTTCTCAGAAACTACGTTTCCACTACCATTAGATGTTTCCCATCTTGTTTGCTGGCATTCCAAGTTAATGCATATAACATTATAGGTTCTATATAGCATTTGAGCATTAATTTTTTCACCGCAGTTGATAACATTTTATTGATGAGCCTTTCCCATAGCGATTCTTGTTCTGATCTCTTCAAGGCACCACCCAATGCCTTGATCATAAAGGCCAAAGCGGCGGCAGCTAAACTATCAACTTATTCAATGCCCCGCACACCTGCACGCTCTTGGCAGAAAACACACGCTATGCTGGCAGTCAGAGTTGAGTTGAGTTGAGTTGAGTTAAGAACCGACATAACTGCACTAAGGACATCCCCATACAGTCCTGTTGAACGATGTTAGCCACTCCTCCCGGAACATGACAATTTCCATACTCCAAAGCATGGTCTGTGAGTTACATAGAAGAAGAAAAGGAAAGAAAAAGTATATTATGCATTTATTTTATTTTGTCGATTGCTTTAAGACGAATGCTTTTTAATGTAACTGCTTTCCATAGTAACTGATAAAATGGTCGCGCTATTGTATTTCAAATGAAAGTCGTACAGAGCTGCAGATGCACAGAAATTATAAAACCTACAATGTGATCACCAACATTTTGCACAAAGATGGACAACAAGCGTTACACAGATTTACTGCAGATATTTGTGGCCTGCTTGATGATGCCTTGTTTCTTATAACTGTGAGAATGTGTCTCGTATTCTTAATGGCATGCGCAATGGACAAATAATATTAATAAATTATAAGCATTAATATTAGCCTGCCGGCTCCGTGGCTAAAGGCTTGTGAACGCGGTTCGTGAGCCGATGAGGTGTATAAGTATTACAATATAACAATCTAAAAGCAACAAGGACACTAAAAGCAACAAAGACACTGAAAGCAATTTTATACCCTCTTCTTTCATAAGGGGTGAGAATTCATGCATGGTCATGACTAAATACTTCGTGATCTTTGTGAGTGAGCAAAAACTACAAGAATAAATTGCATACACATATTATATGAAGTGTGCCGTGCTTTGAAGAAAACGCAGGAGCCAGCATTTTAACTCCAAGAATTGTTTGTTTCGTTAAAACGCTTAAATGCTTTAAGAAGATGCATGCGCCTGTGAGAAAAAAACAAAAGAAAGCTACGTCTGTAAATAATTATGCGGAAACTTCATCATTCTTCCTGGAACCGATGTCTGAGACAGTTCTCAGTGAAGTGATCTCGTCCGACTTCAGAGAACTGCAAAGCAAACAAACTCAAGTGAAAACACAACCGGCAGACACTTTCAGATTCAGTATCGAGAATTTACCTGATGTTGTCCTGGGTAAGATTATCTCGTATCTGCACTGGAAGGAAAAAGAATGGCTGCAGCTGGCCATTCCCAGCATGGAGCGAGTGATGAATTCCCCACTGGCATGGCAGAACTTCGAGAATGATCGTTTCTACGCCTTGCAGAAACTGCACATGTACATTTATTTCCCGTTCTTAATGGAGCACGAACTTAGTGTGATAAAGAAATACGGCAGGTTCTTTCAAACCTGCACTCTATGGATTGACAATATGAAATCACTCTATGGATTTGACAAAGAAAGAGGTAACGACTTTCGGCTGCTCAAGGCTGTCTCTAAACACTGCCATTGTCTGAAGGCACTGTCCATCGTGCACACTTCTGACATCTCTGTAGCTATGCTAAAGACGTGCGCACTGAGCTACATATGGTCGTTGCAAGAACTTGTTCTGAAAAGAGGCTCTGGTTTCCGGTTATCGCTGAGAAGCTTGTTCTATGACTCTAACGAGAGTATACAAACGGGTATTTTTAGTTATCTAGCACACCTGCAAGATAACGGGCTTCTGTGTCACCTTTCATGCTTAGATTTTTCACATGGCTTGATCATTGACTTCAGCAGCAACAAAATCGCATCCCAGTTACTGCAATGTGTGAATCTCAGCATTCTCAAATGTCCAGTTCATTCAGTGAACTCAAGTCTCATCACTTATTTAGTCAAAAGGAATTTGTCAGAACTCTACGTAGTCAACGACGACCATACACAAAAAACCTGCTTCTCTGAGAAAATCATGATAGATTGGAACAAAGTCTACTCTGAACTGCCGATAGATAAGAAATATGCATTCAACGTTCACTACATTTTCAAAAACCGGACAGTGGAAAATGAAGACATTATCCCAAATCCGTTTCTGAAATCTCTGATATTTGATAACTTGTATAACAGCATATCTGCTTCTCTACTTCAGCACATTGCCAATGTATATGGCAAAACAATGCTAAATCTAGCCTTCTGTAGCAATTACTCGGATAACCTTATGCGTTTTGCCGATTTCGGAATGATCAATGAAAGTTTTAAATATCTGGCACGAAAGTGTGTTCAGCTAAAGTCTTTCCTTTCTTGCTTGTCCCTGCCTTCATCGGCACTGGTCTGCTTAGTAGCTCACCCCATGCACGTGTCCACAGTACGAGTTTACAAAGAGAACATCCGGCTGTCCGTTTCGGACAAACCCGAGGGGTTCTTCTTACAGAAGATGGCTGCAGCGCTGGGAGCACCCACCTGGGATATGGTCAAAAATGAAGACAATATCTTCGTCATTCCTAACGTGAACCGTAAATTGTTGTTTGCTAGTTGTTTTAGCGAGTTTTAAATTTAGAGGAGATAAAGGCATGTTTCTTTCGCAGGTTTCTCGGTCCGATGAATAGTGTCAAGTGTTATTTTCTTAAAACATGTAAATGCACCATAAGTCTAGATTTGTGACTGCCCATAATATTATTCTTATGGTCTCGAGGTATGGTGTCTGCCTCGAATGTTGGAAGTCCCGGGTTCAAGCCCCGGTGAGGACCGGGATTTATTTCACGTGGACTTCTAGTAATAAAATTTCCCCTGGTCTCTGGGTTCGTGTGTATTGTTGCGTACGTAAACAATCCCTTGGCAGTTGGAAATCGAAAAAGAGTAGGCCTAACGGCGCTGCCCGGGCAAAATTTCGAGTTAAAAATCTACCCAAAGTATTTCAGGGTCCTCGCCGGTGCTACGGAGTTCGTGCACTGAGCTGAGTTTCTCCAGACTCAGGTTTGAGTTAGGAGAAGAATGGAGCACTTATGGGTTACACCAGTGTGCCGCGATGTTGATCCACCGACTAAACTAAACTAAACTAAACTAAGCTTCCACCCAAGGTGAAGTCTTGGGTGTCACTTATTGTCTGTAGCTTCCAGCCAAGGTAACATCTTGGGTGTCACTTATTGTCTGTAGCTTCCAGCCAATGTGAAGTCTTGGGTGTCACTTATTGTCTGTAGCTTCCAGCCAAGGTGACATCTTGGGTGTCACTTATTGTCTGCGGCTTCCATCCAATGTGAAGTTTTGGGTGTCACTTATTGTCTGTAGCTTCCAGGCAATGTGAAGTCTTGGGTGTCACTTATTGTCTGTAGCTTCCAGCCAAGGTAACGTCTTGGGTGTCACTTATTGTCTGTAGCTTCCAGCCAAGGTAAAGTCTTGAGTGTCACTTATTGTCTGTAGCTTCCATCCATTGTGAAGTCTTGGGTGTCACTTATTGTCTGTAGCTTCCAGCCAAGGTAACATCTTGGTGTCACTTATTGTCTGTAGCTTCCAGTCAAGGTAACATCTTGGGTGTAACTTATTGTCTGTAGCTTCCTGCCTATGTAACATCTTGGGTGTCACTTATTGTCTGTAGCTTCCAGCCAAGGTAACATCTTGGGTGTCACTTATTGTCTGTAGCTTCCAGCCAAGGGTAACGTCTTGGGTGTCATTTATGACTGTAGCTTCCAGCCTAGGTAACATCTTGGGTGTCCCCTTATTGTCTGTAGCTTCCAGCATAGGTAACGTCTTGGGTGTCACTTATTGTCTGTAGCTTCCAGCCAAGGTAACGTCTTGGGTGTCACTTATTGTCTGTAGCTTCCAGCCAAGGTAAAGTCTTGGGTGTCACTTATTGTCTGTAGCTTCCAGCCAAGGTAACATCTTGGGTGTCACTTATTGTCTGTAGCTTCCAGCCAAGGTAACATCTTGGGTGTCACTTATTGTCTGTAGCTTCCAGCCAATGTGAAGTCTTGGGTGTCACTTATTGTCTGCAGCTTCCAGCGAAGGTAACATCTTGGGTGTCACTTATTGTCTGTAGCTTCCAGCCAATGTGAAGTCTTGGGTGTCACTTATTGTTTGTAGCTTCCAGCCAAGGTAAAGTCTTGGGTGTCACTTATTTTCTGTAGCTTCCAGCCAATGTGAAGTCTTAGGTGTCACTTATTGTCTGTAGCTTCAAACTAAGGTAACGTCTTGGGTGTCACTTATTGTCTGTAGCTTCCAGCCAAGGTAAAGTCTTGGGTGTCACTTATTGTCTATAACTTCCATCCATTGTGAAGTCTTGGGTGTCACTTATTGTCTGTAGCTTCAAACCAAGGTAACGTCTTGGGTGTCACTTATTGTCTGTAGCTTCCAGCCAAGGTAAAGTCTTGGGTGTCACTTATTGTCTATAGCTTCCATCCATTGTGAAGTCTTGGGTGTCACTTATTGTCTGTAGCTTCAAGCCAAGGTAACATCTTGGGTGTCACTTATTGTCTGCGGCTTCCAGCCAAGGTAACATCTTGGGTGTCACTTATTGTCTGTAGCTTCCAGCCAAAGTAACGTCTTGGGTGTCACTTATTGTCTGTAGTTTCCAGCCAAGGTAACATCTTGGGTGTCACTTATTGTCTGTAGCTTCCAGCCAATGTGAAGTCTTGGGTGTCACTTATTATCTGCAGCTTCCAGCCAAGGTAAAGTCTTGGGTGTCACTTATTGTCTGTAGCTTCCAGCCAAGGTAAAGTCTTGGGTGTCACTTATTGTCTGTAGCTTCCAGCCAATGTGAAGTCTTGGGTGTCACTTATTGTCTGTAGCTTCCAGCCAAGGTAACGTCTTGGGTGTCACTTATTGTCTGTAGCTTCCAGCCAAGGTTAAGTCTTGAGTGTCACTTATTGTCTGTAGCTTCCATCATTGTGAAGTCTTTTGAGTCACTTATTGGCTGTAGCTTCCAGCCAAGGTAACATCTTGGGTGTCACTTATTGTCTGTAGCTTCCAGTCAAGGTAACGTCTTGGGTGTCACTTATTGTCTGTAGCTTCCAGCCAAGGTAAAGTCTTGAGTGTCACTTATTGTCTGTAGCTTCCATCCATTGTGAAGTCTTGGGTGTCACTTATTGTCTGTAGCTTCCAGCCAAGGTAAGATCTTGGGTGTCACTTATTGTCTGTAGCTTCCAGTCAAGGTAACATCTTGAGTGTCACTTATTGTCTGTAGCTTCCAGCAAGGTAACATCTTGGGTGTCACTTATTGTCTGTAGCTTCCAGCCAAGGTAACATCTTGGGTGTCACTTATTGTCTGTAGCTTCCAGTCAAGGTAACATCTTGGGTGTCACTTATTGTCTGTAGCTTCCAGTCAAGGTAACATCTTGGGTGTCACTTATTGTCAGTAGCTTCCAGCCAAGGTAACATCTTGGGTGTCACTTATTGTCTGTAGTTTCCAGCCAAGGTAAAATCTTGGGTGTCACTTATTGTCTGTAGCTTCCAGCCAAGGTAACGTCTTGGGTGTCAACTATTGTCTGTAGCTTCCAGCCAACGTAACATCTTGGGTGTCACTTATTGTCTGTAGCTTGCAGCCAAGGTTAAGTCTTGGGTGTCACTTATTGCCTGTAGCTTCCAGCCAAGGTGAAGTCTTGGGTGTCACTTATTGTCTGTAGCTTCCAGCCAACGTAACTTCTTGGGTGTCACTTATTGTCTGTAGCTTCCACCCAACGTTACATCTTGGGTGTCACTTATTGTCTGTCGCTTCCAGCCAAGGTAACATCTTGGGTGTCACTTATTGTCTTTGGTTTCCAGCCAAGGTGAAATCTTGGGAGTCACTTATTGTCTGTAGCTTGCAGCCAAGGTAAAGTCTTGGGTGTCACTTATTGCCTGTAGTTTCCAGCCAAGGTGAAGTCTTGGGTGTCACTTATTGTCTGTAGCTTCCAGCCAACATAACATCTTGGGTGTCACTTATTGTCTGTAGCTTCCAGTGAAGGTAACATCTTGGGTGTCACTTATTGTCTGTAGCTTCCACCCAAGGTGATATCTAGGGTGTCACTTATTGTCTGTAGCTTCCAGCCAAGGTAACATCTTGGGTGTTGTCGTGTGTGTAAAGAATGAATGTCGTAGTAGTTATTTGTTCTTCTTTACCACTTTAGTGTCGTCCCTGGAGTGAGGGGAATCAACACTCACATTTGGTTTAATTCAATATCTCTATGCTGGAGATATCCAGAAGACTCCGTCCACAACACTCCCTCAATCTGAAGACACCTTCTTCTCACTCTTACTCACCCCTAGATCATGCCCCCTCTCATTCTTCCCCAACATAACATACGTGACAACTCTCGCCTCAACAAATAAAAACAAGAAATTTAGTAAAGCAAAGAGTATATGTAGGAGAAGTATGTGTGTGTGTGTGTGTGTGTGTGTGTGTGTGTGTGTGTGTGTGTGTGTGTGTATAATGTGTAGAATGTGTGACGTGTACTCTAAAGTGTCTATAGACTCAGATCAGTGTTCAGGAGTATAGTCATTCTCATCACTGTGCTGAGAACACACTAGCACCATGTATTCCAGACAGACAACCTCACCAAGGTGATGCTTCTCCAGTCACGTGAAGAGTTTCTCCGCTGTCTCTTGAACCACTAGGATGCTTGGACATCCATGACAAACACTGTCTAATGAGAGTCTTCAATCTGATTTACACTATGAATTTCCTCTGTTATTTAACTGATTGTTATTAAGAAAATACTTTTCACTTCTACTGAAATATGCATTTCATGATCAGGATGGTGGTATATACATTCACTCACGCTCAGATGGCGGCCTCTACAATGCTCAGAGATTGAAGGCTAAGACCAAAATTAGGAGGGTACTGATCAGAGAGTTGCTTTTTGCAGATGATGCTGCAGTTACGACCCACTCTGAGGAAGAATTGCAATGTCTACTATCTGCATTCTCCAATGCTTGTTCTGAATTTGGTTTAACAATTAGCAAAAAGAAGACACAGATTATGTCACAAGGTGCACATGGGGTACCATCAATCTTTATTGACGACGCCGAACTAGAGATAGTAGACCATTTTACATATCTAGGATCAGTGGTAAATAGCAAATTATCCCTAGATCAGGAAATCAACATCCGGATTGGTAAGGCAGCAACAACAATGAACAGGTTAAGAAAAAGAGTCTGGGAGAACAGGAAGCTTACTGCCAAAACAAAAGTCCTTGTGTATCAAGCCTGTGTCCTTAGTACTCTTCTCTATGGCAGTGAAACCTGGACAACTTACTCCTACCAAGAGAACAACTTAAACAGCTTTCATATGCGGTGTCTGCGAAGAATTCTTGGTATTAAGTGGCAAGACAAAATCACAAATACTGAAGTATTGGAAAGATCAGGTTGTGTGACAGTTTATTCCATGCTTAGTCTTCGTAGACTTAGATGGATAGGACATCTTAGGAGGATGGATGATGGTAGAATACCAAAGGATATCTTTTTTGGTGAATTACAGATGGGTAAGAGATCTCAGGGTCGGACTCTACTACGATACAAAGATGTGTGTAAGCGGGACATGATTGATACAGGCATTGATAATGCACATTGGGAGCAAGTCGCCGCTGAACGTGTTGCATGGAGGGCAAATATCAGAAATGGAATAAAGACAAAGGAGAAAATTATTGCAGAAAAGTCACACACCAAGCGTTTGAGACGTAAGATGGTGCATGATGGTGGAAATGACCACGTGTTCACATGCACCCACTGTGAACGGACATTTACAGCGCAAATTGGCCTTATCAGTCACACTCGCTACCGCCATAGTTAAAAGTTATTATGCCTTTTTAAAGCACAAACTATCGTCTGTCAAGACGGCAAGGTGCCAATGATTAAGAAAATTATAACCCTATTGTCACTGTTACTGGGGACATCTTAATGGATCTAGTGTCACTGGTTTTAAACATTCCCCATATTAACACCACACTCTGAATGTTCTAGGTATTTATATAAATTTGTATGAATGTTCCTGGTATCAGTAGTGTATTTATACAATGTTCTGACTGTTCAGTGATACACCTATCACTTGCTAAACATAAATCTCATCAGCATGTCCTGCTCAGCAGAAGCCAGGTTCCCGCAAACCAACTTGGGTATAAGCCCAATGTAGCGGCCTCTCAGCAACTTCTGAGTTCAAATTCTGAGCCATCATCTTCTAAATTGTGTTCTAGCTTCACTGTTGAATATCATAGCACACATACATGGACCTGTAAATGGAACCGTATGCCTATTCCGGTTGCTAATCGAAACTAGGCAATCACAGACTGGATCTATGTCCGCCGATAAATATCAACAATTTGACACCCTAGTTTCTTTCATTGAACACAACTCGGAAAACTGCACCGATCTTTCCCACTTCAGAAATCTTGATCGACTCTCCACTTATTTACCGCAACGCTTTTTATATTGAGCTGGAGTGACGTCACCAAAAAGTCTAGACGCTGATCCGTCCCGAATCTGGTTTCCTCCTCCTGTTCTAGACTAACTGGAGTCAATCCGCCGTCAAATTTGCTTTCATTTGGGGAAATTTTTTGTCCCGTACATCAACAGTTCAGTCTGTCTGTGAACCACAGAATTCCCCACATCACAGAATCCATCCCGCGTCTGGCCAGACTTTCCGTCTAGCACTTCAAAGGCTACTACCGCCTTGGCAGACGTTTGGCGTTGTTATTCGTTTCTCGAACAACCCACATCATAAAGATTCGCCGACTAGGGGTAGACATTTTGACGCGACGTATCTTGTTTCTCAGTTAGAAATGCCGATCGTGTGTAGACAGTTTTAACGACGTATTTTTCTCAGTCTGTACAACATCAAAGGGTCGGTTGTTTTTGCAGACTAATGTCGGGTCTTGTTTGTCATCGATCGCAACTACAAGTTTATTTTCCGTGACAGGTGTCACTTATTGCCTGTAGCTTTGTCTGTAGCTTCCAGCCAAGGTAAAGTCTTGAGTGTCACTTATTGTCTGTAGTTTCCATCCATTGTGAAGTCTTGGGTGTCACTTATTGTCTGTACCTTCCAGCCAAGGTATCATCTTGGGTGTCACTTATTGTCTGTAGCTTCCAGTACAAGGTAACGTCTTGGGTGTCACTTATTGTCTGTAGCTTCCAGCAAGGTAAAGTCTTGAGTGTCACTTATTGTCTGTAGCTTCCATCCATTGTGAAGTCTTGGGTGTCACTTATTGTCTGTAAGCTTCCAGCCAAGGTAACATCTTGGGTGTCACTTATTGTCTGTAGCTTCCAGCAAGGTAACATCTTGGGTGTCACTTATTGTCTGTAGCTTCCAGCCAAGGTAACATCGTGGGTGTCACTTATTGTCTGTAGCTTCCAGCCAAGGTAACATCTTGGGTGTCACTTATTGTCTGTAGCTTCCAGCCAAGGTAACATCTTGGGTGTCACTTATTGTCTGTAGCTTCCAGTCAAGGTAACATCTTGGGTGTCACTTATTGTCTGTAGCTTCCAGCCAAGGTAACAGTCTTGGGTGTCACTTATTGTCTGTAGCTTTCCAGCCAAGGTAAAGTCTTGGGTGTCACTTATTGTCTGTAGCTTCCAGCCAAGGTAACAGTCTTGGGTGTCACTTATTGTCTATAGCTTCCAGCCTAGGTAACATCTTGGGTGTCACTTATTGTCTGTAGCTTCCAGCCAATGTAACAGTCTTGGGTGTCACTTATTGTCAGTAGCTTCCAGGCAATGTGAACGTCTTGGGTGTCACTTATTGTCTGTAGCTTCCAGGCAAGGTAACGTCTTGGGTGTCACTTATTGTCTGTAGCTTCCAGCCAATGTGATCGTCTTGGGTGTCACTTATTGTCTGTAGCTTCCATCCAATGTGAAGTCTTGGGTGTCACTTATTGTCTGTAGCTTCCAGCCAAGGTAACGTCTTGGGTGTCACTTATTGTCTGTAGCTTCCAGCCAAGGTAACGTCTTGGGTGTCATTTATTGTCTGTAGCTTCCAGCCAAGGTAACATCTTGGGTGTCACTTATTGTCTGTAGCTTCCAGCCAAGATAAAGTCTTGGGTGTCACTTATTGCCTGTAGTTTCCAGCCAAGGTGAAGTCTTGGGTGTCACTTATTGTCTGTAGCTTCCAGCCAACGTAACATCTTGAGTGTCACTTATTGTCTGTAGCTTCCACCCAACGTAACATCTTGGGTGTCACTTATTGTCTGTAGCTTCCAGCCAAGGTAACATCTTGGGTGTCACTTATTGTCTGTGGTTCCAGCCAAGGTGAAATCTTGGGTGTCACTTATTGTCTGTAGCTTGCAGCCAAGGTAAAGTCTTGGGTGTCACTTATTGCCTGTAGCTTCCAGCCAAGGTGAAGTCTTGGGTGTCACTTATTGTCTGTAGCTTCCAGCCAACGTAACATCTTGGGTGTCACTTATTGTCTGTAGCTTCCAGCGAAGGTAACATCTTGGGTGTCACTTATTGTCTGTAGCTTCCACCCAAGGTGAAATCTAGGGTGTCACTTATTGTCTGTAGCTTCCAGCCAAGGTAACATCTTGGGTGTTGTCGTGTGTGTAAAGAATGAATGTCGTAGTAGTTATTTGTTCTTCTTTACCACTTTAGTTTCGTCCCTGGAGTGAGGGGAATCAACACCCACATTTGTTTTAATTCAATATCTCTATGCTGGAGATATCCAGCAGACTCCGTCCACAACACTCCCTCAATCTGAAGACACCTTCTTCTCACTCTTACTCACCCCTAGATCATGCCCCCTCTCATTCTTCCCCAACATAACATACGTGACAACTCTAGCTTCAACAAATAAAAACAAGAAATTTATTAAAGCAAAGAGTATATGTAGGAGAAGTATGTGTGTGTGTGTGTGTGTGTGTGTGTGTATAATGTGTAGAATGTGTGACGTGTACACTAAAGTGTATATAGACTCAGATCAGTGTTCAGGAGTATAGTCATTCTCATCACTGTGCTGAGAACACACTAGCACCATGTATTCCAGACAAACAACCTCACCAAGGTGATGCTTCTCCGGTCACGTGAAGAGTTTCTCCGCTGTCTCTTGAACCACTAGGATGCTTGGACATCCATGACAAACACTGTCTAATGAGAGTCTTCAATCTGATTTACACTATGAATTTCCTCTGTTATTTAACTGATTGTTATTAAGAAAATTATAACCCTATTGTCACTGTTACTGGGGACATCTTAATGGATCTAGTGTCACTGGTTTTAAACATTCCCCATATTAACACCACACTCTGAATGTTCTAGGTATTTATATAAATTTGTATGAATGTTCCTGGTATCAGTAGTGTATTTATACAATGTTCTGACTGTTCAGTGATACACCTATCACTTGCTAAACATAAATCTCATCAGCATGTCCTGCTCAGCAGAAGCCAGGTTCCCGCAAACCAACTTGGGTATAAGCCCAATGTAGCGGCCTCTCAGCAACTTCTGAGTTCAAATTCTGAGCCATCATCTTCTAAATTGTGTTCTAGCTTCACTGTTGAATATCATAGCACACATACATGGACCTGTAAATGGAACCATATGCCTATTCCGGTTGCTAATCGAAACTAGGCAATCACAGACTGGATCTATGTCCGCCGATAAATATCAACAATTTGACACCCTAGTTTCTTTCATTGAACACAACTCGGAAAACTGCACCGATCTTTCCCACTTCAGAAATCTTGATCGACTCTCCCACTTATTTACCGCAACGCTTTTTATATTGAGCTGGAGTGACGTCACCAAAAAGTCTAGACGCTGATCCGTCCCGAATCTGGTTTCCTCCTCCTGTTCTAGACTAACTGGAGTCAATCCGCCGTCAAATTTGCTTTCATTTGGGGAAATTTTTTGTCCCGTACATCAACAGTTCAGTCTGTCTGTGAACCACAGAATTCCCCACATCACAGAATCCATCCCGCGTCTGGCCAGACTTTCCGTCTAGCACTTCAAAGGCTACTACCGCCTTGGCAGACGTTTGGCGTTGTTATTCGTTTCTCGAACAACCCACATCATAAAGATTCGCCGACTAGGGGTAGACATTTTGACGCGACGTATCTTGTTTCTCAGTTAGAAATGCCGATCGTGTTTAGACAGTTTTAACGACGTATTTTTCTCAGTCTGTACAACATCAAAGGGTCTGTTGTTTTTGCAGACTAATGTCGGGTCTTGTTTGTCATCGATCGCAACTACAAGTTTATTTTCCGTGACAGGTGTCACTTATTGCCTGTAGCTTCCAGCCAGGGTAACATCTTGGGTGTCACTTATTGTCTGTAGCTTCCAGCCAACGTAACATCTTGGGTGTCACTTATTGTCTGTAGCTTCCAGCCAATGTGAAGTCTTGGGTGTCACTTATTGTCTGTAGCTTCCAGCCAATGTGAAGTCTTGGGTGTCACTTATTGTCTGTAGCTTCCAGCCAAGGTAACATCTTGGGTGTCACTTATTGTCTGTAGCTTCCAGCCAAGGTAACATCTTGGGTGTCACTTATTGTCTGTAGCTTCCAGCCAATGTGAAGTCTTGGGTGATACTTATTGTCTGCAGCTTTCAGCCAGTGGACACAACCATGCATCTCTGGTGTAACAGCAGCACTCAGTGCTTCTGTCCGTAATGTCTGGGTTTAGTTCCCTGCGGTGCACTGATTTTCATAGTGGAATTTAAGACACTGTGTCTGTATATTTGTGCATGCTAATAAAAAAAACGAGGAGCAAAAAGGAACAAATATAAAAGATGGCAGCATTGTCTAGTCTACCTGTTTAAGATGGGATATTTGAGTAGCAAAAAGTTAAGAAAGAGACAACTGATCATTTTTATCAGAAATTTGTTGTAATGTGGGACACGGTCATACTGACAATTTATCCCATGTCTTAGGCTCATTGTTGCCTCTAGTACGCTTGCCTGCTAGCCCAGTGGTCACATGTTTGAATCCCCCTTATTGTAGGGTTTAATAAAAATTAGCCTGACTGGCAGGTCATCCCAGCTCAAAATGGATACAGGAAATACAAAGCCTCAGCAAGTTTCTGCTACGGGACTTGGAAACCATATACTCAGTATGGCTCATGGCGTGGATGCAAGACGATTACTTTACTTTGTACATGATACTGTCAGCATAGTCATCCTTTTCTCCTTATGAAATGACAATCATGGATACTTTTGGACGCATTTTTACTTTTAAAAAATATTTCATATAATTCAGAACATACATATCTGCACTATATTTTTTTTTCCATTTTATTAACTGATAATATAAATATTTCATATCAATCCAGAACATACATATCTGTACTGATATTTTCCCCCTCTATTTTATTAACTGACATACATAAATATTTCATATAAATTCAGAAAATAAATATATGTATTGATATTTTTTTTTTCCATTTTATGAACTGACATCCGCTGACAATTCCCATTGTGAAGCTATTTTTAAATGTTTTTTACAAGAATAAATTTCATATTTGTTAAGTTTTTGTTTTAAGGTTTTGTTTATACGTCTTTATACAATTGCCGATTTTAATAGACACTCTTTCATATTTTTTCTCGATCAAACAGCTTCGGAAGTTAGTCTGAACACATGTAAATAGCACTGCAGTCAGTTTGTGAATGGTGATATTATCTTCAGTGGGTGTAAACACCTTTTGTGGATGCTGATATTCCTCTTGCTGATACTGATATCACTTTTAGAGAATGTTTTTAAACATTTGATAATTTGTGTGTCCTCTTGAAGAATTTTGTGTCCTCTTCAAGATATGAATGTTCCCTCATTTTTTATCCACCCCTATCCCCCTCACTTTCCATCATCTTTACACCAAAAATCCACTTTTTGGATTGTGTTTTATTTATTTTATTAGTATTAATTTGATAGTAAAAGTATACATTACGCACATCATAATTGCGCAGTTTCTACTTGTGGAATGGAAACATTCATCGTCGATAATGTCATCTTTCCCCCTAATATCCATTAAAGGAGCATAAACCCTCAATTAAGCCACCCTAAATTGTCCTATTTTATGCTACCCTCAACTAAGACATCCATCTTTGGTTATGTCATGCAGCTCTATCCATGTCCTCCATATATTTTTACACTGAATCAGAATGAATTCATATTTTCAATCAAGGTCGTGCTTATAATTTTATATGTAACTTATACATTTTCCACAGTATTTTGTGTGATTTGTAATTCCTTATCCAACTGCATCGAGTGTGGTAGATATTGAATTAATGAGCATGATATTTTCATAAATGAGACTGTTAAGTAACACAGTCCATCACCTTGTACGACATTTCATGTTCCTTTTGTTTTGGGTGGCATAGTTGCTAGATGCTTGAATGCTGACATGAAGCTCATGGGTTTGACTCCACACCATAATTGCCTGTAACAGAGCCCCTTAACTTTTGTTTTACATGATATGTTCGGTGAATCGGTGTGAATTCGGTCACAGTAATATCTTCACATACCCGCTGGATGTCTTACCTGTTTCTTTGCTTTCCCCGTTTGCTCACCTGCGCTTGTCTTTTTCTTTATTATTTTATTCAGCAAATTATCTTGGCAGAGATAAATGTCGCTGTTTTATTATTTGCATTAGTATGCTTTCATTTTCTCATCTGACTGTATTTTTATGTACATTGACAAGGGAAACAACAGACCAAACTTGTTTGAGTGAAATGTCGCAGCTAAAAGCCAATGATAACATAATGGCCTTAACACAAATACCCAGACTTTAAATTGTCAGTGTTGGGGGGCGGGGGGGGGGGGGGGGGGGGGGGGGGCTTAATTCCTCAGACTCAAGACCCCCCCCCCCCCCCCCCCCCCCGTGCCACACCGCAAGGTACTATAGGCAGTAGATGGCAGCTTGTTAGTTATAAGATTTGTTAAAATTTGCTGCTTTGTTAAGTTGTTTGTAGTTTACAGTAATCAAGTAGTTAATGTTATCACAGCGGACGCTTTGACTTAGGCGATAGAGAACAGCACTGATAGTTAGTTAGTCGACAGATCATCCTCATTGCACATCGAACCATTCAGTTCATAAGTGCTCGGATCTCCTCCTCAGCAAATCCCGCAGCGTGTAGCGACTAACGACACCAGTTCTGTGTTGGTTTATCAATCTTCTTTGGCTTCCTGCGTAGTGTTCTTGTTTGGCCACACGTCTTTTAATTTGCTATTCTCGCAGTCTGGCCATGGTTGTAGATTCACAGTCATCACTTGGTTCTAGCAAAAGTCTTAATTCTCGTAGAGCATTCAGAATATCAGCCTGGTACATGGCGCGTCCGCCCTCCACAGTAGCCTTACCTGCGAGCTTGTCAGCCCGCTAATTTCCTTGTACTCCCGCATGCCCTGGCACGAAGATGAAACTAATCTTTGCCAGCCGAGACCGCTCCAGAGACTGCAACCACTCTCTTCGGATCCACCCCATCTCTATCCTCTTGAGCATGCTCATTGAGTCACTAAGGAAACATGCCCTAGTGAATGTCTGTGTCTCGAGCCATGTTATTGCTTTACTTACTGCCATGACTTCCATAGTCAGGCTGCTTGTGTGTGGTCTCAACAAAAGCACCAGAGTCCTCCTTCACGATTCTCCCTCCGGCCCGCGCCGTGAAGACCCATGAGCTTCTCACGTGTCGGACGACAGGTCCATCTGTGTAGATGGGTAGATGTGTAGCACTGATAGTGTCTAGAGCAAGGTCGAACCTGGGGTTGACACCTGCGCCCGTCTCGCTAATTGAGGGAAAGACTGGCAGCATGTTCCTCGATGCAGTTTGGCCTTCAAACTGTGATTGTCCAATCACGTCATAGACCTATAGTGGGAAACTGCTTTATGGCAAATGCAACAACATGTGACCAGAGAAAGTTGTTTGATTGGTCCATTTACTTTACCAGTGACTGATCAACGGTTTATTTGATGTGAGCCGGTTGTTGGACTGGTCAAATGGTTTATTTTATCTGAGTCGGTTGTTAGATTAGTCGAACAGTTTAGTTTATACTGTTTGTTAGACAGGTCAAAGGGTTTATTTTTAGCTGAGATGGTTATGAGACTGGCTAAGTGGTTTATTTTGTGTGGAAAGGTTATTAGATTGGTCTGTTTTATTTGAAAAGGTTGAAAGATTCTCTTAGCAGACTCCTGCAATCGGAAATTTGCCATAAGTACTTTTTATTTTAATTTCATTTGTTGTATTAGCTAATGTAAACTCGCCTGTCGTTGCTATCGTCTCTTTTATCACATTTGTGCTCCTGTTTGTCCATTTATATAGAAGGTTCTAGAAGTGAGCCAGCCTGTGTTGCTTCTGTGTAATGATAAATATGAGTGTAATAAACTTGTATATGTTGTCATACTGTTGTTGTGTTCTCTCAGATGTGTGTGTGTGCGTGTGTGTATGTGTGTGTGTGTGTGTGAGAGAGAGAGAGAGAGAGAGAGAGAGAGAGAGAGAGAGAGAGAGAGAGAGAGAGAGAGAGAGAGAGAGAGAGAGAGAGAGAGAGAGAGAGAGAGAGAGAGAGAGATGCTTAATGTCACACACAAAAAAAAAAGAGAATCAGAATTTATAACTTCAGGGAGAAAGTCGGCACAATATATGTAATGAACTGTATCACGAGACAGTATCGAGTGTTTGGTGACTTGAAAAGACTTCCTTCAAACAACCTGCCGCATTGACATATAGGTTTAGTGCAAACAGACAAAAAGGCAGATTCAACAGTGCTTTCCCTAATGAATTTAATTACAGAGAGTGATTAGACGTTTCCAACTTGTTTTGTGCAAAGAGAAAGTTTGTTGTAAATTTCAAATTACCTTGGGGGATAACAGGTGTTCCACATTCGAACAATACCCATGACTATGTTGTTTTAAAAAATTGTTGCAGCCTGAGTTTTATTCATTTGTTCACTTCATTTGACATATAGTTCTGCAGTATGCAGCGAAATATTCATTCATTCATTCAGTAGCATGTCCTTTGCAGTTATCAGTTATCAGTTATCAGTTATCAGTTGGGGTATCTTCGTTGCACTCCGGACATGTCCATAGGTGCTCAGATCCTCCCCCCAGCATATGCATCAGAGTCCTTTGCAGAACCTAGCTACCATAACAACCTTCTGGAAAACTTTTCTATCACAAGCAAGATGTCCCACGTCCGATACACCCATCTGGAGATCATCCACCACATCCTGCAACCATCTTCTCTTTGGCCTTCCCCCCTCTCTTCCCAGGCATATATTCCTCCATTATTGTTCTCTCCTAACTCTCGTGACGTTTCAAGTGACCAAAATATATAAATTTTCTTTGTTTTATCGTCTTTAATAGCCAGCCTTCTTCAATATTCAGCTCTTGAAGTATGGATGCAAAATATACCAGGCAATAAATCGTGCATCGTATTGTTTGTCCCTTCTGCATTTTCAAAGGCAGATTTCACAAGGAACGGATTAATGTAACGGCAGGTACAACAGACACCTGCCTTAAACACAGCCTTCACAAATCCTGCCACTGAAGGACATCACAAGGGCAGTGGAAAGACAAGAAACGAATGAACAAATGAATTTTATTTTCAGTGTCACAAACTGGGCAACGTAGGCTCGTCTTACATTCGGCCCTTCAAGTCACTTAACTTTCGCACACCAGTTATTTAATATGAATGACGGTTAGATGCACCTTTTGGTCTGTTAGTGATAAAAACACCGCCGCGGAGAAAGTACAACTCCAGGCTTCTGATCGTTAGAAGTAGTCGCCCTTCCCAGAATGTTTAGGTCCTGTACCTTCTTGATACTCTCTTGAGGCGGGCCCGCCCGGGTCATGACTCCGGGTGTCTTTTCCATGCCGTGCATTCGAACCATGTTTCGAGACATTCGTTCTTTCCATTGTTTCCGTATTTCTCCCATGCCTGCGATAAATGCCTGCGCCTAAGCCACGCCACCATCGTGGAGGAGAGCCTCGTGCTTCGTGCCCTCACACAAATACTATCACCTGTGGCCGTGGGAAGCCAGCTTCTCTCTGGACATTGCCTCTGCGCCGGAGTTTGTCTTCGATGCCATGTTTCTGTCTTCGTACCCCATTCATGGAGCCGCACTCTGGAAAGCAGGTTTTTCCTGTTGGTTACTTGGCTGAGGATTGGGCTCCTCGACCCCTTTGCTGCGGAGTGTGGTTCTCGCAAGACGGCTACCACCACCGAATGGAGACTGAACTTTGGCCTGCATTTAAAGTCTTTCCTCTTCTCACTCTGAGGTGCATATGTGGTTATTTAGTCTTAGAAAATTATAGCAAGACCCTACCAATCATGAACAAGTCTACAAAGAGGTGGGTTGTCTGAGGACCCATGCTCCTTGTGAGGATGAAATGCAGAAGAACACGAAGAACAAACACAGTGACATTTGGCGAACCATGTGGCACGGATAAAGACAAGAATCGTCATATCGCAAGATTCATTTATAGGATTGAACAGCTTCATAACAACAACTGTTGCTGCTCTAATCTCTTGTATCTTGCGGTGTTGAGGTGAAGTGTAAACAGCAGGAGCTTGTAGGTAGACTGGGGACAGTCAAAGGCTAAGGGAATCAAACTTTATGTCTTGTAGGTAGACTGGGGACAGTCAAAGGATAAGGGAATCAAACTTGCTGTCTTGTAGGTAGACTGGGGACAGTCAAAGGCTAAGGGAATCAAACTTGCTGTCTTGTAGGTAGACTGGGGACAGTCAAAGGCTATAGGAATCAACCTTGCTGTCTTGTAGGTAGACTGGGGACAGTCAAAGGCTATAGGAATCAAACTTGCTGTCTTGTAGGTAGACTGGGGACAGTCAAAGGCTATGGGAACCAAACTTGCTGTCATGTAGGTAGACTGGGGACAGTGAAAGGCTATGGGAATCAAACTTGCTGTCATGTAGGTAGACTGGGGACAGTCAAAGGCTATGGGAAAGCAACTTTGTCGAAGTCGGATGCGCTGAGCCGTAGGTTTTTGACAAAACAGTCTTACTAAACAAGCTTTATGATGTCCACGTGTAGAGTCAAATCACAACGAGATACGGCAACAATTACTGGTCAAACACCTCAGACACTTAATATATATTGGAAGGCCGAAGGAATCCCAAAAAATCAAGAACTCTTAGCTCTTCTCACTTATGGGGGAAAAGAAACTGGTGTGGCCTGCGGTGAAATATGCCGGGCTATAAATCGTACATCATATTGTTTGTTGCTTCTGTGTTTCAATTTGCATGTTCCTCAGAAACTACGTTTCCACTGCCATTAGATGTTTCCCATCTTGTTTGTTTGTATTTCATGTTAATGCGTATCGCATTATAGGTTCTATATAGTATTTCAGCATTCATTTTTTCACCGCAGTTGATAACATTTTATTGATGAGCATGTCATCAGTCTGACAAAATTATGCCTTTCCCATAGCGATTCTTGTTCTGATCTCTTCAAGGCACCACCCATTGCCTTGATCATAAAAGCCAAAGCGGCGGCAGCTAAACTATCAACCTATTCAATGCCCCGCACACCTGCACGCTCTGGGCAGAAAACACACGCTATGCTGGCAGTCAGAGTTGAGTTGAGTTGAGTTGTGAACCGACATCACTGCACTCAGGACATTCCCATACAGTCCTGTCGAACGATGCTAGCCACTCCTCCAGGAACATGACAATTTCCATACTCCAAAGCATGCTCTGTGAGTTACATAGAAGAAGAGAAGAAAAGAAAAAGTATATTATGCATTTATTTTATTTTGTCGATTGCTATAAGAATAATGCTTTTTAATGTAACTGCTTTCCATGGTAACTGATAAAATGGATGCGCTATTGTATTTCAAATGAAAGTCGTACAGAGCTGCAGTTGCACAGAAATTATAAAACCTACAATGTGATCACCAACATTTTGCACAAAGATGGACCACAAGCGTTACACAGATTTACTGCAGATATTTGTGGCCTGCTTGATGATGCCTTGTTTCTTACAATTGTGAGAATGTGTCTCGTATTCTTAATGGCATGCGCAATGGACAAATAATATTAATAAATTATAAGCATTAATATTACGAGACGATACAAGACAATCAACTTGTCCTAAATGTGAAATCATGTAATGTGATGTATAACAATGTAACAATCTAAAAGCAACAAAGACACTAAAAGCAATTTTATACCCTCTTCTTTCATAAGGAGTGAGAATTCAAGAATGGTCATGATTAGATACTTCGTGATCTTTGTGAGTGAGCAAAAACTACAAGAATAAATTGCATACACAAATTATATGAAGTGTGCCGTGCTTTGAAGAAAACACAGGAGCCCGCATTTGAACTCCAAGAATTGTTTGTTTCGTTAAAATGCTTAAATGCTTTAAAAAGATGCACGTGCTGGTGAGACGAAAACAAAAGAAAGATACGTGTATAAATAATTATGCGGAAACTTCATCATTCTTCCTGGAACCGATGTCTGAGACAATTCTCAGTGAACTGATCTCGTCGGACTTCAGAGAACTGCAAAGTAAACAAACTCAAGTGGAAATGAAACCGACAGAAACTTCCAGATTCAATATCGAGGATTTGCCTGATGTTGTCCTGGGTAAGATTATCTCGTATCTGCACTGGAAGGAAAAAGAATGGCTGCAGCTGGCCATTCCCAGCATGGAGCGAGTGATGAATTCCCCACTGGCATGGCAGAACTTCGAGAATGATCGTAGCTACGCCGTGGAGAAACTGTACATGTACATTTGTTTCCCGTTCTTAATGGAGCACGAACTTAGTGTGATAAAGAAATACGGCAGGTTCTTTCAAACCTGCACTCTATGGATTCACAAGGTAACGACCTTTGACAAAGAAAGAGGTAACGACTTTCGGCTGCTCAAGGCTGTCTCTAAACACTGCCATTGTCTGAAGGCGCTGTCCATCATGCACACTTCTGACATCTCAGTAGCTATGCTGAAGACGTGCGCACAGAGCTACATATGGTCGCTGCAAGAACTTGTTCTGAAAAGAGGCTCTGGTTTCCGGTTATCCTTGAGAAGCTTGTTCTATGCCTCTATCGAGAGTGTACAAACGGGTATTTTTAGTTATCTAGCACACCTGCAAGATAACAGGCTTCTGTGTCACCTTTCATGCTTAGATTTTTCACATGGCTTGATCATTGACTTCAGCAGCAACAAAATCGCACCCCAGTTACTGCAATGTGTGAATCTCAGCATTCTCAAATGTCCAGTTCAGGCAGTGAACTCAAGACTCATCATTTATTTAGTCAATAGGAATTTGTCAGAACTCTACGTAGTCAACGACGACCATACACAACAAACCTGCTTCTGTGAGAAAATTATGATAGATTGGAACAAAGTCTACTCTGAATTGCCGATAGATAAGAAATATGCATTCAACGTTCACTACATTTTCAAAAACCGGACAGTGGGAAATGAAGACGTTATCCCAAATCCGTTTCTGAAATCTCTGATATTTGATAACTTGTCTAGCAACATATCTGCTTCTCTACTTCAGCACATTGCCAATGTATACGGCAAAACAATGCTAAATCTAGCCTTCTGTAGCAATTACTGGGAGTTCCTTATGCATTTTGCCGATTTGGGAAAGATCAATGAAAGTTTTAAATATCTGGCACGGAAGTGTGTTCAGCTAAAGTCTTTCCTTTCTTGCTTGTCCCTGCCTTCATCCGCGCTGGTCTGCTTAGTAGCTCACTCCATGCACGTGTCCACAGTACGAGTTTACAAAGAGAACATCCGGCTGTCCGTTTCGGACAAACCCGAGGGGTTTTTCTTACAGAAGATGGCTGCAGCGCTGGGAGCACCGACCTGGGATATGGTCAAAAAGGGAGACAATATCTTCGTCATTCCTAATGTGAACTGTAAATTGTTGTTTGCTAGTTGTTTTAGCGAGTTTTAAATTTAGCGGAGATAAAGGCATGTTTCTTTCACAGGTTGCTCGGTCCGATGAATAGTGGCAAGTGTTATTTTCTTAAAACATGTAAATGCATCATTAGTCTAGAATTGTGACTGCCCATAATATTATTCTTATGAAATTAACCTAGTGATTTCCCTTTGTATTCAGTATCATTCTATTTTTGAGTACGTTGCCAGAAGTCAATCTGAATACGTTTAAAGAAAGCAAAAGTAAACTTGAGGTTATTGGCATCTCCAAGAGTTTCTCCTCAAACAGAACGGTGGTAAATAGTCTTCTCTATTCTGCATATGTTGAATACTCCAGAATATTTGTTTAACCGCCATTTTAACAGTTATATTTATCAGTATCTACTAATAGCATTTTCGTTACTAGGGAGGGACGCGATAGTAGTAGTAGTACTATTTTTAGT
This sequence comes from Cepaea nemoralis, assembly GCA_014155875.1. Lineage (NCBI taxonomy): Eukaryota > Metazoa > Mollusca > Gastropoda > Stylommatophora > Helicidae > Cepaea > Cepaea nemoralis. The sequence continues at coordinate 335,060 of JACEFZ010006206.1, read as the reverse complement.
TTATTTAACATGTGGTATTTCAGCCTGTTATGTCCCGTACTAAGTTTGAAGATTGCCTCTTGGCCAAGATCAAAGTGTAGTATCTGCACTTGATCTTGCCAGGGCCACCAGAAGAGGCGGTCAACCGAATGACACACAGAGACGTGGTTTCCTGAAGGGGCGGCTCTGGCCCCCGGGGGAACCGCGAGCCCTTCTAAAAATCAAAATGAAGATCGCTATTTGTTCATTTCAATCGAGTTGGTAATATTCACCATTATTCTGGTGACTTGGGTGCTATGATTCCCACTGAGTTCTTCTTATTCTCCTTTTTCTTCCTCCTCCCGTTCTTCTTCTTCTCAAGAATCATCTTAAATGTCTTGGTTTTAATTGGGCGTATAGTGTTAGCTGAAGGCGCAGGCTTGTCCATGGGACATATTTTTCTGTCCCATCCCATCCCATGGTAATTTATGCCGGCCCATCCCATCCCATTCTATGGAATTCCCATTATAATATTAAGATGGAATACAGTTCAAATAAAACTATGAAATTTATGAAAGTTTAGGTTTAGTGTCTACTAAATTGGACTGAAATAGCAGACGTATCGCATTGTGCTATAACGTGTTGGTATGGGAGCCGGTCGTTCAGAAAGCAATGGCAAACTACTGAACGTAAAACTTGCCTAGTACATCAACAGCAGCTGAAAAATGCTGGTGTTGACTGCAACGTCCTGTAGAGGATATGCAACACTAAAAAAAGGACTACATGTACAAAGAGACATGTAAAACGACAGAATTTATTAATTGTAATATTCAAGTGTAGTTTATATTTAAAATAGTTTAATCTAAATATGACAATTCAGTGTCATTCTGACACTCTCATTCTGTTTCTGACTCACTCTGCTCATTCAGCACATTATCAATTTCCTGCTGATCGACTGTTTCTAATAATTCAGTTAATCAGGCAATCACTGAAAAATCCACACACGCTACCAAAACTAGCCCCCCCCCCCCCCCCCCCCCCCCCCCCCCCAAAAAAAAAAAAAACACCCGCATCCCGCCAACACGTTAAATTTCCCGCAAATAGTCCTGAAAAGTAGCCCAATTTGGCGTGAAATCTGCCTAACTGGCAACACTGCTCAGCAGTGCGTATTACGCATTTCTGCTACGTAGATCAGTGCTCTGCAGCCTTTTACCAGTCAGGTCACACTTTTATCATTTTAATTGCTGGTGACGCACCAAAATATAATCTTATATAATAAAAGGCTATGTGTGTTTATTTATTTATCTGGTGTCCCACCACAAGATAAAGAATAGATACAAATATATAAAGCAAAAAGAAGGATAAAAAGCTTTAAAAAGGTAAAACATAAAAATAAAAAAAGGGTAACTCTAACGTAGATCAAGTTGCTATGACATGGCTACTGTCCCTTGGGAAATACAAATGTGTACTGTCCCATCCCATCCCATGGGAATAACATTCTCATGGCCAAGCCTGCCAATGCGTTTATAAACCACTGGCACTCGAAGACTGTGATCAGTGTCACCCCAGCTGCATTTACTTCACAATACAAATCCTGGTACCAATTTTAGACTGGCTGCATTTGGAAGCCCGGGTCTGTGGAGAGGGGGGGGGGGGGGGGAATTCTCGCGTGTAAGAGGATCCGAACATATGTCCCCCAAGGCGAGCGTGCTGGAAAGTGCACTACCTGGAGTTGCAATCTTTGGGTAAATGTTGCATGTCCTTGCAGCATGTTACGATCAACCCCAACCCTAGGTTATTTTCTAGACCAGTGATTCTCAACCTTTTTTGGCTCATGCACCCTTTCACCATATGTTCAGAATGTCACCCCCCCCCCCCCCCCCTGTCGTATTTCCTCCTATAAATCCCCCACCCTACACAATATACATAAAAATGGAAGCTAAATTTAATAACGAATACTAGAACAAGTCTAGACGTCTACATAAAACGTGATTTGCGGGTCTACTTACGTTATATATGAATTTCAGAAGGGCGAGAGGTACAGAACCGTAACATATGGAGGGAAATACAATATCAAGTAATCGGTTCTTGTATTAACGCGATCTTGAAATAATCTTAATTCCTTATGGAAATCCTAAAATTCCTCCCTGGAAGGGGGGGGGGGAATCCCCACCGGTTAAGAACCACTGTTCTAGACAATTAGCTTGCCACTGCTTTCTGAACTAAAAGTTCAACGTTTAATTCCAAATGGCCAGTTTAGGGAGAGATCCCACGACCCCACCGTTAGTGCACCTGAAATTTAAGAGCGAGAGCTTATATTCGACTACGATGACTTCTATTCTAAGGGCGTAATACATACATTATAACTTAATACAGAATCATCACCAAACCATCATCATTATTGAGTGACTTAACAACTGGTGTAGGCGATGATCCACTCCAATCCAACCCAATTTTTGAAAAAGATGTCTGGTCCCGTTCAAACGTCGAACTTCCGGTTGGTTATATTTGGGGCCCTTATGGTGTGTGTGTGTGTTTTTTTTTCTGCCCGCATAGATGGGGCTGCATATTTCTTTTTCTGGAGCTTATGTGATTTCTGTCTTTGTGTGAATTTCATCTTTGTTGTCGCTTCTCATATCTTGTCAGAGTCGCAGACTTGTAACGCTTGGCGTTGTTGGTTTCTGCCCCGTCTCATGGTGTTTTTCTTTCAGGCAGTGGTTTACCAGTCGTCATCCCCCTTGAGACTCCATCTATTTCCCCTGTGTCTCAGTCTGTCTTCGTATCTTCGTGGTCTATCACTCATTTCAAATCTTGTATCGTAACAACTTGAACTCTTGATCTTGGTGGAATGTACTGGTCACCACGCATGCTTGGTCGCTTCCGTTTTCGCTCTCTGTTTCTTTTCCCTCTTCTGTTACTTCCTCTTCTGTCTGGGACTTGCTCTTGATGTCGTCTGTTTGTGATGTGTCATTCTTTGCCTGTTTCTTGAACCGTTCTATTCTTGAATTTTTGTCAGTGTCTCCTATTTCTCGGCCTTGATTGCAGCCATTCAAGCTACATCCGGCTCGAACTCCTGCTGAACGAACTCCAGTTCTTCCAGGATGCTCTGAACGGCTGTTATCTGTGTTTCTTGTGCCTGGTCGCTTTTCTCCTCCATACTGGTTACTTTAGATTTGAAGTCCTGCAGTTGCGCTTTGTCTGATTTCGTAAGGCGGATGGTAACCTCGGACTTCCTCCTAGTCTCTTTAACAGTTAGATTTGATTTAACTGCCATCTGCATTGCTTTCTTGCTGTCTTGGTGGCAGGGGCAGCTGATGTATTTAGCGCTGTGGTTGCCGAGGCAGTCGGCGCATTTTTTGTTAGCATTCGGCCTCCTGAAGTCCGTGTTGATCTTGGCGTGAGGGCACTGGTTGTATGGATCAGTATCTGCAGACCTCCACCTCCCTTTTACATTTGGCACGGGTGTACAAAAACCTCTGGCATCTGGAACATTGCAGTGCTCTAGGAATGAAGTGCTCAGAGGCTTGTTCTATCCTGTCCCATCTGATGGTCTGTGATATAACTCGGTCCTCGAAGCGACAATGACGACTGTGGAGAGTGTGCTGTTTTTTTTTCTTCCCGAGGTTCCTCTCAGCATCTCCCTGATTTGTTCATTTGTTTGATAACCCATCGTGTGATGATGCGGTGTCGGGTAGCTTCAACCGGGATGTCGTGGGATAGATTTATGTCGACTTTTTACATTTTTGCGTAATTTTTCGTAATTGTGTGGTGGTCTCGTTCGTCTTGTTGATGAAGACCACGACTAATCCCGGTGTCTTGCGTAGCTAGGCGATATGTCTTCCCAGCTCGTTTTCCAACAGAATGAGTACTTTGTCTGTTGGTAGCGCCGACAGTTAACTCTCCCAACGTTTGTCAGCATCAGCAGGATGTTTCCGGCGAGGTCATGAATTGTGCTGTCCTCCCTGGGGGTTGGGGAATTGGTGAGCTGCTTGGCTGCTTCTCATTGGCGTTGTAGTGTTGTTGTTATGAATGGCTTCTCCACTGCTGCTGTCTTCAGCTGGGGTCCCTGGTCATTTGTGGCAGTCGCGAACTGCTTCAGCTGGTGTAGTTGCTACAGGATCTTCCCGGCTGCGTAAATCTCGAGTCTTTTCGCGGCGTGTTTAGTGAGAGCCATCCTCTGCACTGTCCGTTGGTGGCATTCTTCTCAATAGAGCAGTGGTTCTCAACCAGTGGGGAATTCCCCCCCCCCCCGGGAGAGGGGGGATTTTAGGGTTTCCAGGGGGGGGGGGGAATTAAGATTATTTCCAGATCGTGTTAATACAAGAACCCATTACTTGATATTGTTTTTCCCTTCATACTTTACGGTTCTGTAGTCTCATCCTTCTGAAATTCATTTTATTACGTAAGTAGACCAACAAATCACGCTTTATGTAGACGTCTAGACTTGTTTTAGTATGTGCTATTAAATTTAGCTTCCATTATTACGTATACTGTGGAGGGGGGATTTTTAGGGAGGAAATACGAAAGGGGGGGGGGGGATGACGTTCTGAAAATATGGTGAAGGGGGGGGGGGGGCACGAGCCAAAAAAGGTTGAAAACCACTGCAATAGAGCACGAGTCGATGATTGGTGATCATGATTTCCCCCCATCTCTCAGTTTCTAGCAATGTGTATTAACCATGTATCTATAAAATCGTTTTCTATAGTCCTTTATGGTATTTCGGTATCAACACGATGCCATCAGCATAAAGTAGACTGATTATATTATGGCCACCATAACTCCTGCAATATTTTCTACAGACCTCGTTATACACTCATTGCACAATAAAAGTAGAAGATATACAATCTGTTATGTGTTTGTTGCCCGGAAGTTTGTAGGAGGGGAAGTAACGAGGCTATGATAATATACCAAGGGAATTAACCCAGGCGGGATGAGAAGCCAACGTGTATCATGTATTAAGATATGGACCAGTCTGTTCGCTCTAACCCATTACCATCATCATCACGTGCCTCTTCTGATAGTGCAGACATTCACGTATCGCTATAGATCTCAGTCTTTGGTGTTTTGGCTGAATTCTATTGATAGGCTATTGCTTCATGCCTCTATAGTTGCATGTTCTTCACAGGACGCCACACTCATCTACACGCTCATCCCCAAAACAAGACATTTCAAACTGTAACAACTATCATACCACCGCTGTAATAAGCCACACCCTCAAACCCTCTAGCAAATCATCATGAACGGAATGAAATGTCAGAACAGGAATGACAAGAACCGGACTATTAATTACAAGACAGGGCATAGATACCAGTAATCATATCTTTAATATGAGAAACATCTTTGAAGATCTTCACTCTTGTTTTATAGACTGAAGTAAAGTCTTCGGTTGTGTTCAACATCAGACATTGTGGAACGTGAGAGACAAGGAGTTTCCTGTACATTTGATCTAATGTGAATTACACGAACCGGAAGTAGAACCTAAATTACAAGAAGTATAAGTATGTTCGCCGGCTTCGTGGCTTAGAGGTTATGACTTTTCTCTTCCTCCGAAGTCGGAGAGTGTCTGCCTGTACGGCGAGGAACCACCAGTCTGCACACCAATAAGCCAGACATGGGACAACGGATACTCACGCAAAACTCAGGTCCTGTATGACATCACACTGATGTAGGACAACAGGATGCCTTCATCCGACAGGACTTAGCGCTGGAGTTCACAGCCAGCGAACACAAGCAAGCAAGCATGACTTTTCTCCGTAATCTCGTATACTCTCGTCGGTAACGTGATGGCGGTGAGAATCAGGAGTGGTTCGAATCGCATCGGTAACTTACAGGGTATGTGAGCCGGCTGCTCAGAAAGCAATGGCAAACTACTGAGCGTAATCTTACCAAGAGATCAACATACAGCTGAAAGATGCTGGTGTTGACAGCGATGTCCTGTAAAGGATATGCAAGTATGTTCAACATCAGAAATTGTGAAACATCATGAAAGACATGAGTTTCCTGTACATTTAATCCAATGTGAATTACCCCGGAAGTATACTATAAATTTTTCCACTCAGCTGTTTTCAACATCAGAAATTGTGGAACATCATGAGAGACATGAGGTTATCTGTACTTTTGATCCACTTATCTGAAACGGTTTCATGATGTCTCCTGGCTTGGACAGAGAAAATAACTGAGATTTAAAGCCTAATTACCATTGTTGCCTACAGCAGTGTCCTGGTTATCTATTTACTTCCTGAACAAACAAAATCCTTGTGCCCCAGTGGGGTTTGCGGTGTGTTGCTGTAATGGCTAACTAGTGTGGCTTGCTGGTGTGTGTTCTGTAATGGCTAACCAGCGGGGCTTGCTGGTGTGTTGCTGTAATGGTTAGGGTGCAACACTGATAATGGCATGAGCACGGTCAGACGAGGGTTTAATATCTATGCTCAACATTCGCTATACGAGGGAAAGTGTCAGCGACTTGTGCGCTGCAGATTCTCAGGACTCCTCTACTTTCGCACCGCACGAAATAACAACTCGTGACATTTGCGAAAGGAATGCAATTTATTCAGAGCCGACATTTGAATGGCTCTACGAGCGTTGTACTTCATCATCATATACAACATGAATGCATTAATGTGATGATAGATGATGCTAGTATTTCACAATCTAAATGAACAGCCCTATGTTTGCCTATTGCCTAGAAACTATAGCGTTGGTCAAGGATACGTCTGCTCTCTCTACCGTCTCCAGTCAGTCTGTCCACACGCTACACATTGCGTGGACAAGCACGGACACTCTCCTCCGTGCAGTAGCTATTATTGCGTGCATGGTCTTGCCAGCACGCTGGCTTGTGAGTTCGAGTAACCTGGTACTTCACGGTTACTCGTAAGGACAAGCTTGGGGAAAGCCCTCGCTCAGCTGTACTCGTTTACCTCTGGTCTGACACAAATGTGTCTCCTAGTGAGGCTATTAATAGTACTCGGTGTCTCTCCTGTCTGGTGTCACCCTACTAGAATATTGTTAACTAATATCGCCTTTGTAAGGCCTTATTGGAGATCCTGACAGAAAGAATGGCCACCTATTTTATATATGCATTCAGGCGAGGGTTTAATATCTATGCTCAACATTCACTATATGAGGGAAAGAATGGCCACCTATTCTTATATGCATTCAGGCAAGGGTTTAATATCTATGCTCAACATTCGCTATACGAGGGAAAGAATGGCACCTATTCTTATATGCATTCAGGCGAGGGTTTACTATCTATGCTCAACATTCGCTATACAAGGGAAATAATGGCCACCTATTCTTATATGCATTCAGACGAGGGTTTAACATCTATGCTCAACATTCGCTATACAAGGGAAAGAATGGTCACTTATTCTTATATGCATTCAGACGAAGGCTACCTGGCCAACATGGTGAATAGGCAGGTGGTCCAGTAAGCTTGGAGAGCTGATTGTCTCCAGACACGGTTTTCTAGTGTAATTTTCTCGTTTTTAGGGTTATGGGACCCAGTTTCGTCACCCAGCTACTTAGATGAGTATTTGGTTCAATACTGCGAGCTTTGAAATGCTTTCGAAATACATTGTTTCTTTCCACATCAGTTGTTTTGTGAATTGTAATGTCAAAAACTGGCAGATGGCTAGTTACCCGCATTGGTGGCTGCCTTATACGATTAATGCTAGTATTTTTCATGCTGGCTGTCTTCGTTGACAACGAACTGCATATTCAAGTGAAGGACAGTGGCTTGTTGTCTGTGCTCTGGCAATATGGTTTTGCCTAACTACTATTTTCCTTCACAAGTTCTATTGGGACAATCATGAGCATTATATGTGGCTTTCACTATAACAGGAATGGAGCAACTATGGGACAACCCATTTGCTATGAATTTGGAACTGCACGACTACTACTACATGCATTGAGACCTAACAATTGTGATGGTCCTAGCACTTCACAGTGCAGTTTCCTGCTACAGGTTTTGTGTGTGCTTTGTTTTCTTTCTTTCTTTTTTAAGTTTGTTTCGAATCTTTGCCTCTAGATGTAAAAAGACAGGCATCCAAAATACTAATCCGCCCGCTTCTCACATGACGTAGAAAATCAGACTAAACAACCATACTTATTTCATAGATAAATCCCAGATTTATTTACAAAAATACTGTAAAGTTCAAATGATGTGAACAAGTATATTTTGCTGTATTGTTCTCTACACATGCATGAATCTGCAATCATTATACATAACAATGGCTTGCAATAACATGTCGCATATTTTCACGCAATCATGACAATTTCCTTGCACACCAAACACTTACATCTTTAACTCTTAGCAAATAACAAACCTGCCTATTTATTACCAGGGCACATAAGGAAGGTAAAGAAGAGAAATGTAGTAATGAAGCATGCAGTAAGATGCGATTAAGGATATTTTTTTACGCCGGCTATCTCGTCCTGTAGACAACTGTAACTGCAAAATCCAAACAATCATGAATAAAGTCTTTAGAGGAGATTGGGAGATTGGCTTGAGATTATCAAGGGCTGATGCTATATGGCGGACACAAGGAGGAGAAGCAGAAGATGAGGATGTGTAAGAGGATGAAGCAGGTTGCGGAGAATAAGCAGCAGCAGCAGCAGTTCTTTTAATATATAAACTTAGAATTAATTTTTAATATATCAACTTAGAAAAATATGGTAAAGCTAGTCCTCAAAGCAAATACTGTGGCACTCAAATCTGGGAAATTGTCCAGCACTCCGGAACACTACTATCTGAACTAGACAGCCAGCATAAGGTCAACATACGGTGGATACCATCTCAATGGGAAGCGCCCGAAACAAGAGAGTTGATCAATTAGCTAAGGAAGACACAAGAGAATAGCAACCTAATGTACATGTTACATACCACCAAAAGAAAAGAATCATCACATCAATTAGAAAGCCACCTACACCAGTATAAGATAATTACCATTTTAGGGGCAGACCAGAACAAATAATTATGCAGTGCCTCAGAATAGGATACAATAGATTATGCAACCACACGTATACAATATTCAAGTTTGGCATATCAGCCACGTGCACATGTAGACTGGTCCTACAGACAGCAAGGTCACATACTCTAAGACTTTCCCAAAATATGACATCTAAACAAACCTTCTGGCCTAGAGAAACAACTTTATGGACCATTGAGTGAGCTAAAAAGACAGCCAAGTTTATACAAGAGACAACATTGCAGATATAGACAATAAATCTCAAGTTAATGAAAGATGAAGAAGAAAGCAAATACCGTCAATGGGATGTGAAGTGTTAGGCCTTTACATATTATATCAGGTGGTCAGTACCCTTTTCCTCCCCAAACAATTTCCAGAGAATTGTCTGGTGCATATTCTTATGAGGCCAGGTCTACCCCAGAACCATATAGGTCAGTAAAAACAAAATCCTGCGTCTGCTGGGGTTTGAATGCTTTAATAGGGTAAAAACTGAAGTTTTCTCCATCTATACTATTCATAAATATATACACACATATTATTTTGCACTCACAGAGGCAGAAGAAAGAAGTAGAGACTGGTTAGTCAGTTGCATATCCTTTACAGGATGTCACAGTCAACCCCAGCATTGTTTGGCTGTTTGTGATTTCTTGGCAAGTTTACTGTTCAGTAGTTTAGCCATTGCTTTCTGAACTGACTGCCACTCAGACCATTTTATAAAAATCAACGCAAGTGGATCTGCTGCCAAATTGCCTGTAGCTGTTTCAAACGCAGTATGCAGAATTAAGAACTGTGTTCGTAACCCCTTTGCCATAGACAATATAAACATTTTAAGCTATAATTACTGACAGATTAGAACCTGTCACCTCCAAATGATGACAGCGCCTCACTGCAGGAACAAGTTTACTTCGACGCATGACCAACTTTGCATATCCTTTACAAGACATTGCAGTCAACACCAGCATTTTTTGCTGTTGGTGATTTCTTGGCAAGTAGTTTGTCACTGCTTTCTGAATGACCTGCGCCCGTACCATTTCATAAAAAACCAATGCAAAATGTGTACCAAACATCCATAGCTGTGTTTTGAATGCGGGATTACAAACTGCATCCGTAACCTCTTCACCATGGAGCCAGCTAACTAGATGACTAACTAGACATCCAAATTAGTTCACAGATATTCCATCTATACCAGTGTTTTTATTAGGATTGATACCATTTGTAGGGAGGAGGCAATATACAACTAACAGGCTAAGAGTTGCTGAAAATAAATAGTCACAATTAACATTCTCTGAGCAATGAAATCATTACTTTCATAATCATGAAGACAATCACTAATATAATCATTACCTTCATACCAATAACTCAATTAATAATGGCCAGGTAATTTGAAAACAACAATATTTATGTCAGTATAACACAGATATTGAAAATAGGATATTTATTTAATTGGAATATACTTTGGACAGCCGCAAAATAACGGGAAAAAAGAATTGTTATTTAATTTCAGCCATCACATAAACAAGTGACATCATATTTCCCCACAAAATCATAATGCTGAAGACATTAAGAAAACAGCAATGAGTAAAAAGAACTATATAACATCAGAAGTTATGTACATCTATTACAAAAATAATTATAACAGCGGTAAATAAATGTATAATTTAAAAATAAAAAGCAAATGTAAGAGTTTAAATAAAGACACACAACTGAATGCACAATTTATTGTCTGGCATATTTTGTTATAATTAATCATTTGCATATGACAACAACAAAACAAAAAAAGTTAACAAGTCAATCCACTGGACTGAAACACACATACTAACACTGAAAGGTTGCTCAAGTGTGTGTGTGTATATTTAATATTAATATATTAATTTGTTCGCTTTATTTTATAAACTTACTTTTGTAGTATACCCCTGAGAGATACAGAGAAATATGCCAGGCAATAAATTCTGCAAACTGTTAATTGTCTCTTTTAGGTTTAAATTTACAATTGAAAAACATTGCTTTATAATGTAAGAGTCATAAAATAGAGAAAAAAAACAACACACAACACATATCATGCTTGTCAGAATTCAATACAAAATAACATTAAATAATAATAGAACACATGAGTAGTTGGTCTTTTCTAATTGTCATAAGAGTTATTGCTACTAAATATCTGTGACTGTTCCCTTCCTGCTCTCTCTCTCTCTCTCTCTCTCTCTCTCTCTCTCTCTCTCTCTCTCTCTCTCTCTCTCTCTCAAACATGCAAATGCACATGTGTTTCAAGAAGCACATGAAAGCCATACATTTATTAGAGAAGTTTGATGTAGATAGTCAAGAAATTGTATGTAGATAGTCAAGAAATTAGGCATAACAGTCAAGCAATTAGATGCAGACTGTCAAAAAATTAGATGTAAACTGTCAATGAATTAGATGTATATCATCAAGAAAATAGATGTAGACTGTCATGAAAGTAGATGTATGATAGTCATGAAAGTAGACTATAGATAATATTTGCTAGGCAAATACACTTGAATTTGTTGCATGTAAAAAAATAGTCCCACTACTGCAATGCTCCACGACAAAAGCAGGATAAAAAAACTAAGTATATCAGTATTTCTTTTCTCCTTGTTTTCTAAGAATTTTTATGTAAAATTTAAGTTCAAAAGCATAAATATGCTTCTGTGACATTTGTGAAATGGTCCATAATTCAAATTCATATGCTGTCACATAAAAAAGTGCATGATCTCAAAATGCGTACTATTATCTGTTTGATAGTGTTGTGCCACGGGCATGTAATGCTAAACACATCTGCATTTCTATGGCTATTCTTTTGACCTCTTCTGAAAAGATCTCCACTGCTGTTGATTATGGAGCCAAGGTAGTGGATTGAGTGAGCAGCATTCTCATGCCAGGGCAATAAATGGAACGATAGAAATTCCTTGGCAGCTGGAGGTCATAAAGTGTAGGTTACAACGGCAACAACTCTGGCAAGACTTCAAAACTAAAAAATCTGACCCAGCAACAGAATATTTATAGTGTGTATGGATTCTATTATACACATACATTTGGGTACTTTCCAGTGTCATGGAGTTTGTGTACTGAGGTGAGATTCTCATAGTGTGATCTGAAGTCGACTGGAGCACTAATGGATAACTTGAAGTGACAATGAAAATATTCCTCAAATCAACTCAATCAGTCAATCAATGAAAGCTGCTCTTAAAACATTGGTTCATGATCTGAAATTCTTTGTACCACCCACAATCCTCATGACACATGTATTTATGGGATATTTTACATTTAAATGTCATATCAACACAGAATGAACAACACACTAAACAAAAATAATATCTCACAGTGTGAAGTTCTGCTTTCACATAAACATTTGAACACACACTTCACTTACAGTAGTTAATTTAAGGCACTTCTGAAACCTGAGTCGAACATTTGCAAGCGTAAGAGCCAGTCTTATTATCTAATGATCTTACAGTTTGCAAGCATTTGTGGTTTACTAAATGTGATAGATGCTCTGGCAGGGGTTGCTAACACAAAAGTGGACACTGATGGTTTACTAAATGTGATAGATGCTCTGGCAGGGGTTGCTAACCCAATAGTGGACACTGATGGTTTACTAAATGTGATAGATGCTCTGGCAGGGGTTGCTAACACAAAAGTGGACACTGATGGATCTATACTGCACTGCCAAAAATCATGATAAGAGTTTCTCAGCTAGTTTTTTTTGTTTTTAGCACTCACTCTGAACTCAAGCGTAGTCCATACACACTATTTATAGTAATGACGGACTGAATTTTGCTTCTGGATTAGCTTTCCCTATTAATAGTGTCCCTCGCCATCAGGCGAACCCACTCCGACTTCAGAAGCATTTGTAATTTATGTCCCAAACTCAAGGACGACAGGTCAACATTTTAGTCCAGCTGTCCGGTGTAGGGGCTGAACCACATACCTCAGCATCAGCACAACGGATGTTTAAGAACATGCGTTCTTACCCATTCGGCCATGCGGTCCTGCTCTCAACTAGTGTGAAATGCAGTCAATAACAACTGCCAGTAAGGGAATGGAGATTGAGGCTGCCACTGAGTGATAGATGCTCTGGTTGGGGTTGGTAACAATAGTGAACACTGATGGATCTATGCAGCACTGCCAAAATTCAGGATGGGGTTTCTAAGCTAGTGTGAGATGCAGTCAATAAAGGAACGGAATGGAGCATGATGAATAACAACCGCCAGTAAGGGAATGGAGATTGAGGCTGCCAAAGAGTGATAGATGCTCTGGCTGGGGTTGGTAACATAAGAATGAACACTAATGGATCTAGTGAGTGTGAGATGCAGTCAATAACGGAGCAGAATGGAGCACGATGAGTAACAACCTCCAGTAAGGGAAAGGAGATTGAGGCTGCCACTGCATTACTGAAATGGTTTTCCAATGCTTCACTCATCATCATCTGTGCAGAAATAAACCTCCATAAAAGTCTCTTGAAATTTCTCTCTACCAGAAGCCAGATATCCTGTCTCTGCTGCTTCATGTGTAAATCACCTATCACTTCTTGAATCCATCTATGTTTGTGGTCTTCCTCTTCTCTGCATCTCTCCATAATTATCTTTTCTAGACTTTCATGTCTTTTTCCCCATGTCCAAAATATCTAATTTTGTCATTTTTCTTTCCCTTAATAACTAAACTTTTTAAATACTGAGTTATTGTTGGATAAATCGGTTTGTTTTAATTTTCATCCAATGAAATTTTAATATTCTTCTTTAAGAGGAAACAAATGAGATAGGCTTGCAGGCTTGGCTGTGTGGGGAGCGGATGAACAATGCATCAGGCTGACTTTCTGAACATCCTCAGGGAGGAAGGAGGAGTAAATGACCTGCAACTTAGCCCAGACTGAGCAAACATAGAGTAAAACTGGGTAAAGGTAGACAAGAACACTACGTGGCGAGTAAAGAAAACAGTCGACCAACACAGAACTGGTGTCGTCAGTTGCTATACACTGAGAGAGATACTTAACAAGGCGATGTGAGCACTTATGGACTAATAGTTGCATGTGGAATAAGGATGATCTGTTGGCTAACTAGCTAGCTAGCCAACTAAATAACTAAATAAACTAACTAACTAAACTAACTAAATAACTAACAATAATGGTATATCTGAGCCCAATAACACCACTTATATATTTCCTGTATTTAAGAACTCTTTCAGTACCAGCAGTTTCCGCGGTGGAGACAACTACAATGACCACCACACCACATTCCTCCATGCTGTAACACCCACAAACTGTGACGATACTGTCATGTAACAGACTCGTAGCAGGAAGCTACTTTGGGACACATGAATCGATGACTTTCAAAGCTGTATCCTGTATACTGGGTTGTAGGCTAAAGTATCTAGCCAGATTTCTGTAGTACACTCAGACAAAACTCATGACAGGTGACGTGATACTTGGTATGGAGAGAATTTCGTTACAGAGACAAGGAATGCTATTATTGTCTGTGTGGGGTACATTACGTAGAGTTTGTATTTCATTTATTTCAGTAGGAATTAAACTTATCTTATTTTAATTTGCCTGAACTGAACTGTTTTGTTAAGCAGTCCTGTTTTTAAAGAGTAAAGGCACCAAGCACCTGACACATAAAAGCTACCCAGCTATCTAGGACTAGGATTAAGACAAACAGAGGAGGTCTAGTGTGCAGACTGTGCATATTAAAAAGCCACTGACAAGGAGTAGGCTTTAAAGCCACTCCCTTGGCAAAATTGTGAGAAAATAAAATCTACCCATGATAGATAGAGCCATTTATCTTAGATGGGATCTGTCTAGAGGAAGCGAACCTGACACACTTGCACGCTGAAGTTGGGCACCACTGACGTTTGATGTGCATAATAAAGTGTGCCACACTCACTTTGAAAGAGGAATGAAGAAGAAGACATTAAGAACTGAAAAATTTAAGCATTTCCTGTCTTCAAAAGTGAAAACTTCAAGAACCTGACACATCATGTCACATTTCCCCATCAGATAAAATATTAATATGCATTATTCAAAAAGCATGCAAAACAAAGCAGAGATACTCAAAAATATATTTCCTTCAACAAACTGAATTCCAGTCCACTAAATCTCAACAACCGCCATTTGTATAGCTACACACAAACTTGCTGCTGTGTTCTCGGATTAATCTCTTGCCAATTGTTTCCACTCTAAACCCCATTTTCATCAGTGCTTGATGATTTAAGATCAGGCGACCATCAAATATGAAGGCTGGTTTCAGCATTTTGTTGTAGATTCTTTGATAGTCCAGACTCTGAGTAAAAAAAAATAATAAACATTTATAAATTTATGAGAAAACTGGAACATGTTGTGACAACTGGAAAGGTAGGTGGAAAGAGAGATAGAGGAAGACAGCAAGAGAAAATTATGGAAAGTCTTGTGTCATGGATAGAAGGAAGTCAACACATGAATTGATCCATGCCGTCGGAGATCACAATTTGTGGAGAAACATGATCGCCCACACCAGCCAGCAAGGCAATTGATGATGATGATGATATTTATGGAGAATAATTAAATCAATCACTAATAAACTACAAAGATTCATCAATATTTTGCTGCATGTCCATACATATTCTGGTCCATACTTTTAGGCCACCATTGTTGTTTTTCTAGGTCAGAAGATTTGCGTAGATATGGCATATACAGTGCAGAATTTACATTCAAAAACACCCATGTGTTATCAAAATTGAAACATTTTTAACAGAGCTGAATAGAAGACAAAATGAGAGGAAAATACCTGGATGGCTTGGCCACGTGGCATAGATGAGACAGGAACACTGAGCTGATCCACGACTCTGGTGATCGAGTGAAATGGTGAGTCATGACCGCCCACGCTTTCCGGCATGGCACATGATTGATTGATTGAAAAGAAGACTCAAATTGTATGACATCACTAAGGCAGAGTCTTTTGAAACAACTAGACAGATTCCAATGAATCAACAGGTGAGGAAAGGACACACTTTGACAAAACCCAAGTATAGTACCACTAGAAAGTCCTGGCACAAAGCAACTGAAATAGAGGCAGACCTAAATCACAGTGGAGTGGAGAATTAGAGACAGAGATGAATAATATATTTTTTGGGCACGCACTCGCTTTGAACTCAAGCGTAGTGCAAACATGCTTGTGGATTAGCTTCTCTATTACCAGTTTCTCTCGCCATCAGGCGAACCCACTCTGACTTCAGAGGTACTTGTAATTTACGACCCCAAGTCATGGATGAGAAGTCAACATTTTAGTCTAATTGACTGGTAAAGGGGTTGAACCTGCTGCCTCAGCACACCCGATTTGTAAGAACAAGCGCTCGGATCCATTCAGCCACGCTGACCTCCAATGACTAATATGGGGAAGATTTGGAGGGAGCTGCAGGAGGTTGCAAAAGACAGGACTTGATGTCAGTTGGTTGAGGACCTATGTCCCTGTGGTGCTATAAAGGACAACACAAGAAGAAGATAAAGCTAGATTTATAGGTGGTAGCATGTAAAGGATCGCTCTTCACCCAGCCTGTCCGCCTTGAGTGCTGGAGGTCCCGGGTTCAAGCCCCGGGGAGGGCCAGGATTTTATTCACATGGACTTCTAGTAACAAAATTTCCCCTGGTCTCTGGGTAGTGAGATCGGACGCTCGTGTGTATTGTTGCGCACGTAAAAAATCTCGTGGCAGTTGAATATAAAAAATGAGTAGCCTAACGGTGCTGCCAAACTGTCATTTACTGCCAACATAGTACCTTGTGGTATACGGCAGAGGGGTCTTTGAGTCTGAGGAATTAAGGCCGCCTGGCTAGTGCAGTCGCCGCGAACTGTGCAGGTTTGTCCGGGCAAAATTTTGAGTTAAAAATCCACCCAAAGTATTTCAGGATCCTTGCCGGTGTTACAGAGTTCATGCACTGAGCTGAGATTCTCTGGACTCAGGCTTGAGTTAGGAGTAGAACACAGCACTTATGGGTTACACCCGTGTGCTGTAATGTTGATCTGTTGACTAAACTAAACTAAACTAAAAATCTTCACCCAGCCCCATATGTTTAGAATAATGGGCATGTGACAGGCAATGTAGGTCACAATGGCTGCCTTTACTTCTCAGAAAGTGTCCTTGGTATCCATTGGAGGCTGCATCTACCTGGAAGCCCTGGTCACTGAAAAAGAAAATCCCCATCTCAAAGGCGATTCGAACATGGGAGATAAATTCCACTTCTCATCCTTGACTTGGGGATGTAAATTACAAGTACCTCTAAGTCGGAGTGGGTTTGCCTGATGGCTGAGACACTGGTAATAGGGAAAGCTAATCCACACACAAATTTCAGTCCAGGGCTACTAGAAGTAGTGCACATGGACTGCGCTTGAGTTCAAAGCAAGCGAGCGGCCAAATTTCTCTTCTTCTTCGTTCATCCAGAATTTTTTTTTTGTACGTGATTGCGTTGTGCCTGTTTACAACAGAGCTGCGTTCTTGTGCTGTTAGGCCAACACATCCGACTTCTGTGGGCATTTGTTGACCGGGTTAACCTTCCCGGGCGGCCAAATTTAATGCCATTCTGAATTCCCACAAGTATCTAATTCACATGAAATACATCCCTTTCTATATTCCTATGTGTATCTAATTCACCTGATATAATCCCTTTCTATATTCCTATGTGTATCTAATTCACCTGAAATGCATTCCTTTCTATATTCCTATGTGTATCTAATTCACCAGAAATACTCCCTTTCTATATTCCTATGTGTAACAAATTCACCTGAAATGCATCCCTTTCTATATTCCTATGTGTATCTAATTCACCTGATATAATCCCTTTCTATATTCCTATGTGTATCTAATTCACCTGAAATGCATTCCTTTCTATATTCCTATGTGTATCTAATTCACCTGATATAATCCCTTTCTATATTCCTATGTGTATCTAATTCACTTGAAATAATCCCTTTCTATACTCTTGTGTGTATCTAATTCACCTGAAATACATCCCTTTCTAAACTCCTATGTGTGTCTAATTCACGTGAAATGCATCCCTTTCTATATTCCTATGTGTTATCTAACTCACCTGAAATTCATATTTTTCTGTATTCCCACAAGTTTCATCTGACGCTCCATCCATTCTGTATTTCAATGTATATCTAATGGACTTGAAATTTACCCCTTTCTACATTCCTATGTGTGTCTAACTCACTTGAAGCTCATTCCATTCTGTATTCCCATGTTTGTGTAACTCACTTGAAACTCATCCCTTTCCGTATTTCCATGTGTTTTAACTCACTTGAAATACATCCATTTCTGTATTCCCATGTGTACCAAACTCACTTCAAATACATCCATTTCTGTATTCCCATGTGTATCTAACTCACCTGAAACTCATCCCACTCTGTACAAATAATAAGAGCATGGCTTTCCTCAGCGGCCGTGTATGGATCTGAACAGATTGTCACCAAATCTGGCACTGGAAATAACACATATGATTGTGAGATTAACATAAATGGTTGTGAAACTAATAAAATTAGCATAAGTGATTGTGAAATTAAAATATCATTATCATAAAGTATTTTGACCCTTGAGCTAGTCATAAAGCTTCCAGATCATTCAATTCCGCTGATGCCTGTTGGGCATGACTCCTATGACTGGCACCTGGCCGCCTTGTCAGATGACAAGTTTGTAAAATGGAGTTATACCTCTCCATAGCACAAAGTCTGGGCTGAATTTAGAGACCATGTGTTGTCCATGCAGCATGATCCTTCTCTCACCTGTCTAGTGTACTCCAGAGGAAAAGTAACAACTATACATCTGGAACAAGACAAGCTGCAGAAGCTGCTGAATCAGCACAGCAATACTCTAACTGTCTGCCTGTCGGAGCTTCCATCGTAGACTAGTGGCAGACCAAGGCTTAGGGCCTGGTCTGCCCTGCCATGACATTTAGTCTTTAGGTTGCATTTCCTTGCACCAGGGTAAGGATTGTACCTTTTCAATTGTGCTCCTCCACCCGAAGCTGCTGGCATAATGTGGGGTGTCGGGTTTAGTGAGCGCCATCCAACATTCAGCACTAACAGAAAGCAGGTAGTACCGTCTACTGTCATATGGTAGCTCAGTCATATCTGGCTAAGACCTGACAACCAGTCTCTTTAATCCCACTTATATCTGCATGGGATTAAATATGTCAGCTTGGTAGCACAGTGGATGGGAGCCGGGTTGCACAGTGGACGGGAGCCGGGTAGCACAATGGATGATCGAACGAACGAACTTTATTTTAAAAGGGTAACAAATTGGGCACGCAGGCCCATCTTACATCCGGCCCTTTCGATCACTCATCTTTCATTCATCAAATGTGCATGTTACATTTACATAGGGAAAAAAAACATGTCAAATTGATTTTGTAAGCATAAACAATGCATATTACGCATGGTACATTCACATGGGAAGAAAAAAAAACATTGTCAAATGAAAGTTGTAAACATAAACAGTGCATATTGCAATGTTGTGAGACACATCCCCCATCCACCCTCACACCCCGCAGCCACCCACTCATCCCCCACCCACCACACCCCCCACACATACCTCCACGCACTCACACAGACTCAGGTAAACATACATGCCACCACCCACCCACCGATCCCCCACCCACACATATTTCCCCACCCACACATACATCCCCCACCCATCCCATAACCAACACGCACACACCCACCCACATATTCTCCACCACCCAACCTCACACCCGCAACCATCCAGCAAAACACACATCACAAAACCACACTCACATACCCCCATCAACCCACACATCCCGCACCTATCCATACATCCATCCTGCACCCTCACAATTTTCCCCATCCACCCACACACACATCAGCCAATCTACACCCACTCACCCACCCAATATCCACCACCTTTCAACTACACATCCTCCACCTATACACACATCCTCACCCACAAACACATCTCCCCACCTGCCCACACATATCCCCCACCCATATACACCCAAAAACACACACCTCCCACCCACACAACCCCACCACCCACATATGCCCCACCCACTCACATTCGCCGCTCACACACATCTTCCCACAAACACACACATCCCCCAACCATACACTCATCTCTCACACACATCCACCCACTCACGTACTCATCCATCCACACATCACCCACCCGCCCATCAACATATGCATCTCTCATATACCCTCCCACCCACACACACCCCAACCACCCAGCCAAACACACATCCCCCATCCTCACAAATATCCGTCATCCACCTGCACATCCCACACCTCCCCCACAAAACTCCACCCATAAACACATTCCCCCCCCCCCACACACATCCCACACATGCATTCATCACACACATCCCCACCCACATCTCTCTCACCCACACACACACATCTCCCCACCCACCCACACATCCCCCACCTACAAACATCCTCACCACCCACACATACATCCTCCACCCCCTCACATTTACCCCATCCACACTCACACACTCCCACCCACACAGACATATCCCATTAACAGACCCCCCCCCCCCCCCCCGCACTCATCCCCCACACACCTGGGATGAGAGCCAGGTAGCACAGTGGATGGCTGAAGGGAGCCAGGTAGCACAGTGGATGGATGATGGGACCCAGCTAGCACAGTGGATGGATGATGGGAGCCAGGTATCACAGTGGATGGATGATGGGAGCCAGGTAGCACAATGGATGGATGATGGGAGTCAGGTAGCACAGTGGAATGGGTGATGGGAGCCAGGTAGCACAGTGGATGGGTGATGGGAGCCAGGCAGCACAGTATATGGGTGATGGGAGCCAGGTAGCTCAGTGGATGGGTGATGGGAGCCAGGTAGCACAGTGGATGGGTGATGGAAGCTGGGTAGCACAGTGGATGGGTGATGGGAGCTGGGTAGCACAGTGGATGGGTGATGGGAGCTGGGTAGCACAGTGGATGAGTGATGGGATCTGAGTAGCACAGTGGATGGGTGATGGGAGCCAGGTAGCACAGTGGATGGGTGATGGGAGCCAGGTAGCAGTGGAAGGGTGATGGGAGCCAGGTAGCACAGTATATGGGTGATGGCAGCTGGGTAGCACAGTGGATGGGTGATGGGAGCCGGGTAGCACAGTGGATGGGTGATGGGAGCCGGGTAGCACAGTGGATGGGTGATGGGATCTGAGTAGCACAGTGGATGGGTGATGGGAGCCAGGTAGCACAGTGGATGGGGATGGGAGCCAGGTAGCACAGTGGATGGGAGCTGGGTAGCACAGTGGATGGGTGATGGGATCTGGGTAGCACACGGGTAGCACACTTGGTTTGGTGATGGGAGCCATGTAGCACAGTGGATGGGTGATGGAGCCAGGTAGCACAGTGGATGGGTGATGGGAGCCGGGTAGCACAGTGGATAGGAGCTGGTTAGCACAGTGGATGGGAGCTGGGTTGCACAGTGGATGGGTGATAGGAGCCAGGTACCACAGTGGATGGGTGATGGGAGCCGGGTAGCACAGTGGATGGGAGCTGGGTAGCACAGTGGATGGGAGCTGGGTAGCACAGTGGATGGGAGCTGGGTAGCAGTGGATGGGAGCTGGGTAGCACAGTGTATGGGTGATGGGATTTGGGTAGCATATTGGTTTGGTGACGGGAGCCAGGTAGCACAGTGGATGGGTGATGGGAGCCAGGTAGCACAGTGGATGGGAGCTGGGTAGCACAGTGGATAGGTGATGGGATCTGGGTAGCACAGTGGATGGGTGATGGGAGCCAGGTACCACAGTGGATGGGAGCATTAGTTACTGCTATGACCTTTATGGTTAGGTTGCTCATCACGATGATGGCACCACAGTCTCCCTTCACTGATCTCCTTCCGATCTAAGCCATAAAAGACCATGAGCTCCTCATATGTCAAACAACAGGCCGATCTGTCTAGATTTTATCAAGTGAAAATATTCTGTTTAATGATATTCTACGGAAATAATCTCAATGCTTTTAATTATTTAACAAATGTGAACCCAGAGTATGAATGAAGACTAACCTTTTTCTGGGACTTCAGTAACTTCTGCAGACATAAGGTCCCTGTAACATAATTGGGGTTCATTATTTGTAACCACAAAGAACTGGAATGCACTATCCTAGTTACATGACCTAATATATCTGTAACATAATTTTATTAATTTATTATATGCATTATAGCAGAAGTGTATAAAAACTCTGTAATCTGACTTGCATAAATGACTCAAGTACCATGGCAGGGCAGTGTCTAGCAAAGCTGGTGATCATATGTTCAAATCTCTCTAAAGGAAGGATTTAAAAATAATTGTTCTGTTGTTCTGGGCTTCTAGATCAAGCCAGCCTAAAATTGGTACCAGGAAATGGTGTGGGGAGTAAAGGCAGTCGGTGGGACATTGACCATGTCATACTTCAGGGGCCAATTGGTCTATACACATAAAAGGCTAGTACGATATACCATTACAACTCAAGATGTGGAAAAGGCTTCTTGACTTCCTTACTTTTTAATTCATACACCATAAATATGTATACATATTTTATGCACCATAAATGTGTTTATATATATATATATATATAGACTACAATGGCTGGGACATATAGAAAGAATAGAAGATAATAGGGAAACAAAACTCGCTTACACTCAGGAAATAAATGACCGTAGACCCCGAGTAGACCAAGAAGACGGTGGAGAGATAATATATATACAGACCTACAAGCACTTGGAACCAACGACTGGCAAGAGAAGGTCCACCAGAGAGACGAATGGAGACAGATTGTATCTGCAGCAAAGAACCTCAATGGCTCGGAACGCTAAAGAATATATATATATCTCTCTCTCACACACACAATTAGGAGGAACTTAGAAGCAACAGAGATGTGGTTTCTGAAATGAATGTTCCAAATTCCTTGGTCTGTCAGAGTAACCCACAACGATTGCCTGAAAGAGGCTGATGAAACTTGAACTATTACATACACCAATCAGAAAGAGACAAATAGCTTTCTTTGGTCATGTGATGAGAAGATAGGCATGAGAGAACATTGTGACAAATAGAAAGATCAATGGAAAAGAGGCAGAGGCAGAACAAGAGAAATAATTCTGGATGGACTGAGTCAGTGGCATATCATCAACAGCGTTGATCCAGAACACCTATGGGTGAGATCTGTGGAGAGACATGAACGACTACACCAGTTGGCAGGGCACTTGATGATGATTATATATATATATATATAAACTTTCGGTGTCCGGGTTCAACCCCTACACCGGTCAGTTGGACTAAAATGTTGACTTCTCTTCCTCGTCCTTAACATTGGGATGTAAATTACAAGTACCTCAGAAGCCAGAGTGGGTTCTCCTGATGGCGAAGGACATTGGTAATAGGGAAAGCTAATCCACACACAAAAATCAGCCCAGTGCACTCCTTAGCAGTAGCAACTACTAGACATTAGTAGTACAGTGTATAGACTGCTTCATTAAAAAACAAAACAAGACAAAACAAAGGAGAATATTATAAAGACAGCCATATTTACCTAATGATCTGATCTTTTGGTACTTTAGGATCATAGATACAAATATTGGCTCCCTCTTCCATCAAATACTTGGCAACATAGATGGCCGCTGATTCTCTGAAACATGCCAGTCAAGAGAGGAGACGAGTATTAGTAAACAGCATAGAATTGCCTATGCCAGATAGGAAACAGAAAACTGTACAACAGAAGAAAGTAATGCAGTTAACATAAAATAAGTAAAAAAAATATGACAAGCACTAATTGTTTATGTCATTACACAACCAAAATTTAGGCATACATCCAACATCATTATTATATTTCATTATCAGTGCTAAGCAGTCCGCTTAGAATCTAACAGAAACCAGGCAAAGTATTTGATCTGCATTGTAAAATGCACACTGAAAATATAAAAAGTACAAACAATAAATGTCATGAAACAAGAAAGTGTATGCACCTGGTGTCTCCTGTATCCTTCTTGAAAGCAAACCCAAATATGGCTATCCTCTTGCTGGTGACTGTGTTGAACAAACTCTCCACAATCCTCTTTGTGAAGCGTCGGCGCTGGTAGTCGTTGATGTCAATCACCTTGTGAAAACAAACCAGGATTGAAAGTTAGTTAACTCTTAAAGGACATGGGATTTCTCCATGTTTGGTTGAGAAATTTTCTGTAACTTTCAGGTTTCATGTATTGATTAAACTTGATTGGCTGATTGGTTGGTTGATTGTTGAGTGGTTGGTTGAGTGTTTGGCTGATTGAGTGATTGGTTGATTGTTGAATGGTTGATTGAATGGCAGTTTTATTGGTGGTATGTTGATTGTGAAGCAGATGATTGATTGTTATGTGGTTGGTTGCTTGATTAAGTAGTTGGTTGATTGATTAAGTGGTTGTCTGGTTGGTTGAGTGGCTGTTAGTCTGCTGAGAGGTTGGTTAGTTGTGTGGCTGTTTGGTTGAGTGGTTGTACCGCTGGTTGATAGAATGGTTGGGTGATTGAATGGTTGGTTTATTGGTTGGTTGTAGGGCTAGTTGATAGAATGGTTGGTTGATTGAGTGGTCGGTTGATTGAGTGGCTGGTGAATTTCATGGAAGACTAAGTTCCAACTTTAAACTCTTTCAGTTCAAAAGTTTTGGCAGCAGATCCCAATCAGTAAGAATAATCATAAGTGTTTTGCTTTCAAAAAGACAAATACACATACTGACCAATAAAAAGCTATCAACTACAATGAGAAAAAGAGTATTAAAAGTGCTATATAAAACCTATCCTGCTGTATGCATGTGTAACATGGACATTAAGCAGATAAGCTCAAAAACATTTAATAGCAATGGAAATATCATTTCTGATGAAAATGCAAGGAATAATGTGGATGGACAGAAAAACGAATGCGACAGACTTTCAAAGAACAAATGAAAACCGTTAACTGATAAAAATTAGAAATACAGTCACAAGTTTTTACGCATGTTATGAAGAGAAATAAACTTGAAATCTTAATGACAACTGACAAACCTGACAGGAAAAAAGCGGTAGACAAAGAGATGAATACCTGGATGGCTTGGTCACATGGTATAACATGGGACACGAACACAGGCCTGATCCAAAATGCTGGTGATTGTGTGAGATGGCAAACCCATGACCTCCCATGCTTATCACCATGGCACATGATGATGATCACGATAGAAAGTGGAAGTAGCCACTGGGAAGGCATAACTCCATAGTATGATGTGATCAAATGTGAAATGTAAGAGAAGAATTCATTGGAGTTCATAGGTCAGGGCCAATCACAGGTCACCACTACTTAGAATTGAAAGAGTTAAAGGCTAAAGGTTAAAGATGAGAGGATCAACTTCATTTTACTGACTTCTGCCCCAGCTGGATCAGTCTATCTTCATAGAATGACAAGTCGCCTGCCCAGAACATAACATAAAGTACAAACTCTGTAGCTGCAGTGATGATGTCAAAGGTCTCCAGAAAAATGAAAGAGTAGTCTGATTGGTGAGGCTTGGGGAGCCCAAACTGACAACTAAGTAGCCCTGAGGAAGAACTGGCTTCCTTGGGGTGAGCAGGAGTGGGGCTCCAGCTATGAACTGAGTACGAAGAAGACAATATGGCAACGACAACATATACTGGTGCATATTAAACCACCAACGTGGAGATGATGACAGAAGCGAACAGGTGGGGAAGAAGCTGGCTTCTCATGGCTGAAGGTACTAGAATATATGTGAGGGCATGAAGCACAAAGTGCATGATGTAAAGGACTGAAAATTTCTAGGAAGTGGAACCTCATCTGATGATCAGAAGGCCCTTATTGTGCTTGCTCCATGACAGAGTTTTTATCACTGATGTATTAGCATTTAGGTCGTGTCAGCCCAGAAAAGGGCATGCATCTACTGGAGTGAGGTTGGTCTAGAGATTTTACTCATGACCTGGTAAAGAAGTACCATCTCCACTGAGGACTGTGCTGTGGAGCTCTCCCTGGTGAGAACCATCTCCTTCCCTTCTATAAAGTGCAGAAACCAGCCATGCCTTGTGGTCACGCCATCCAGATATTTACTTCTCTGCCTTCCCCATCATTCTTTTCCCCTTCAATCTTACCAGCTGTCACCAAGTTCTCTAGTTTCATTTCTTCTCATAATGTGCTAAACAATTTTGACTGTCTGCAGTCTAATTTCTCCAATAAGTTTACAGGGTTTTCATTTGCTTCTTGTAGGACTTGCTCAGTGGTTTTTCTGTCTGTCCATGCTATTGTTTGCATTTTCCTCAGAAACCACATTTCCACTGTCATTAGATGTGTTTCAGCTTGTCTACTCATTGTTCCATTTCACATCCATACAAAATTACATGTTCCATGTAGCACTTCAACATTCTTTTTCTCATTATAATTGACATATTTATCTCTGCTGCAACTTAAATACATGTATAATTTCATCTCTTGCCTGTTGTATTCTTATTTTAATATTTATACTTCCTCGATCGCTGTCTACATTGCTACCTAAATATATGAATGATTCTACTTCTTGAAGCAGTGTTAAAGATTTATTGTTAATTATTTCCATTATTTTAACAAAACTATGTTGACATTATAAGTTGCAACAAGCAGGATATTTAAAATGTATAACCAGGACAAAACGAAACAAAAATTAAGTGGGAGTTATCCTACCAAGAATGCTTGGAATATTAGACCTAAATACTGCCCTCTTGACTTTTGAGAGATAATTATTGAAAGAAGCTAAACTAATAAGGCGATTAACAAAATCTTCACCATTAGTATGCAGCTGACAATGCCAGGTTATAGACACAAGGGTGCACTCACCTGCTGCCAATATGCTGCCACTTCTGGAAGGTTCAGGCATTCACACAAGTACACCATGTTTAACACATCTTTCTGGAAACAGCTGCCACCAAATCCTAACCAAACAAAACCAGAGACTAAAGCATGCTCAAGATTATTAAACGAAGATTAACGATCACATACAACTCATTAAAGATCCTTTTTTTTGTTGCTGTTGCATATCCCTTACAGGACATTGCAATCAACATCAGTATCTTTCAGCTGCTGTTGATGTACTAGGCAAGATTACGCTCAATAGTTTGCCAATGTTTTCTGAGCAACCGGCTCATATACTCCCGTAAGTAACCACTGCAGCGCGATTTGCTACCGAATCTCGCGCAGCTGTGTTACTCACGAGAATATACGGGAATACGGAGAAATGACGTTAACCCCTTCGCCAGGGAGTACTGGCTAAAGATCCATAATAGGCTTTTATTCTATCGATATTCAACATAGAAAGGTTAAAAAGGTTAGTTGCATATCCTTTACAGGACATCCCAGTCAATACCAGCATTGTTTGTTGGCTGTTTGTAATTTCTTAGCAAGTTTATGTTCAGTAGTTTGCCACTGTTTTCTGAAGAACCAGTACTCATACCATTTTATAGAAACAAACACAAGGCAGTCTGCTAACAAATTATCCTGCGGTATTTTGAATGTGGTATGCGGGATTACTAATTGCATCCTAACCCCTTATCAACAAAGTCAGTAAGTAAAGTAAAAATAACAAACCATTTCCAGGTCTTGAAGCTTACTGGGACATACAGTGTCAGCCCGATTTTGTTTTAAAGGTCAATCGGTATTTGATGAGTGACGGGGTAAATATCATACAGGCCACCATTACTTCTGAGACCATTTCCTGGCACCCAATCTCAAACTGGGTGACCCAGAAGCCCTGCACACATCCCTGTCCCGAGAGGGATTCAAACATATACTTAATAGGCTAGTATGCTAGCCACTGTGATTCGCTTTCAGCATAAACTAATGATCAACTTAATTATAATCATAATGAAGAAATGACATAGTATTTTTGTCCCCATTCGCTCGCTTTTTGAACTCGAGCATAGTCTTTTCTGGACCAATGTTTGCATGTGGAACAAGGTGAAATGACCGGAGGAGAGGATTTGTTCTGTTATGGAGTAAACCAGGTGAAACAGGAACAGTCAGTATCCACACCCATCAACGTCTGCTGGGAAAAACTGAGTGCTTATGTGTTTGATCTGAATTCAAAGATGTCAATGAAGATTAGCATGTGTGAATGGATAAGAATGTTCACTCTTAAACATCCGGTGTACTGATGCTGAGGTAGTGGGTTGAACCCCTGCGCCGGTCAGTTGTACTAAAGTGTTGACTTCTTGTCCTTGACATGGGGATGTAAATTACAAGAACCCAAGAAGGTGGGATGGGTTCACCTGATGGCGAGGGACACTGGTAATAGTTAATCCATATGCACAAAATCAGTCCAGTGCACTACGGACTACACTTAAGTTCAAAGCGAGCAAGCACAAATAAAAAAAAAAACACAAGATAACCCAACACTTTATGTTGATGATAACATTGTAAAGTATAACTTCTGTTGTAATTTCAGTGTGACCAAATTGGCCAGATTTTTGACTGTGCACGCAAATTGTGTCAACAGCTTCCCTGGAAACTTACCTATGCTTGCTTTCAGGAACTTGGGTCCGATCCTAGAATCTGTGCCGATGGCATGTGCCACTTCATCCACATCTGCTCCTGTGGCCTCACAAATTGCCGACATTGCATTTATACTGGAGATCCTTTGAGCCAGAAATGCATTTGCTGCCTGCAGATGTGGTCAGAAACTATAATAACATGATCAACTTTGAAAGAGGCAGAGAGAGAAACAGGCATACAGATAGAGATACAGAGAGAAAAAGAGAGAGAGGAGAGCAAAAGAGAAAGAGGAAGGCAGGAGGGAAAAGGGCGGGATAGAAAAAGAAAGAGAGAAAGAAAGAGTGAGAAAAAAAGAGGAAGATACAATTTAAAGGAGGTTTATAGGCAAGAAGAATGACTTCACTGCACCGGGTTTTATCCCATGTGGCTCAGTCTCTTTCTGAAAAATAAACTGCTGAAAGTACCTAACAGAGTACAAGCTCTGTAGCTCCAGCGGAGACTCCCAGGGGTCTCTTGACAACAAACCCATGATGTTACGAGTGCCAGACAGTTGGTTTAACCACTTTGTCATGGAAAGAAAGAAAGAAAGAAGAAAGAAAGAAAGAAAGAAAGAAAGAAAGAAAGAAAGAAAGAAAGAAAGAAGAAAGAGAGAGAAAAAGAAAGAGTGAAACATAAAAAGATAGGGAAAAAAAGAGAGAGAAGAGAGAGGGGAGAGTGATTGATGAAGTAAGAGAGAGACCTGTCATATGTATTTATTGATTCAAATAGTCTGGTGTTCTGGTCCAATGCTGGCTTCTTTGCTTCTGCCTTTCACCCCCAAGGGAGTATAGACTCTCATCTAACTCACAGTTGGTCTGGGTTCAATCCTGAGTGGTGTCGAGCTTCTCTTTCCTTCAGTCCAGCACAACCCAGTGATCAACTCAGCTTTATCTCATACCAAAATACGAGTTGCCTTCATTCCTCAGCCCATAAAATACTTTCTGGCAGCAAAAGCAATGCTACAGGTGTCATAATAAGAACAAACAAACAAATGAATGACTGCTGGCTACAAACACCACTGGTAGTTTTGCTGCTTCAGTTAATGTAATGTTATCAGCATTTTATATTTCTATATGAGAGTGAATCTTGGAATGTAAATGAAATAATTTGGAAGAACTTGGAAGCAACAGAGATATTGTTCCGGAAACAAATGTTGTGAATTCCTTGGACTGCCAAAGTAACTAATGGTGATTGCCTGAAAGAGGCTAATGAAACTAGAACATTATATACCCCGGGATGGTTAACCCGGTCAACAAATGCCCGCAGAAGTCTGATGTGTCGGCCTAATGGCGCAAGAACGCAGCTTTGCTATAAACAGGCACAACGCAATCACATCCGGAAAAAAAAACTCTGGATGAACGAAGAAGTAGAAGAACATTATATACAACAATAAGAAAGAGACAGACAGCTTTCTTTGGTCATATGATGAGAAGAGAGGCATTGTAGAACATAGTGACAACTGGAAAAATCAAGGGGATGAGAGGGAGAGACAGACCAAGAGAAATGATGCTGGATGGATTGAGACGGTGGCATGGAGGAATAAAATATCAGCAGAATTGATCCAGAAAACCAGAGACCTGTGGAATATCATGAATGCCTACGCCAGCTGGCATGGCACTTGATGATGGTGATGATGATGGTGATGATAGAGATGAAAACAAACACTGAGGTGTTGAGAGCTGCAGGTATTACTGGGTCACTCATCAAAATCCACACACACAAAAACAAATGAAATTGATGGGGTATAACAACAGAAGAACTGGAGTAGAGAAATTAGCCATATATGGGAAAAGACTACGCAGATGAGGCAGCAGAGGAAGCCAGGCAAAGATGTATGTGGAAAGCATGAACAGCTGGCCAACAAATAATAATATAAGTAATATCTGTTTTTAAAAAAACAAAAACTCATCTACTGCCTCATACCAAACTACTTATAGTTTTACAAACTATCGTCTGTCAAGACGGCAACTACCAATCTATCAAACTACTACAAACGACAGGCACCTTGCGGTGCAGGACGGGAAGGGGGGGGGGGGGTCGTGATTCTGAGGAATTAAGGCCGCCTGTGCATGTTAGGGTTTTCTTTTTGTCCCCGATAGAAACAATATCCAACACCTTACCGAAGGTTCGAACCCGGGTCTCCCTAAGGAGAACCCATCATGCTAACCACTCAGCCAGCTGCTTACAAGTTTAAAAAAAAACAGTAATATCAACTTCATTAAAATATCAGATGATCAGAAAAAATGAAATGTCTGTCCCTGACCAGGCATGTGAAGATGATGAGTGAGAGACCAAAGACTGATAAACAGAAAGAATGAACCAACTAAGGCACTGCAACATGTCCATGTAATGCTGAAAACAGAAGACCTTGAATACGTTTGCATTGATGGGTTTATGGGATATGATAAGAAGTGAAAGAAGTAATGAGTGTCCTGTTACTTTATGACAGGCAGCTTCCGAAAGTTACATGTCCTTTATAGGATGTCGCAGTGAACACCAGAATCTATTTTAGCTGTTTATGTTTCTAGGCAATTGTACATTCAGTAATTTGCATTTATTTATGAATGACAGACGCTCAAACCATTGTGAAAATCAACACAAGTCGGTATGCTTCCAAATCAATCAATCAATCATGTGCCATGCCGGAAAGCAGGGGCGGTCATGACTCGCCATTTCACTCGATCACCAGTGCCACACGATCACCACCTCCAAATCGCCTGTGACTAATTTCAAACCCAGAATTCAAGATTGTAAAACTGTGATCACTGCCCCTAAGCTAAAGACGCCGACAGGCTTCTCAAAACATCATCAGTAAAAATCAGACTGTACCAGTTTGGAAAGTTCGGATGACCATGTGTTCATTGTGATGATATTCGCCGAAGGCACCCAGTGTTCGTATATCCAGCACAGTGCTCTGACAGCTTCCAGGCCTTCTGGACTTTGGTCACCACCAATCAACACTCTGTCGGGATTTAAGAGGTCTGATATAGCTGTTCCCTCGGCTAAGAATTCCGGATTGGACAAAACCTAGGAAAACAACACCTTTGTATATATTACAAGCACTGGAAAATAAAACCATCGTATATATTACAAATGTTTGAAAATAAAATCATTGTATATATTTCAAGTATTGGAAAAGAAAACCATTGCATATATTACTAATATTTGAAAATAAAACCATTGTATATATTACAATTATAGGAAAATAAAACCACTCCCGTGTGTTGCCGGGGCCCATAAGGGAAGCAAAGAATAGCAACACTGCAGCCTACCACGCATGTTGTAAGAGGCGACTAAGGAGGCTTGATGGTTCCGTCGCCCTGCTACTGAGTGAGTGCGTGGTGCGACACTGTGAGCTGTGAGTTTTGTGTGAAATGCTTTTTAATCTGCCCAAGGTTTTTTGGAACGTGACTGCATGTTCGGAGCGATGGCGGAAGGATATGTCCCAGAGTTGACCGGTTTTTGCCTTATGCAGAAATGCGTGGCTGCTGGGCTTCTGGTTGACTGCCACTACCGTCGACGATGAACTGTATTTCGTGGACTGTGTGGGTGAACATCTAGGAAACATCCAGATGGGAAAATGACTGCTGATTCCATCAGAAATGAACTGGATGTTTTGTGGGGGACTATTGTGTTGACATTCTGGCGGCGGCATTATGCACAGAGATTTGTGCGGGCTGTTGTTTGTCGAGACTCCCTCCTGTCTTTTCCACTTTTCACATTGGGCAGTGGGGAGCATTTTGTGTGATATTCACTGGCACAGGAACGGAGCATAATGGGGACAACCCGTTGCTGTGAAGTTGGAACTGCGACTAACTAACTAACTAAAACCACTGTATATATTACAAATATTGGAAAATAAAACCACTGTATATATTACAACTATTGGAAAATAAAACCATTGCACATATTACAAATATTGGAAAATAAAACCATTGTATATATTATAAATGTTAGAAATAAAACCATTGCATATATTACAATTATAGGAAAATAAAACCATTGCATATATTACAATTATAGGAAAATAATACCATTGCATATATTACAATTATAGGAAAATAATACCATTGCATATATTACAATTATAGGAAAATAATACCATTGCATATATTACAATTATAGGAAAATAATACCATTGCATATATTACAATTATAGGAAAATAATACCATTGTATATATTATAAATATTAGAAAATAAAACCATTGTATATATTACAATTATAGGAAAATAAAACCAGTGTATATATTACAAAAAAGAGTGTTAGTGGTACAGTGGTGAGTTCACTTGATCACCAAGACAGTGGTCAGGGTTCTTCTTCTTCTTCTGCGTTCATCCGGAGTTTCTTTTTTTCAGACGTGACTGTGTTGTGCCTGTTTACAGCAGAGCTGCGTTCTTGCGCCGTTAGGCTGACACATCCGACTTCTGCGGGCATTTGTTGACCGGGTTAACCTTCCCGGGGGTCAGGGTTCAACCCCCATCTTATCCCATCAGTATGGCATTGGTATCACCTCAGCACCACATGAGGAAGACCAGATAATGTTCAAAACTTTCTGGATGTTCTCAGGGAAAGAAATACCTCAGCAGTTGTGAACTGAAAAGAGAAGGCTGAATATGGTGCTGCCCAGGCCAAATATGACAATTAGAACACAAACCCACAAAAGAATAGGTATAGCTAGAAGGACTTCTGGTATAAAACTACATTTGGACAGAAAACCTAGACACAAAATAACATTTATAGCAGGCATGATTCCGGTGTAACAGCATGTTCTGATAGAAAACTAGAATATTTATACCATGTGTTAGAAACTACTTCAAAAAAAAATATACCTGTTCCATAGCATGAACCTGCTGTGGCTATTAGTTTAGTTTAGTTTAGTTTAGTTTAGTTTAGTTAGACAGATCAACATCACGACACATGGGTGTAACCCATAAGTGCTCCGTTAGTTTAGTTTAGTCGATGGATCAACATCACGGAACACGGGTGTAACCCATAAGTGCTCCGTTCTACTCCTAACTCAAACCTGAGTCCAGAAAAACTTGGCTCAGTGCATGAACTCTGTAGCACCGGCGAGGATCCCGAAATACTTTGGGTAGATTTTTAACTCAAAATTTTGCCCTAGGCAGTGCCGTTAGGCTACTCTTTTTCGATTTCCAACCACCAAGGGATTTTTTACGTGCGCAACAATACACACGGGTGTCCGATCTCACTACCCAGAGACCAGGGGAAATTTTATTACTGGTAGTCCACGTGGAAAAATCCTCTGCTGTGGACATGTGAAGTGCTAGGACCATCACATGTTTGTGGGCCTGCGGGCGTGAAGGAATAGGTGGCCAGTCTTTCATTCCCATAGTGGACAATGAGAATCGGTGTCCGACCATTATCTGACCACGCGCATGGCACTGTCTGTGTTACGTCCTAACCACCACATTAACATACCCGTCACATTTACTTATCTAGAATATAAACATATTTGAATTCTTGCCTGTGATACAGATTTTGTGCACTATACTGAGATTCTCCTTATGTAATCTATGGAAGGAGACTGGAGCACCTACTGAGGTATCTGTGCGCTATGACAGTAATACATTACAAACCAAATAATAAACTTAGCACTCTTTTCATAAAAATGCATATCTGGCACTCTTTTTATGCAGATGCATATCTAGCACTCTTTTCATGAAGATGTATATCTGGCATTCTTTTCATGAAAATGAATATCTGGCATTCTTTTCATGAAGATGCATATCTGGCACTCTGTTCATGAAGATGCATATCTGGCACTTTTTATTAGGATGAATATACAGCACTCTTTTCATGAAGATGCATATCTGGCACTCTGTAAGTTAGACATAAAGCCATGTCTCCAAGCCATGCTGATTTCACTTGATCATACAGATACATACCTGGTACTTGACTCCTGGTTTCACATTAGCGGACAGGATGTTGGATATACTCTCTGCTGCTTTCACTGGTACTGTGCTCTTCTCCACCACAATTTTGGAGTTCTGGGCAACTTCTGCTATTCTTCTGGCAGCTGACTCTATATACTTCAAATCTGCTGCTCTTCCCTATGTTTAGAAAGAAGAAAAGATTTTGTTTGTTTAATTTAATTTTTGTTTCACTTAACTTTTCTGGGAAAAGAGCAGGATTCCTCACATGGTTTTAAACAGAGTGATGCTCTGTAAAAAAAACAACACAAATGGGCATACCTGATGTTCAGAAATTGTTACATTGGCGGTAAAAAGAAAATGCCAACCTGCATGGTTCGCTATGACTGCACTAGTCAGGTGCCCTTAATTTGTAATGTACATTAGGCAGTAGATGACAGTTTTTGACAGTTAAAAAAACCAATAAACAAGCCCCATTGCAGGAAATAGTTGAGGATCAAAGTGTTAGGATCATCATATTTTTGTAGGCCTGATTGCATGGAGGACGCAGAAGGGGTGGGGGGGGGGGGGGGGGGAGAGAGAGAATAGGTGGCCAGTCTTTCTCTCCCATAGTGAATGATGAGAGCTGGCATCGAACCCTTGTCTAACATGCATTTCTAAATGCCATTGTCAGCAAAACATCGTAACTGTTATACCAATCGACCTGCTAGAAATTGTTAGTGTTTTAACATAATATTAAGGCACTCAGAACAATCTCATGGGTGCTTAATCTCCTGCAGCAGATACAAAACTACTTAATATTGTTAAAAATAACAAAATAATTCAACAGCATACCTTTCCCCACCCAAATGTTTTAGTTGGCGTGTTTACACAAATGAAAATCAGCTCTGCTTCCAGAATTCCCTTCTCAACATCCGTGGAGAAGAACAGATTCCTCCCCCTGCACGCTTTCACTACTGCATCCAGATGTGGCTGAAATTGTTGAAGAGAACACATAGTGACAGAAGCTTACAAGAACCACAACATTACAAGACGCACAACATTACAAGAACCAAAACATTTCGAGAACCATGACTTTACAAGAACCACAACATTACAAGAGCCACAACATTACATGATGCACAATATTACAAGAGCCACAACATTACAAGATGCAAGAACTACAACATTACAAGAACCATGATATTACAAGAGCCACAACATTACATGATGCACAATATTACAAGAACCACAACATTACAAGAACCACAAAAGTACAATAACAAACAAAAGTACAAGAACCACAAAACCACAACATTACAAGATGCAAGAACTACAACATTACAAGAACCATGATATTACAAGAGCCACAACATTACATGATGCACAATATTACAAGAACCACAACATTACAAGAACCACAAAAGTACAATAACAAACAAAAGTACAAGAACCACAAAACCACAACATTACAAGAACCACAAGGAACAAGAACCACAAAGAACAAGAACCACACCATTATAAGAACTAAAAAGAACAAGAATCATAACATTACAAGAACCACAAAAGAAAATAGAATCACAAATAAACAGGAACCACACAGGTGTGAGCTTTCTACCTCTTGAAGTGATAATTCACCAAAGAAGATTGTTAGTTTGGGTTATTCTCATTATCTTTGTCTTTCCCGTGTTAATTTTTAGACCTAATACAGATACTAATAACCTAATACAGAAATGTGACATAGAAATAGAAGGGACAATTCTTAACCAAGTGGACAGTTTTAAATACCTAGGGAATTTATAACATCAGATGGCAGATATTCAACAGAGATTAAGAGCAGAATAGGGCAAACAAAAGCCACATTTCAGAAAATAAAGAGTATCTTATGCAATAGGTCACTATCATTGAATATAAGAAAGAGAGTGCTGAAATGCTACATAGAACCAATTTTGCTGTATGGCAGTGAAACTTTGAATGTAAATGAACAAATTAAGAAGAAATTAGAAGCAACAAAGATGTGGTTCCTGAGAAAGATGTTGCAAATTCCTTGGACTGCCAGAGTAACTAAAAATGACTGCCTGAAACAGGCTAATGAAACTATAACATTATATACAACAATAAGAAAGAGACAAACAACTGTCTTCGGTCATGTGATGAGGAGAGAGGCACTGGAGAACATCGTGACAAGTGGAAAGATCGAGGGGAAGAGAGGCAGAGGCTGACCAAGAGAAATGATGTTGAATGGATTGAGACTGGCATGGAGGAATATCATCAGCAGAGTTGATCCAGAACACCAAAGACCGAGATCTGTGGCGAGCCATGAACGCCTACACCAGCTGGCAGGGCACTTGATGATGATGATGAATACAGATACATGAATTAACCTCAAATATGGTAAGTTATCAGGAATGAAGCTATTGAAAGTAGACATTATATGCCACAATAAGAAAGCGACAATCAACGTTCCTTGGTCATAAAATATGAAAAGAGGCAATGGATTACATCAATCTGAAAAGATCAGTGGGAGAAGTGTCTGAGACAGATCATGAGAAATGTTACTGGATGGACTGAGACGATGGCATGGACATGGACGAATATCATCAGCAGAGTTGATCCAGAACAAAAAGGGCTGAGATCTGTGGAAAGACATGAACGCCAGCGCCATCTGGTAGCCCACATGATGATGATAATGATGAACAGTGTTTCAATGAACAATTGTGGGTGAACAAACTAACCTCAAATATAGGCAGGTTGTCAGAGTTCCACTGAGCTATTCTGTGGGAGCTCTGATCCACCACTGTGACCTGAAGGTTGGGACACTTGTGAGCAATGACTGCACATGATGGACCTCCAACATAGCCAGCACCAATGCAGCAGATCTTACTGACCGTCATATTCCACTCTCTGTCCAGACAAGACAAACAGGAATGTATATTTACCGATACTTCTGGCTAAGTAAATCAAGAAGTAACTAACAAGCATGCTGTGTTTCATTTTGTAACAACTGGATTGATCACCGATTATCACCTATCATTTAATTGATGACTACATTGTATGGATTTATCACCAATTATCACCAATCACTTAATTTGATGACTAAATTACATGGAATGATCACTGACTATCACCAATCACTTTGTTGATATTTAAATTATATTTAAACACAAAAGCCAAACACACGATGTTATTTATAGACTAATTAGTATTCAGTGGATGAAGTGGTCAGTGACACACCAACAACTTTTGCTTCCCAAGACATTTTCTGGTACCAATTTTATGCTATGTCAATCTAGGAGCCCTTTTCAATCACAAAAAATAAAAAGTGGGTAGCTAATTGTGAAAATAAAATTACTGTCAAGCAACGCAAGGGATGTCAATAGTATTGACTTTAATTCCAAATCTACAAGGTTGGTCATCCCTGGGATAGAATTAACAGATTCAGTACCATACAAAAAATAAGTTTGGACCAAACAAAAAGTAAGTTTGGACCAAACAAAAATGGATGGCAGAAAATCGGAAGTAGGAGTGTGCCACAGTTATGACTTAAAAATTGTTAATATGGTAGCAGGCATGTTGTATTATAAAGCAATGACAACACTTCGGCCATATATAACGCAATGACAACATTTGGGCGGTATATCAGCCCATGTCAGATACGCAAAGTAGCTTAAGACGATTAATCATCCCATGGTTAAATTGTTGTGTATTCTTTACAGGACGTTTCGGTCAACAATTGCATTTTTTGGCTATTTGTAATACCTGGGCAAGGTTACATTTAGTACTTTGCCATCGCTTTCTGAATGACCGGCACCCATACCATTTCATAAAAAATACCAATGTAAGGCGGTCTGCTACCAAATTTCCCACAACTGTGTTTCGAACGCGGGTATGCGGGATTACAAACTGCGTAACCCCTTCGCCACGAAGAACTCATGGTACTTAAACAGTTAAAGAGAGAATATAAAGTGCAAAACAGATTGACTGTGATATACTTGTAATGGAAGGTCTATATGGCCGAATGGATAAGCGCGCTTGCTCTTAAAGAGATAGCCTGTTCATCAGTCAGCTGGACTAAAATATTGATTTCTCTTCCTTGACTTGGGGACGTACAGGGTGTGTTTTTAATGACTGTGGGGGTTTTTGAAAATATTGCCGGTCCAAGTTTTGTATTTACCCTCTGTGAGTTCATGCAACATAAAAGGTAAACACAAAACTTGGACTGAGTGGATTCGCCTGGTGGCGAGGGACACTAGTAACAGGGAAATCTATTCCACAGGCAAACATCAATAAAGTGCACTTCCCAGTAGTGGTAACTAGTAGAGGTGGAAGCACATCTATTGTCTATGCTTGAGTTCAACGCTCTTTCTGTTTGCATTCACGAGAATTAACAAAAGTTCGTTTTAAATTTGAAATTACTGTGGGTATAACAAATGTTTCACATTCGAACAAAACCTGTGACTATGTGTTCTTTGTATTTCAGGTTAAGTATTATTCATTTAGCCGGCTTCCTGTCCTAGAGGTTAGCGACTTTCCTCCGTAATCTCGTATACTCTCGTAGGTAACGTGACGACGGTGAGAATCAGCAGTGGTTCGAATCGCGTCGGTAACTTACGGGGCATGTGAGCCGGTCGCTCAGAAAGCAATGGCAAACTACTGAGCGTAATCTTGCCAAGAAATCAACAAACAGCTGAGAAAAGCTGATGTTGACAGCGATGTCCTGTAAAGGATATGCAAACATTATTATTATTATTCATGTATCCACTTCATATGATATATACCTCTGCAGTATACACCTGACAAGATGGAGCGGAATATGCCAGGCAATAAATCATGCAACATATTGTTTGTGACTCCTGTGTTTAAATTCACAAAGGAAGTCAGCATGGCTGATTGAATAAAACAAAAAATTCACAAAGGGAATACATTTCTTTGAAAAGATATTTACTTATAATGTCACAAGCAGAAAAGAACAAAGCGCGGGCACAACGAGAGAAAGAAAGAGAGGTGGCTAACAAGCACCAATGTAAACTGATCACTGAAGGTGTACTTGTAAATGTCAAAGTTCGTGATTTCTCCTGGGCATACAAGAAGGAAATGGAGATTCCCACGCGCGGTGACCCCTTACCGTCCCCTTCACTCAGTATACGGTAGTGCTTATATCGGGCATCGGCTGTGACTGATTGCTATCTGGCCACTGTTTTGTCCCGTTCGTTTCCGGTCTCCATCCCTCACGCTAGTTTGTGTGTCAAGTATTTGTTCATTTGTGAGCTTGAATGTGTGGGTGAGTGTGATTGTGTGCGAGAGACCGTGAGACGGTATGGTCGGCTCGCCTAAGGGGAGGTAGGGAGGAAAGCAGCCAGGTATATGATGAATATTAAGATGCTTTGAAGATATGCGAGGAACAAAGAAATGAAATTAAGCCCGTAGCAAGTCATGGGAAAGAAGTCTGAAATAACAAATGTTGGGAACAGTGAGTCATGAGGCCACACTGAGAGGACATAAACAAATTCAGAAGTATTCACTGGCGCTGACAGAAGTAGAAGAAAGAGAAGTGGAAGAATAATATACGTCAGTAAAATACCCTTTTAGTTAGAGCAGTGTCAACTTCAGGGCAAAGGGTCGCCCCATTATGCCCAGTTCCTGGGCCAGTGAATATCATACAAAATGCTCCTCACTGCCCGATGTGAAAAGTGGATCAGACAGGAGCCTCGACAAACCAACAGCCCGCACAGGTATACTATGCATAATGCCAGAATGCCAACACAAACGTCCACCACGCAAAATACAGTTCATAGTCGATGGAAGCGGAAGTCACTAGGAAACCAGCAGCCACACGTTACTGCATAAGACAACACAGTTAGTTCAGCGGCCGGCCTGCCGTCATTTTTCTAAACACGCTACAAACAACCGCGGACAGATATAAAAGTAATCTTTAACACGGCTTAACGAGCATTTGATAAGCGGTGCTACACCCATATTTGTATACATCAGTCGGTACCCGGTGCGTGATGTGGTCATAGCTGTCCATGTTTACTTGAATGTGTCCTCTAATCTCTAATCTCTGCTTCTTTCTTTTACTTCTATGTGCAATACTTGTAAATGTGTTAATGCGCGGGAAAGAAATAGTGTTAACTTCTCCGCCTCTTCCTCCATTTTTTTTTTCGAGCACTGAAATTGCTTAAGATACCAACTAGTATGGCGATATATCATCTTTCAGTCCAAATGGAAGGTCACATTTGGCGATATATTATCACTCGACACTGATCCGTGAATCCCGTTTCACAGCTAATCATGGTTCAGTATCTGAACATGTTTTCGATTATCTAAGCTTCATTAAAAAGTCGCTTAAAAGTCGACAGGGTCGACTTCATTGCTCCGGGTTTTTATCCCATATGGCTCGGTCTCTTTCCGCAG
Organism: Cepaea nemoralis; assembly: GCA_014155875.1. NCBI lineage: Eukaryota > Metazoa > Mollusca > Gastropoda > Stylommatophora > Helicidae > Cepaea > Cepaea nemoralis. Next base: position 294,350 of record JACEFZ010006206.1, on the reverse strand, counting down.
TACGGAAAGCGTCGCACAAAGCACGAACTCCGTAGCTTTTAGCGACGACCCATGGGAGTCTCCGAAACATTTAACTCGTAAACCGAAGGGCACGGCCCGGAATCGAACCCACAACCTTCGGCTCACGAGTCAAACGTCAAACGGCTTGACCACTTCGCCACAGAGACTCCCATAAGCTTCATTGTATTGGTTCATATATTCTATATGGGGGAAAGGGGGGGGGGCATTGTTTGTTTTTATATTTTCTGCACTCCAGTAATTAACGTTGCATATTGTTATGCTTCTCTCAGCACAGTTCCATTCTTCTTTATTGAAATCCGGCCTTCCTTGTTGTCTCATGAATTTTGTATTTATAAATGTTCTATTGTTAGGGATGTTTAGTTCAGTTGTTCCCCGACATATTCTTGTTGGAGTATTCAACACTGTGTACACACGTCTACCTTTCAAGCGTTGATTGCATGTTACTTGTTAGCACCCATTCTTCTGCCATCCTGTTTTTAAACTTATTGTTTTTGATGTCATTTGTACTCAGGTCAACGTGAATTTGGTTGCTTTTTACTCAGCCCATCTTCTTATTTTCTTGTGCACATTTCCCATTGTTTATAATGCATACACGGTTATTGTTGCTGTTGTCTAAGACTAGCCTTACAAGTGATATAATTTTATTAACGAAATAAAGTATGAAAGGGGAGCAGTACGAACGGCAGAATGTTAAATGGTACTGCATGCCAAATTCTCAACCCTCCGAAAATACATTTCGTTTTTCTTGTTTTTGTTCCGCTGTTGCTGCCTCCTCCTCCCCCTCCTCCTCCCTTCCTTCTTTATTTCTTCTTCTTCTTCTTCAATGCCCCGGAAGGTTCAGTCCGGATATTCCTGGCACGACTAGCGGACACACACACACATACACACACAATCATCACGTGAGTCCTGGTCATGTCGATGTACGAGGAAATGAAAGAGCCGATTGGCTGACTCCCTGGGGGACCACTGTGGCTGAACAAGGCTGACGTGATACAGTCTATAAATGATCGCCTGTCGCACACAGAAACACACATCAATGACTACACGCGGATAGAATCAAGAATCCAATCGGCCAAATAGCAACGAGAATGCCATATGACCGCTTTTCTGAGACTGGCTGTGTGGTCTACATTGCTCACGGAGATGATAAAGGCAAACTCGTAGCCATTGTCGATGTTCTGACCAAAACAGGCACTTGTTGATGGCCCGTGCTCTGGTGTGAACCGCCAAGGATTTGAACTTCAAGGCTCTCCACCTGACACAGTTTACTGTTGGTATTGCCCACTCTGACGTTACCTAACAGGAATTGCCAGAAAAGCCTGGGACAAAGCTGATACTAACAAGAATTTGGAACAAACCACCTAGGCTTTAAAAAAAAAAAAACTGGCCACAAGTGAAAGGAGAGCACAGTTAACTGACTTTGACAGATACAAGTTAATGACGGTAAACAAACTGGCAACCGTTTAATCAATGTTGAATTTGGGAAACTGAGGATAGCAGCTGGTAGACTTCCTGCCAAGCCGAAGACAACCAAGAAAGCAGTGAAAGGACAGCCCAAGAAATAAGTTGCATCTTTCATATTGACATTAATACTTATTTTTACATACACCGGAAAAAAGCAAGATCACGGCTGATAGTCCGACTAAATCAGATCTGGGGCTACTCGAAGAAGATTTTTAAGAGTTCCCGGCCGAAGACTGGGCGGGTAAAGAAGAGGCACCCGAGGACATCAATAAGATCACTGGGATGATGATAACGCAAATTACTTTTCTAAACAACTCTAGGCTGAGCTTGAGAAACAAGGACAGAATTACGATATTTCTGAACCAATGAAGTTATGATATACTATGGCGAAGGTTGCCTTTTGCAAAATGGAAAATATACTGATGAATTAAAAAGATGTAAACTGCAACGAGAAAAAGAGTGTTAAAGTGCTATATAGAACCTGTATGGATGTGAAACGTGGACAATGAGCAGACAAAGTTTAAAAACATCTAATGACTGTGGAAATGTGGTTTCTGAGGAAAATGCAAAGAATAGCATGGGCAGACAGAAAAACCAATGAGCAAGTCCTACAAGAGGCAAATGAAAGCCGCAAGCTGATTAGAGAAATTAGACGTAGAAAAATTGTTTTGGGCACGTTATGAGAAAAAATACATTAGAGAACTTGGTGTCAACTGGCATAATAGTGAGGAAAAGAACATGGGGCGGGCAAAGAAGTAAATATCTGGATGGCTTGGCCACATAGCATGGTCGGGACAAGAACACGGATCTGATCCACGACTCTGGTGATCGTGTGAGTTGGCGAAACATGGCCGCCCAGGCTTACCGGCATGTCACATGATGAATGAATGAATGTACAAGTACTGGACCATCTTTTGCTCATCTATCGTTGTCATGTTAACTTCATTAAGACAATGTTCTTTACCTTTAAAAAAAAATCCGCAATAAAAGGAAGAATCGCGGTAGAGGACGATGCAGGGGCGTGTATAACCAACTAGCCACTGGAACTACAAGTATCCATACTCGTTGAATCCTCGGGTGGACATTGGCCACATTTTGGCATGTGCCGAGTGCTGTGACGTCTGTGTTGGCTGATCATCTCCACAAAGTAATCTAAGCGATTTTCCCAGTTGCACCCAAGACGGATGGAGACAAATAGTAACGTATACGATTTCTTTCCGTTCCACTCAACATCAATAAAGAAAAACAAACCGTAATTATATGATTTTTTCCCCAGTTGCACAAACATCAGTATAGAAAAACAGTAATCCATGTGATGTTTCCTGTTGCACTCAACATCAGTGTCGAAAACAATCATCTATATTATTTTCCAGTTAAGTTGTTGATACGTATTATTCCCAAATATCTAACAGTCTAGTTTTAACCATTGTAAATTGATGTCGATTATTTTGCCTTTCACAATTTAAAAATATAACTATGAAATTAAACATGCAAGCTGCAAAATATAAAAATAAAAGCCAACATACAGATAGCAACAAGTAACTGTAAAAAGAAAACATACACATCAAAACACATAACTACCGGAGCAAATATATACAGGCAACAGTCAACTATAAAAACTAGACATAAAAGACACAATATAAAACACATAACTACCGGAGCAAATATACACAGGCAACAGTCAACTATAAAAACTAGACATAAACGACACAATATAAAACACATAACTACCGGAGCAAATATACACAGGCAACAGTCAACTATAAAAACTAGACATAAACGACACAATATAAAACACATAACTACCGGAGCAAATATACACAGGCAACAGTCAACTATAAAAACTAGACATAAACGACACAATATAAAACACATAACTACCGGAGCAAATATACACAGGCAACAGTCAACTATAAAAACTAGACATAAACGACACAATATAAAACACATAACTACCGGAGCAAATATATACAGGCAACAGTCAACTATAAAAACTAGACATAAAAGACACAATATAAAACACATAACTACCGGAGCAAATATACACAGGCAACAGTCAACTATAAAAACTAGACATAAACGACACAATATAAAACACATAACTACCGGAGCAAATATATACAGGCAACAGTCAACTATACTATAAAAACTAGACATAAACGACACAATATAAAACACATAACTACCGGAGCAAATATACACAGGCAACAGTCAACTATAAAAACTAGACATAAACGACACAATATAAAACACATAACTACCGGAGCAAATATACACAGGCAACAGTCAACTATAAAAACTAGACATAAAAGACACAATATAAAACACATAACTACCGGAGCAAATATACACAGGCAACAGTCAACTATAAAAACTAGACATAAAAGACACAATATATAAATATAAAATCAAACACTCTCTCTCTCTCTCTCTCTCTCTCTCTCTCTCTCTCTCTCTCTCTCTCTCTCTCTCTCTCTCTCTCTCTCTCTCTCTCTCTCTCTCTCTCGTGGTTGCAAGCTAATACAGATTCCGACAGAAAGCTGTAACCCACAAAACAACACACACACACATGCGGTTGTAACTTCACATTAATCAAGCTACAATCATTAACGGCCACAATGCAAACAGAAAATAATAACGGCAATTAGATGCCATAACAGATAAGTAGCGGTTACAACACATTTAATCAACAAACAAGCACACATTAACAACCACATACACCAGAAACAGGAATATATCTGCGGGTAATCACGCAGCAGAGAGGAACAAACTACATTTACGTAACACGTATTGTTGAACTAGTGCAATAACAGATGCAGTGATAAATAAAAAGGTTTCAACCAAACAAAAATCGATGACGGGAAAATGGGAAGTAGTGGTGTGTTACAATGAAGTTGTTAATATGGTAGCAGACATGCTGTATTATATATACAATTAAAGGGGGTTGTACAGGGAAAACTACTGTGGTGATATTTTAACTATAGTTTGATTTATAAGCCAATGGCAGTTACAGGAAGTTTGAATAAGACGATTTATAATCCCGTGGCATTTAATAGGTTAATATCGAAACGACCCATATGTTACCGGGGCCCCAAATGGGAAGTAAAGAATAGTAACACTGTAGCCTTAGTATGTAGTAAAAGGCGGCTGAAGAGGGTTAATGTTATCTTAATGTTATCGGGCCCAAAATGGGAAGTAAAGAATAGTAACACTGAGGACCTTAGTATGTCGTAAGAGGCGATTAAAGAGGTTGGTATGAGAATAGCTATATTACACCGTAGAAAAACATCCGTTAAACATCTAGCCAATCTTGAATTGGATTACAAAAGGCTTGGCATGTGTGGTTGTGACCTATACTCAACTGAGAGTCTTAAAGGCGGTGGTGGGGACGACAACAGCAGCAGCAGAAGCAACAACAGCAACAGCAAAAGAAGAAGAAGAAGAAGAAGAAGAAGAAGAAGAAGAAGAAGAAGAAGAAGAAGAAGAAGAAGAAGAAGAAGAAGAAGAAGAAGAAGAAGAAGAAGAAGAAGACTAAATAGACGTACCCAACAGCTAAATACGAGGAGGAGGAGGAGGAGGAGGAGGAGGAGGAAGAAGTAGAAGAAGAAGAAGAAGAAGAAGAAGAAGAAGAAGAAGAAGAAGAAGAAGAAGAAGAAGAAGAAGAAGAAGACTATATAGACGTACCCAACAGCTAAATACGAGGAGGAGGAGGAAGAGGAGGAGGAAGAGAAGAAGAAGAAAAGCAGAAGGCTATATAAACTTACCCAATTGCTAAATACCCCGTAAACATACATATCTCCACGGGTTCCTATTAATCAAGACACAAAACATTCTTATCTAAACATATCTGCTAGCCGGCAAACACTTTACAACGCACCAACCTACAAAAAAGAGACACATCTTGCGGTATTATTCGTCTATTTACATTTCAGAAAGTAATGGCACACTTTTTATCCTTTACAGGACATCGCTGTCAACATCAGTATCTTTCTGCTGATTGTTGATTTCTTGGCAAGACTACGCTCAGTAGTTTGCCACTGCTTTCTGAGCGGCCGGCTCACATACCCCGTAAGTTACCGACGCGATTCGAACCACTGCTGATTCTCACCGTCGTCACGTTATTTACGAGAGTATATGAGATTACGGAGAAAAGTCGCTAACCTCTACTGGCACACTACTGAACGTAAAACCTGCTCAGTAAATCACAGAAACAAATATGTTGAGCTTGATTGCGATGTCATTTAAAAAACAGCGAAGCATTTGGGTATTTTAAAATGCCGCGGAGAAACATAAGCACACACACATCTATACATACCTTGTTTCTTCACAAGATCGTAACATACCTTTAAGTTTCATTGTGCATTGTCATAGCTTGTTATAGTCACAATCTTTCTTATTACTTCTAACTTTTCCGACCCCACAAAAACCCCACGAATTACCTTGTATCCGCTTGTCTACTATTGCCCATAAGCTGCTCATCAACAAAGATAGCTTTTAACAGCCTGGGATTTGTCAATAACTTGGTGTGCGACAGCAAACGTCAGGCCTGGTTACTGGTTTAGATACTCCACAGGCCTTTTCACGTCTGATACTTTTCATAAGGCAATAAGACGACGTAATTTCCTCATCCCCTCTCTCCTTCCCGCAAAGTTGAATATTAATATTGTAAATGATGTGTTGTGTATGGCCTTTTCTTCAGTATGGAAGCGAATGATGGACGACAATAAACGACGAAATGCTGACATGACTGAAGGCAATGGAGATGTGGTTTTTGAGAAATCTGTTGAGAATATCGCGGACAGAGAAGAAAACACACACTGAGATACAGACAGCTACAGGTGTTATAGCTTATCAACAAGGCGCTATGGTGAAGGGGTTACAAACGCAGTCCCCCGCATCCGAAACACAGCGGCGGGCGAATTGAAAGCAGACGTCCTTGCGCTGGTTTTCATACAATATCAGATGACAGACAGGCGTGGAGGGTCGTGATCACCAATGTCTGCATTAGAACGGGCTTTTGGAGAAGATGAAGAAGGAAAAGAATGGAAGAAGAACTAGTAGTAGTAGTAGTAACACAAGCAGCAGCAGCAACAGTAGTAGTAGCAGCAGTAGTAGTAGTAATAGCAGTAGTAGTAGTAGTAGTAGTAGTAGTAGTAGTAGTAGTAGTAGTAGTAGTAGCAGCAGCAGCAGCAGTAGTAGTAGCAGCAGCAGCAGCAGTAGTAGTAGCAGTAGCAGCAGCAGCAGTAGCAGCAGCAGCAGCAGTAGTAGTAGTAGTAGTAGCAGCAGCAGTAGTAGTAGTAGTAGTAGTAGTAGTAGCAGCAGCAGCAAGAGTAGTAGTAGTAGTAGCAGTAGTAGTAGTAGTAGTAGTAGTAGTAGTAGTAGTAGTAGTAGCTGCAGCAGCAGCAGCAGCAGCAGCAGTAGTAGTAGTAGTAGTAGTAGTAGTAGTAGTAGTAGTAGTAGTAGCAGTAGTAGTAGCAGCAGCAGCAGCAAGAGTAGTAGTAGTAGTAGTAGTAGTAGTAGTAGTAGTAGTAGTAGTAGTAGTAGTAGCAGTAGTAGCAGTAGTAGTAGTAGTAGTAGTAGCAGCAGCAGCAGCAGCAGCAGCAGCAGTAGTAGTAGTAGTAGTAGTAGTAGTAGCAGTAGTAGTAGTAGTAGTAGTAGCAGCAGCAGCAAGAGTAGTAGTAGTAGTAGTAGTAGTAGTAGTAGTAGTAGTAGTAGCAGTAGTAGTAGTAGTAGTAGTAGCAGCAGCAGCAGCAGCAGCAGCAGCAGCAGCAGTAGTAGTAGTAGTAATATACTATGTGGTAGTAGTAGTAACCGAAGAAGAAGAAGAAGAAGAAGAAGAAGAAGAAGAAGAAGAAGAAGAAGAAGAAGAAGAAGAAGAAGAAGAAGAAGAAGAAGAAGAAGAAGAAGAAGAAGAAGAAGAAAAGAGGAGGAGGAGGAGGAGGGAAAAGAAAATGAGGAAGAAGAAGATAGGGGTGGGGGAGGAGAAAATGAAGACAACGACGATGCTGAAGAAGAAGAAGAAGAAGAAGAAGAAGAAGAAGAAGAAGAAGAAGAAGAAGAAGAAGAAGAAGAAGAAGAAGAAGAAGAAGACAAACACACGAGACACTTGATGCAGACACAAGAAAATAACAAGTAAACACAGATGTAAAACGAATAAACTAACAGCTGAGAAAACTTAACGTAACGTATTTTTAAAAAGTGAACAAGAAACGTGAATTAACAATTCACAATGGCAAACACGTGTAGACAATTCTCTCTTACAGCTCAGACATAAACAAGCTCATGTATGATTACATCCTGGATTTCATTCCCCGAGGGAAGATTGGGAGGGGGGGGGGGGGTGTTAAGAAGAATATGGAAGACAATTGAGGTCATGTTTGAAGTTCTAAACTTCAAACATGTGGACTGCTTTCATCAGAAATGATGCTAATACCATAATGATAAATTTGATTACTTTGAGTTTCTGTATAGTTACTTACGCAAGACTTGCGTAAAGTTACGCAGGTTGTTAATTACAAGCATACAACATTAACATGCTCCTGGTAGCTTGTTGTATTGACAGACGATAGTTTGTTACACTGTGCTTCAAAACAAGGCATAATAACTACAACATACGGCGGTAGCGAATGTGACAGGTCAGATCTCTCCATGACACAAAGCCTCGTCTGATTTGAAGATAGCATGTGTTGCCCATGCAGCATGATCCATCTCTCGGCCTACCTAGCTTACTCCAGGGGAAAGGTAACATCGATACATCTGGAACAAGACAAGCTGCAGAAGATGCCTGATCAGCAAAGCTATGCTCGAATTATCCGCCCATCGAAGCTTCGGTCCTAGACCAGTTGCCGACAAAGGCTTAGGGTCTGGTCTACCCTGCCATGGCATTTACTCTTTAGGTTGCATTTCCTCGTACCAGGATAAGGCTTGTACCCTCCCAATTGCGCTCCTCTGCTCGAAGCGGTTGGCACAATGTGGGGTGTCGGGTTTGGTGAGCGCCGCCCAACATTCGGCGCTAACAGAAAGCAGGTAGTACCGCCTTTTTACATTTATGTAATGTTTTCCCGTAGTGAATATGAATTGTGTGTCTTCGTTGTTCAAGTGTATTTAATGGTTGCATAAATACAATATCTATAGTATACAACGTGTTCATATACACACCATTTATTCAATGGTTGTATACACACTATTTATACAATGGTTGTATACACACAATTTAAACAATGGTTGTATACACACTATTTATACAATGGTTGTAAACATACAGCATTTTTACAATGGCTGCTTATGTACATCATGTGTACAAATGCTGCATAAAACAACATTTATTATGGAGGAGGAGGAAGAGGAGGTGGGGGGAAGAATAATACGAACAACAAGTAGGAAAATGAAACAAGCAGGAAAACATGAAGAAGAAGAAGAGGAAGAAGAAGGAGAAGGAGGAGAAGGAGGGGAGGAGAGAGGAGAAGGGGGAGGAGTGAGGTGAGGAGGGGAGGAGGAGGAGTGGAAGGGGATGGGAGGGGATGGGAGGAGGAGGAGGGGAAGACGAAGAAGAAGAAGAAGAAGAAGAAGAAGAAGAAGAAGAAGAAGAAGAAGAAGAAGAAGAAGAAGAAGAAGAAGAAGAAGAAGAAGAAGAAGTCAAATATACGAGACAATCTATGCAGAGATAAGAAAATAACTAGTAATGAAACATGAAAATATATATAATGATAAATGTAATAGTTTCAGCAGAGTGACTCCGATAACGTTCTGTTACACTTGCATAAATGTATACAGGTTCTATATTACGTATATACAACATTTATACAAAGGCTACATATATCATCATCATCATGTGCTATGCCGATAAGCGTGGGCGGTCATTTTTCGCCTTCTCACTTGATCACCAGAGTCGTAGAACAGCTAATTGGTCTTGTTTCGACCATTCCACGTGGCCAAGCCATCCAGGTATTTACTTCTCTGACGTCCCCTGTTCTCTTCCCCCTCGATATTGCCAGTTGTCATAAAGTTTTCCCATTTATTTCTTCTCACAATGTGACCCAAAAATGTTGTCTCTCTATGTCTAATTTCTCAAATCAGAGTGCGATTTTCATTTGTTTCTTGTAGGACTTGGTCATTGATTTTTCTGTCTGTCTATGGTATACTTTGCATTTTCTTCAGAAACCACGATTCCACAGCCCTCAGATGTTTATTGACCTGTTTGCTCATTGTCCAAGCTTCACATCCATACAAAAGCACAAGTTCTATGTAACACCTCAACATTCTTTTTCTCGTTGCAAATGACATATTTTTTATTGGCAGTGTCGCGAGATTGCCATGAGTTAAACAGATAAATATACCGACGTTTGCTGGGCGTGTATTTTCTAGGCCCACAACAGCCGTACTGGAAAAACAGCACAGGTTACATCAGGTCAGCCCATATACACATTTGGTGGTGAGTGAGGAGGAAGTGAGTGCGCTGAATCAGATATCACTTTGACAAGTCATAAAAACATCAGACGGAAATGGCTGCTGGGATTGTCACCACTGAACAGAAGCTTGACAGTTGTCAACGGTCAGAGACAAACCGGAATTGGCAGCGAGAGACAGGAAAACAGTGCATCTGTCAATTCTTGGTTTCCGGCACATCGAGAAGTTGACGGGGTTATTTGCAACTCTTTGTTGGAAGTAGACATAAACTTGCTGGCTTGTTTTGAAAAGCTTAACAATTACTGACAACTTTGACAGGACTAAAGCCAGGAAAATAGATTCTTGCAAATGGCTGATATGTCCAAATAACACCTGTGTGGGGGCGAAAAGGATAACGTCACGTGGACAACTTGGGTAGTTTGCCATATAAACTCGAGTTGGGATCAACTAGGGTGGACTTGAATAATGCTCTAGTCGGAGTGAGGGCACTGCAGCGCCTAGTGGAAATAATATCTACCGTGTGTTAATTAGTGACTTAATTTTACACGTGCCTATATGGCAGATGTAGATATGATTTATAGGACTGCAGTAGTGCCATTTAAGGTATAACTTATTATAATATATTCGTTATAATTACTTTAGGCAGTAGCCTTGTTAAACTATAGTGTGATGATTAGCACTGTTAGTGGAAACTAGCTAGATTAGGGAAGTGATACTTGGCTCTGTTAGCTAGAATAGATTAGTGAAGTGTTGATAAGCTTTACTAGTTGAGTAATGAAGGATAATTGGGATCCTCCCGTAGGTGTCCCTGGTGGGCGGGGTTCCGCATTCTGTTTGCTGATATTTTTCTTTGTCATAGCCTGATTCGGCTCTAGGTGGGTAGCTAATCTGCTCTATGACTAAGTCTAGTTAGCTAAAGATCATTAAGCAAGGTGATAGGCTTACACTCAGCCGAAAGGATCAGTGACTAGTACTATCACCAGATGTGTTGTTTATATCCTAGGTTCCTTACCAGATCCAAGGAAACTCAACAAGTTTTGGGAAAGACTTAAAAAACCCATTCTGAAGAACACCAGTTCAAGAGTCAATAACGTTGCATACAGAAAGCAACTAAAAGCTAAAAGGACGTTGATTCACCACACATAGTGATGATTACAGATGCACCATACAGCATCAGACAGTAGTAACTACCGGAGAACAATCTAATAGTTACCTAGTGTTATATAATCTCGTGTAATAGAACACAAGACATTATACTTGAGGCTAGATAGACACGAGTGAGGATCCAGTACAGTAACAATTAACATTAATGACTGTGTACACACTGCAAAAGACTTGTGCAGTTTGTTTAGGAACATTAGGAACGGACATTGTGTAGAGTGCAACCGGTCCCTGATTAACTCGTAATACCACCGGTGTCGATTTCGGATGTTCATGAAATTGGATTACCAGAGGTCTACAGAGGCAAAGCATTATCCGGCAAGATGGTTCCGGCAACGGGTGAGACGTACTTGTTCTGACGTAACGTGCTGTGGTCTATCTTTGCTGTGATCAGCTGACTGAGTTGATGTCTGAGAGACAGAGTCTACACACTTTATAGAACACGTCACACATTTTCTTCACATACACGTCTCATATACATTACACTTTTATTTTAATAAATTACTCTTTATTAATTTCTAGAAGCAAGAGTTGTTGAGTATGTTGCGTTGGGGAAGTATGAGAAAGGGGCATAGTACGACAGTGTGAGAGTGATAGGAAAAGGTGTCCATAGGCTGATGGAGTGTGTTGGACGGAAGCTGGTGGATTCTCCAGAATATTGAGGGGGGAAAAAAAATAATATTATAATGTGGGTGTCGGATCTCCTCACTCCAGGGACGACACTTTAAAGGAGGACACGACAGGCAGCATGTTTTCCATCTTGCAAAAGGCTACCTTCTCCATGGCGATTCTTGTTCTAACCTCTTCAAGGCATCGCTCATTAGATGTTATGACTGCTCCGGGATAATTGTACCGATTCACTTTTTTAAGAATATTCCCATTTACTTGTATATTACATTGTGGTATTTCCTCTTTCCTAGTGACGACCATAAACTGTGTCTTCTAATCATTCAATTCTAACCACAGTTGTTCACTGTGTGTAGCAACCGCATCTACTAAATGTTGCAGGTCTTGCTCATTGTCTGCAATCAATACTGTATTATCCGCATATCTAATGTTATTGATGTTTCGTCCTCCAATGATGACTCCTTCCATATCTTTTACATTTCTGAAAATATTTTCAGTTTATAGGGAAACCCTATAGGGAAATATATGAAACCCATAAACGTACACTCTCCGTCTGTTTATGTTTCACCTCGACACCACAAGGCACAAGAGGAACAAAATGAGATGAGATGATAATCATATTCCGTTGCCATAGTGTGCCATGCCGAGCGGGGAAGGCGATTACATTGCTCCACAACCTGCTGTTTTCTGCGTAGTTGATAAGTTCAATCCCATACCACTGCCCATGTCACTCAGTCAAATATCACCATGATACAAACGTGGTAGTGATAGTGATACAATTAAAGTGAACAAACACTTGAGAAGCATTTCTGGACACCCCGAAAGCCTTTGTGTTGTGTGGTTCTAACCCACACACTTTAATAACATTAATATCCACTGCGTAAACGTGTGTGTGTGTGTGTGTGTGTGTTGCTGGTAGTGTGTGAGAAACACCTGCAAAATTAGCAGACGGATCAACAAACCGATACAAGATACGAGATTGAGGGCAAATCATAAACCTAATATGCAATGCGGGCATTGTGTAAATACATGCCTCTTTATAAATTTAGCTGAAATATCCCTTTGCTACGTCAATCGTGCACTCGTTTTTTTTTTTTTTTATAAATCAATGCTCTGTACATACATGTCACTATAATTAAACACACATACACACAGACCTATACACATAAGACTACACGCACACAAAATGTGGACAGTTGCAGCATTGTTTTGCTGATCCGACAGTTTCTGCAGCTTGTCTTGTTCCAGACGTATTGATGTTACCTTTCTTCTGGAGTAAACTAGACAGGCTGAGAGAGGGATCATGCTGCATGGGGAACACATGGTCTCTACAATTCAGCCCAGGTTTTGTGTTATGGAGAGATATAACTCCATCCCTGGTCCCCGCCATGGGGTGTAGTTATTATGCCATGTTTGAAGCACAATGTAACAAACTATCGCATATCAACAGCAGGATGCCAGCAGTACACGCACATCATCATCATCATCATCGTGATCATCCACACGCCTCAATGCCGTTACAGGACGTCATAAAACGTATCTAGAGTAAGACTTTCTGAGAACCACTAATGGCTACACTAGCCGTGGTATAGAAATGTGAATGCTTAACGAAGAAACCACTTGACAGCACTTCGGGCACACGTCCGGCTGTTTCGAAACCCTCAGCAAATCTCACTATCTACTCCTTATCTACGCCTTAGAAGGGATTCTAAAATCTGACCACCACGACAGGTAATTGCGCACTCACCTGCGTTGCCCGGCTTCGAGACAGACATTCATCATCATCATCATCATCATCATCATCATCATCATCATCATCATCATCATCATCATCATCATCATCATCATCATCGCTTGACACGCCGATCGGCACTGGCGATCATGTCGCCATCTCACACGCTCTCCGGTGTCTTGGATCAGGTCCGTGTGCTTGTCCTGATTACGTCACGTGGCCTAGTCATCCACGTATTTATCTCTTTGTCTATTTCCGTTGCTCTTTTCGCCATCAGATGTGAAAGATGTCACTAAGTGTACACGTTTATTTCTCCTCATAATGTGCCAAAGTTATTTCTCCTCATAATATACCGAAGGAGGCGGTCAGTGCAGCTTTCCGCTGGATGGAGAATACGATACACACACATCGTGATTGTAACTGACTCAGAAAGCATGCTGAGGAAGGTGAGGACAGGCAAGCTTCGGGCAGAGTGGCTTGCTTCGCTTCGGAGGTCACGGGTGACAAGCATCGCCTGGATTTTTTCTCCGGGGCATGCCGGTGTGCTGGGAAATGAACAGGCGGACAGATTGGCTGGCTCAGCAGAACTTGGAGGAGTATTGATACATGACAAGGCAGACGTGGTTGCGGCCTTGTGGGAGCACTTGCACACCTCGGAGGAGCAAATGGATTATGTCTGGCAAGAATGCGACAGCGAGGAGTGACGAAGGGATCTGGCCGACGCTCGACGCTCAGAGGAAAGGCGAGACGGACATATAATCAGATTGTTACTGGTACTATTGGTGTTGGAACTCTTCGCTGGCTGCTGAGGATGGGGACGGAGCGCTTATGGGAATGCCCCGAATTCTGTGATGTCGATTCCTAAATCAATCAATCAATCAATCAATGTCTATAACTGCAATGTTGTGTCTTGTATGAATTTAACAATCTTTTTTAGTTCACTCAGCGGTCCATAGAGTTTATCTTCCACTGTTGTCTCTCTAGACCAGAAGGTTTGCCTAGATATGTTGTATTTTGGACAGTCTTGGAGTATGTGCTCTGCTGTCTGCGACGCCAATCCACATGTGCACATGGCTGAGTCACCAATCTGGAATTGTTTATACATGTGGTTGTGTGATCTATTGTGCCCTGTTCTGAGGCGCAGAATAATGACTTGTTCTGGTCTGTCCATAATGTCGTATTCGTCTTGAGCAGGTTTTGGTGGCTTTCTGTCTGCCCTTCTTATCTCTCGGCTCTCGTACATTATTTCATTCATACATCACTTATGAAACTAATCTTAAACAACAATGACTATAACGGACACAATATGCATTAAACACAACCCATGCTAATTATTACAGTAGCAATTTGAGTAAACGTCCATCTGGTTTTCCTCCACGCTTTGAGCATCGCCCAGACCGTCTACTGACTCCCTTCTAAGACAGCATTTCAAGATACGGAAACTCCGTCTGTTCAGCTGCACTCTCCACCCGAACCCCTTCACTACACCATCGTAATTTCGCCACTCAAAGGGGCAGTAACAGGACTATCAGCCTGTTCATTGCCCCGGACACCTGCATGCCGTGGGCATAAAATCCATAATATGCTCGCAGTCTCCGCCCAGTAGCCAGAGCTTGATTAAGCACAGCCCGCATGAACTGGTGGAGATTAGGCCTAAACTGGTGGTCTTTACCTCACAAGTTATGGGTGTTTTACTTGTCGACAAACTCAATGCCCAGGTGGGATAGCTTTATTAACCATTATGTGTATGTGTGAGTCTCTCTCTCTCTCTCTCTCTCTCTCTCTCTCTCTCTCTCTCTCTCTCTCTCTCTCTCTCTCTCTCTCTTTCTCTCTCTCTCTCTCTGTGTGTTCGCCGACAAATCGACCTCATTGCACATCGAACCATTCAGTCCATAAGTGCTCGGATCCCCTCGTCAGTAAATCCCGCAAGCGCGCGCGTGTGTATGTGTGTGTGTGTGTGTGTGAGTGTGTGTGTGTGTGTGTGTGTAAGGTTGTGTCCTGTTCCCCCTCCAGTCTTGTCCATAACCTATATAAGCAGGATATATAAAGAAACCAGCCACACAGAGACCGCAACACCACCGCATGAAGAACAGAACACAGAAGAAGAACCAAAGGCAAATCACGCAAGTAAAGAACTCCTATTTGCGGACGATCAAGTACTAACAGCAAAATCAGAAACAGAATTACAAGCCCACATAACTAGTCTAAGCAAAGTGTATAAGGAGCAAAACTTAAAATTCTGCATCAGTACAACAGAAGTCATGACTATAACCAAAGAATAAAAAACAACAAAGCTCCATAAAAAAGAACACACCCTGAAACAAGAAGAGCTTCGGGTACTTAGGAAGCATAACATTACTAAATAACAAAGCAGAAGACGAGATAGAAAATAATATTATATAAGATACTAACTATGGGAATAAGATAGTAACTATGGGAATCTCAATACAGGAAGGCCATAAACGGACACTCTGCCGAGGTTTATGCTTCATCTCGACACCGAGATCTTGTTCCTCTTGTACCTTGGATGGAATCTATCTAGAGTACGCACAGTTAAAAAGTTAGTTGCATATCCTTATCAGAACGTCGCAGTCACCCTGACATATTTTGATTCTTTGTGGTTTCTTGGCAAGTTTACATTCAGTAGTTTGACATCGCTATCTGAACGACCGACACTCACACCTTTCTATGGAAACCAACGCAAGGGGGTCTGCTTCCAAACCGCCCGCAGCTGTGTTTCGAACGCGGTATACGTGATTACGAATGGCATTCGTAACCACTTCGCCACGGAGGAGGTCAGAAGGCGCAAACCTGACTTGACACAAATATGAATAAAATTGGGTGGAACTGCGGTAAAGCTGTGAAAATGTAAACAATATAAAATGACACAAAGTAGTGCAGCTTTACATAACAGAATTACAACACATACAGGACGTTGCGGCGATTAGCCTTCATCAGCAAACAAACACATACACAAACTTGACACAAATGCACGCCGAGGTCGCACACTGACCTCTAAGGCGCATAATTAATGCTTGACACATAACTAGGTGTGACGTACTTCCCCTGGAAGGGGGACGGAGACGAAGAAAGTCAATCCTCGGGCATTTTACCCCATTAGTATATATAAGTACAAGAGGGCTGAGCGGTTAGTATGTTAGGTTCTCCTTCAGGAGACCCCGGTTCGAATCCTCGGTGGGTGGATGAATGGATGGGTGGGTGGGTGGTTGGATGGATGGATGGGTGGATGGATGGATGGATAGATAGACAGAGACACAGATAGAGGCAGAGAGAGAGAGAGAGAGAGAGAGAGAGAGAGAGAGAGAGAGAGAGAGAGAGAGAGAGAGGAATAGAAACATAGACAGATATAGAAACAGAGAAACACGCACACGCAGAGTGAGAGACAGAAAGAGAGAGAGAGCGGGCGAAGAGAGAGAAAGAAATAGAGAGAGAGAGAGAGAGAGAGAGAGAGAGAGAGAGAGAGAGAGAGAGAGAGAGAGAGAGAGAGAGAGAGAGAGAGAGAGAAATACTGATTAATTCACAATAAAGAAATAACATACTGCCGGTTTTACTATAATATTCAAAGGTTAAATGCTGAAGAAGGTAAACAGAAAACCCCAACCTGCACAGTTCGTGGCGACCGCAGGCGGCCTTAATTCCTTAATTCCTCAGGCTCAAGACCCCCCTGTCCTACACCACAAGGTATTATAGGCAGTAGATGGCAGGTATTACGTAAAAATACGAAAGGATAATAGTAATAATAATGTGCTACATACCTCAAGTACATCTTGTCCCCGTCTGCAAATACTCCGTGAATGAAAACACACACTTCCCACACGGACAAAAGTAGGCCAACAATATCAAGTGATATTACAAAGCAAATTGTAATATAATCTGGAGTTTAATCACACACGACTTTAAGCTCTGGAGCTTAGTTCTGCAATGGACTGAAGTGAATAACACCAGTATGACACTAACTTTCCGATGTAGCTTTAACCAGAATCACAGTTTAGATTGCTATCTCCGCAGGCTGTTATATTTTCACCTGGATTCATTGTCAGAATTTCGACACTTTTGTCTGAAACTAACTAGGCGCTGAATGGCTGGGCAATAAAAGAATAACACATCGTTAAATTTAATAACACTTCGTTAATTTTAATAAACAAATAACATCCGTGAATTTTTAGAAGGTGTCGGGTTTTTTGTGCTTGTTTTGCTTGTTAGGGATGATTAATTCAAGTTGAACGTGAAGGTTATTTTCTTAAAACGACGGTTGTGCGTGCGTGAACGCGTGAGTATGCAGGAAAACAAAACAAAGAAATGCTGACGTCGTGAAGGGGTTTACGTTGTCAAGTCGCCTTTCTAGCACTTCACAGGCTGTGGGTTCGATTCCAGACTTCCGTCATTCGGTTTAGGGGTAATTTTCTCGGAGACTCCCGAGGGGTCGTCGCTGGAGCTACGGAGTTCGTGTTTTGTGTGACGACCCCCGGTAGGCCTTCCGACGGAAAGAGACCGAGCCATACGGGATAAAACTCGGTGCAATGAAATTGATTTTACGCCACTAAACCCCACTTTAAAGTGCCGGTGTGTTTACGTGTGTGTGCGTGCGCGTGTCCATGTGCGCGAACATCGTGCGCGTATGTAGTAGGAACATAAAACACGGAAGTCATGGTGTGTGTGTGTGTGTGCGTGTGTGTGTGCGTGTGTGTGCGAGTGCGTGCGTGTGTGTGTGTGTGCGAATGCGTGCGTGTGTGTGTGTCGCAAGGAAAAAAAATATAAATATTTCTTCCAAAAGTGAGATTGAAGAAACCATTGAAAGAGACAAAAGATCAGAAAAAAAATTAATTGTTTTGTTTCCGTGGCGACATCGTACTATTGCTTCTTTGCTTGTGTGTGTGTGTGTGTGTGTGTGTGTGTGTGTGTGTGTGTGTGTGTGTGTGTGTGTGTTTGTGTGTGAAAAGGGGGGGGGGGGTGTATTGGCGTGTGTATTCGTGAATGTGTATGTGTGCGCTCGTGAGTGCATGTGTGTGGTCGTGAGTGCGTGTGTCTCTGTGAGTGTATGCCCGTGTGTTGGGGTACAGACAGCCGGACGGACGGACGGACCGACCGACCGACCGACCGACCGACCGACCGACCGACCGATCGATCGATCGATCGATCGATCGATAGATAGATAGATAGATAGATAGATAGATAGATAGATAGATAGATAGATAGATAGATAGATAGATAGATAGATAGATAGATAGAGATACAGAGAGAGACAGGGAAAGATAGAACCAGAGACACAGAGACACATAGAAACTCGCAAGCACACAGCGAGAGAAGAGAGAGAGAGAGAGAGAGAGAGAGAGAGAGAGAGAGAGAGAGAGAGAGAGAGAGAGAGAGAGAGAGAGAGAGAGAGAGAAAGAGAGAGAGAGAGATTAATTCACAATAAAAGCATATTACACTAATGGTTTCAAAGGTAAAATGCTGAAGAAGATAAAATACTAAAGATAAAACTAGATTTCATTTTCATATTTTTTTAAAGGAAAAAAAAAAGCAAACACACAACAGCAGAATTATGTGGCACAACAAATGACTAAAGAGGACAATCACTGCACCGTTATTAAACACGCAAAACGATAGATTCCTGGAACTGTCACTTCTAATGTTGTTGTTGTTGTTGCTGTAGTAGTAGTAGTAGTAGTAGTAGTAGTAGTAGTAGTAGTAGTAGTAGTAGTAGTAGTAGTAGCAGCAGCAGCAGCAGCAGCAGCAGTAGTAGTAGTAGTAGTAGTAGTAGTAGTAGTAGTAGGAGGAGGAGCAGCAGCAGCTGTAGTAGTAGGAGGAGGAGGAGTAGTAGCAGCAGCAGCAGTAGTAGCAGCAGCAGCAGTAGTATCATCAGCAGAAACCGCAGCAGTAATAAAAACCACCAAAAAAAAACTAAGTTTGCAAACACAATTAAAATAAGACAGTGGGGGAAGAACTTCCCGAGAAAACACAATAACGTGATAACAATGTATAACATATAACGACATACAGTGCCTAGTACGTGTGCCCGGGGGTTCGTTGGTCATGTGACCTGCTTTTTATTCTGTTTAAAACTCACTTCTAGAATCTAGACTATCTTCCGAGAAACGCTATGGCAAAAAGAAGGGTCCTCAAACTTTTGTCACTCGAGATTCGATTCTGAACAGAGACAATATTTCGCGATCTTCTCACTCTGTCATAAACTCAGCAGGTATTAAGACGCACTTCTACCGCCACTTCTTCTTCTTCTTCTTCTTCTTCTTCTTCTTCTTCTTCTTCTTCTTCTTCATCTTCTTCTTCTTCTTCTTCCAACCCGCTGCCATCTGAGCCTGCGGCGGACGACGACAACCTGTCAGCGAAGTCTCCTCCCGTAGTTATTTAAAAAAAAAAAAGAAAACTACAATTTGCAAATGCCAGCTTTCAATCAACTCTCCCGCGAGTCGCGACTCCTACGTTGAGAAGCGCTGGTCTCATAACTGACGAGATAATTTTATCCAGAAACTGTTATCCCACCGTACCAGTTATTTGTAGGCCGTGTAGATAACAATGCCCTTGAATTATGCGTAAACGATTACTGCACTACTGATTTAACACCTTGAGTAGAACAGCTCGCTTCTTCCTTCTATATCTAACCACACAAGCGGCGAAGGTGTATGCTATCGATAAACAATATGTCAGAATCGATAACTGCTTGTTTCAGAAGTGACCTCAAATGATCAGGTTATCATACTATTGGACTATTTGTATTATGATGTATTGTTAGGAGAACTACTGGACTATTCATGATTATGTTGTATTGTTAGGTGAACTATTGTACTATTGGTGTTGATGTTGTATTGTTAGGTGAACTATTGTACTATAGGTGTTTATGTTGTATTGTTAGGTGAACTACTGGGTTATTCGTGTTGATGTTGTATTGTTAGGTGAACTATTGTACTATTGGTGTTTATGTTGTATTGTTATGTGAACTATTGTACTATTGGTGTTGATGTTGTATTGTTAGGTGAACTATTGTACTATTGGTGTTGATGTTGTATTGTTAGGTGAACTATTGTACAATTGGTGTTGATGTTGTATTGTTAGGGGAACTACTGGGTTATTGGTGTTGATGTTGTATTGTTAGGTGAACTACTGGGTTATTCGTGTTGATGTTGTATTGTTAGGTGAACTATTGTACTATTAGTGTTTATGTTGTATTGTTAGGTGAACTATTGTACTATTGGCGTTGATGTTGTATTGTTAGGTGAACTAATGTACTATTGGTGTTGTTGATGTATTGTTAGGTGAACTATTGTACTATTGGTGTTGATGTTGTATTGTTATGTGAACAATTGTACTATTGGTGTTGATGCTGTATTGTTAGGTGAACTACTGTACTATTGGTGTTGATGTTGTACTGTTAGGCGAACTATTGTACTATTGGTGTTGATGTTGTATCGTTAGGTGAACTACTGGGTTATTGGTGTTGATGTTGTATTGTTAGAGGAACTATTGTACTATTGGCGTTGATGTTGTATCGTTAGGTGAACTACTGGGTTATTGGTGTTGATGCTGTATTGTTAGGGAAACTACTGTACTATTAGTGTGGATGATGTATTGTTAGGGGAACTATTGGACTATTAGTGTGGATGTTGTATTGTTAGGGGAACTATTGTACTATTTGTGTTGATGCTGTATTGTTAGGGGAACTACTGTACTATTAGTGTGGATGCTGTATTGTTAGGGGAACTATTGGACTATTAGTGTGGATGATGTATTGTTAGGGGAACTACTGTACTATTAGTGTTGATGCTGTAATGTTAGGGGAACTATTGTAATATTAGTGTGGATGCTGTATTGTTAGGAGAACTATTGGACTATTAGTGTGGATGGTGTATTGTTAGGGGAACTATTGTACTATTGGTGTTGATGCTGTATTGTTAGGGGAACTATTGTAATATTAGTGTTAATGCTGTATTGTGTACTATTGGTGTTGATGCTGTATTGTTAGGAGAACTACTGTACTATTGGTGTTGATGCTGTATTGTTAGGGGAACTACTGTACTATTAGTGTGGATGTTGTATTGTTATGGGAACTATTGTACTATTAGTGTGGATGTTGTATTGTTAGGGGAACTATTGGACTATTAGTGTTCATGCTGTATTGTTAGGTGGACTATTGGACTATTAGTGTGGATGCTGTATTGTTAGGGGAACTATTGGACTATTAGTGTGGATGTTGCATTGTTAGAAGAACTATTGGACTATTAGTGTGGATGCTGTATTGTTAGGGGAACTATTTAACTATTAGTGTGGATTCTGTATTGTTAGGGGAACTATTGGACTATTTGTGTGCATGCTGTATTGTTAGGGGAACTATTGGACTATTTGTGTGCATGCTGTATTGTTAGGGGAACTATTGGACTATTAGTGTGGATGCTGTATTGTTAGGGGAACTATTGTACTATTAGTGTGGATGCTGTATTGTTAGGGGAACTATTGTGCTATTAGTGTGCATGCTGTATTGTTAGGGGAACTATTGTACTATTAGTGTTGATGCTGTATTGTTATGGGAACTATTGCACTATTAGTGTGGATGCTGTATTGTTAGGAGAACTATTGTGCTATTAGTGTGCATGCTGTATTGTTAGGGGAACTATTGTACTATTAGTGTTGATGTTGTATTGTTAGGGGAACTATTGGACTACTAGTCCCCCCCCCCCCGGAATCCTATGCACGCTCGTATATAATGATGGGTTCGACACACCCTCCTGGTCTCATGGGCAGTGAGAAAAATAAATGCGACAAAACACAAAAGGCACCTCATCCCTACCCCGTCCCTGTTCTAATTCCAAAATGCAATGGAGTTCTCTCCACTTACACAGTAAACAATGGCTGAGCCAAAAACTAATACTGAAAGTCAACACTCCATTTTTGCAACTATATCGCCGTCCAGAATTTATACTGTCCTGACACGACCAAATATTTGACGCTACTCTACACCGTAGGGTGGAGTAGTTTGCAGATAGGGCGTGGATTGGGGTTGGTGTGGCTTACAGGTTCGGGGTGATTTAGAGTTTCTGCGTGTCTGAATGACTTCCCTACACACGCACACGCGCCCCCCCCCCCCACCACCCCACACACACACAACACAACACATATATATATATATATATATATATATATATATATATATATATATATATATATATATAGAGAGAGAGAGAGAGAGAGAGAGAGAGAGAGAGAGAGAGAGAGAGAGAGAGAGAGAGAGAGAGAGAGAGAGAGAGAGAGAGAGAGAGAAATACCACAATGTAATATACAGGTAAATGGGACTATTCTTAAACAAGTGAATCAGAAACATGAACGCCCACGACAGTCATCAGTCAGGATGTAGAGAATCATGATCTCGCACGACAGTCATCAGTCAGCATGTAGAGAAGCATGATCTCCCACGACATTCATCAGTCAGCATGTAGAGAATCATGATCTCCCACGACAGTCATCAGTCAGCATGTAGAGAAACATGATCTCCCACGGCAGTCATCAGTCAGCATGTAGAGAATCATGATGTCCCACGACATTCATCAGTCAGCTTGTAGAGAATCATGATCTCCCATGACAGTCATCAGTCAGTGTCACAAAATAAAACCGTGTGTTTAACCGGTTGATTATTATAGAGGATTTTCTGATTAAACGGACGATCTGCCAGCAACAACTATTTTTACTAACTGAAAAAAACAAAGCGGATGTCAAAATCCCAGGACAATATTTGTAGCTGCACGTGTACATCTCAAACGGATTTGGAACATTTGGTGGTGATGGAGACAGATCCCGGCAGCGCCGTGACAGTTTGTCAACATTTGAATACAAATGGAAGCAGTGGGGTCATAGTGGCAATCGGATGTTGGCCATCACCTGTCGGACTAAATTAAACAGTGGCAGAGGTATAGAGGAAGTGAGTGTGCTGAATCATATATCACTTTGACAAGTCATAAACATATCAGAGGGAAAACGGAAGGACTTAGCACGGAAGTAACAGTACATATGTCAATTCTTGGTTTCCGGAACATCGAGACGATTGACGGGGTTATTTGCAACTGTTGTTGGGGGTATACAGGAACTCGCTGGCTTGTTTTGGATGTCTCAAGCAGTGATGACAAATCTAACATGGAGGGAGCCAGAGGGGGGATGGATCCCTGACAGGGGATGATCTGCCAATGTGCCACCTGTGTGGGGGCATAAAGGATAACGTCACGTGGCCAACTTTGGTAGTTTGCCATATAAACCCGAGTTGGGACCAACTAGGGGGAACTTGAAAATGTGGATTTAGGCAGACATGCTTGTCACTGCAGCAGTTAGAACATCTAACGTGTGAAGGAGATATTTGATTTAGTTTACACGAGCCTGTATGGCTACCATTAGATGTAATTTAGTGTAAACTGCAGTGCTGTAAGGTATAACCTATTATAATATATTCGTTCAAATTAATATAGACTGTGGCCTTGTTAAACTATAGTGTGATGATTAGCACTGTTAGTGGAAACTAGTTAGAGTAGAATAGTGATATTAGCTCTGCTAGTTAAGAATAGAGTACTGATGGATAATTGGGAGACGGGGAACTTGCCCGCTGGGGTTTTGCACTCTGTATGGGTCTTTCTTTGTCATAGCCTGATTCGGCTCTAGGTGGGTAGCTAATCTGCTCTATGACTAAGTCTAGTTAGCTAAAGATCATTAAGCAAGGTGATAGGCTTACACTCAGCCGAAAGGATCAGTGACTAGTACTATCACCAGATGTGTTGTTTCTATCCTAGGTTCCCTACCAGATCCAAGGAAACTAAACAAGTTTTTGGGAAAGAATCAAATCCCATTCAGAAGAACACCAGTTCAACAATCAATAAAGTTGCATACAGAACGTAACTAAAGCTAGAAGGAAGTTGATTCACCAAAGAGAGTGATGATTATTGATGCACCACACAGCATCAGACAGTAGTAACTAACTGAGAACATTAATTATAATAGTTACCTAGTGTGATATAATCTCGTGTAATAGAACACAAGACATGATACGTGAGGCTAGATGGACACGAGTGAGGATCAATCACATTATCAATTAACATTAATGACTGTGTACACACTACAAAGGACTTGTGCAGTTTTTTTTAAGGAACGATAGGAACGGACATTGTGTAGGGTGCAACCGGTCCATGATTAACTGTTAATACCACCGGTGTCTATTTCGGATGATCATGAAATTGGATTACCAGAGGTCTACAGAGGCAAAGCAGTATCCGGCAAGATGGTTTCGGCACTGGGTGAGATGTACATGTTCTGACGTAACGTGCTGTGGTCTATCCTTGCTGGGATTAGCTGACTGGGTTGTGGTCTGAGAGTCCGATTCTACACACGTTATAGAACAGGTCACACATTTTCTTCGCATACACTTCTCATACACGTTACACTTTTCTTTTAATAAATTAATCTTTATTAATTTCTAGAAGCAAGAGTTGTTGAGTATGTTGCGTTGGGAAGTATGAGAGGGGGCATAGTACGACAGTGAGAGAGTGATAGGAAAAGGTGTCCATAGGCTGATGGAGTGTGTTGGACGGAAGCTGGTGGATTCTCCAGAATATTGAGAGGAAAAAAAAATATTATAATGTGGGTGTCGACTCTCTTCACTCCAGGGACGACACTGTAAAGGAGGACACGACAGTCAGAATGTAGAGAATCATGATCTCCCACGACAGTCATCAGTCAGCATGTAGAGAATCATGATCTCCCACGACAGTCATCAGTCAGCATGTAGAGAATCATGATCTCCCACGACAGTCATCAGTCAGCATGTAGAGAATCATGATCTCCCACGACAGTCATCAGTCAGCATGTAGAGAATCATGATCTCCCACGACAGTCATCAGTCAGCATGTAGAGAAGTATGATCTCCCATGACAGTCATCAGTCAGCATGTAGAGAATCATGATCTCCCACGACAGTCATCAGTCAGCGTGTAGAGAAGTATGATCTCCCACGACAGTCATCAGTCAGCATGTAGAGAAGCATGATCTCCCACGACAGTCATCAGTCAGCATGTAAAGAATCATGATCTCCCACGACAGTTATCAGTCATCAAGTAGAGAATCATGATCTCCCACGACAGTCATCAGTCATCATGTAGAGAATCATGATCTCCCACGACAGTCATCAGTCATCATGTAGAGAATCATGATCTCCCACGACAGTCATCAGTCAGCATGTAGAGAAGCATGATCTCCCACGACAGTCATCAGTCAGCATGTAGAGAAGCATGATCTCCCACGGCAGTCATCAGTCAGCATGTAGAGAATCATGATCTCCCACGACAGTCATCAGTCAGCACGTAGAGAATCATGATCTCCCACGACAGTCATCAGTCAGCGTGTAGAGAATCATGATCTCCCACGACAGTCATCAGTCAGCATGTAGAGAAGCATGATCTCCCAGAATCATGATCTCCCACGACAGTCATCAGTCAGCGTGTAGAGAATCGTGATCTCCCACGACAGTCATCAGTCAGCGTGTAGAGAATCATGACCTCCCACGACAGTCATCAGTCAGCATGTAGAGAATCATGATCTCCCACGACAGTCATCAGTCAGCATGTAGAGAATCATGGTCTCCCACGACAGTCACCAGTCAGCATGTAGAGAAGCATGATCTCCCACGACAGTCATCAGTCAGCTTGTAGAGAATCATGATCTCCCACGACAGTCATCAGTCAGCATGTAGAGAATCATGATCTCCCACGACAGTCATCAGTCAGCATGTAGAGAATCATGATCTCCCACGACAGTCAGCAAGGGACTTGAAGCTAAGAGTTTCGGTAACTGTCGGGATGTTTCCCGAACTCATTAACTACCACCAACCGCTGACAACGCCGACACATTTATTCGCCGGGGATAGAAGCCGGTGCAGAATCGACATATTTATTCGCTGTAGACAAAAGCCGGCCTGCGGTTACGACATATTTAGTCGCTGGTTTGGGATACTCCCCACATCGCCAAACTTCTGGTTAGAAATTTATTTGAGTTTAAGCATTTAAGATGACGTAACACCCGTCAGCCGGTCTCCCTGGTCTAGATGTTACACGACTTTCTCCGTAATCCCGTATACTCTCGCGAGTAACGTGACGTGCGCGAGAATCGGTAGCGGTTCTCTCCGCTTCGGTAACTTACGTTGTATGTGAACCGGTGGCTCAGAAAGCAACGGCAAACTACTAAGCGTAATCTTGCCAAGAAATCAACAATCAGCTGAAAGATGATGATGTTGACAGCGATATCCTGTAAAGGATATGCGAACAACAACAATAAAAAAAAACCATCAAACCAACTCATTGGACAAAAGGCATAAATACTAAAGAACAATCACGTATCAGTAGACATCAAAAGCACTCTGTAACACATACCTCCTGCCAACTCTTTACTACTATTATCAAACCTGGACAATGACAGAAAAAAAAGAAAAAAGAAAATTACAACAAGGGAAATGAGATGCGTGTGAAGAATACTCAATGTATCAAGAAGAAACAAAATAAGGAATGATGAAATCAGGACGAAAGTAGGGGTAATAGCAACACTAGATTTCATTAGAAAACAGCAAGTGAAATGGTTCGGCCACATAACTAGGCTGCTGATTGACAGTATACCACAACAAACAATGATGCACAGACCAAATGGAACAGAAGAAGAGGCCGACCATGTTAACTATAGACAAAGGGAAAACCAGAGTCCACGGGAATCTCGATATCTGAAGCCCATAAACGGGCATTCTCCGGCTGTTTATGCTTCACCTCGACACCGCAAGGTACAAGAAGAACAAGATAAGATGACATAACGATAATAACACCTATGTAAGTATGCACACGTTTAAATAAACTAAACTGAAATTATAGTGAAACCTCTGGATGAATAATATCAACACAACCGTCTGGTTAGTGTGTGTTGCATGCAGTCTGTTGGTAGTGAACATCCATGGAAGCAATGTTACCAGTCTAAATCTAATCCCAGCCAGTCTGTATGTGCTGTGCTTAATTATGACCTGCTTCATTGCGGACTCACGGAGTGTGCTTGGTAAGGTGGAGAAATTAATGTTTCGTGTAGAATGGCATGCCTCGCTTAAGAAGAGGTCACATATTGTGAGAATTGTATGGATATTCTATTATGGCCATGCAGGAGTGCGGAGGAATGAACAGGCTGGTAGGGAATGCACATATGGATAAGGCGCCTGTGAACCAGGTGGAGAAAGTGGTGTAGCAGATTGACCACCCGTATGTGGAGAGTATGATTTGGCGGGGGATCGGCAGGGGCTCTGAAAGAATCTCAATATTGAAAGGGAAGATCAGGAGAACTTTTAATCAGATGGCAGTTGGAACCATTAGCAGAATGACTCTTCGCTAGATGTTTACCGAGGGGACGGAGAGGGTGTGGAAAGGTCCTGAGTTCAGTGATGTCGTTTCTTACCTCAACTCAACTCATCATGACTTGGTTACAGTCCTATAAGATGTTAGGTATCTGTAGATCTTAAGACAACGTGACTGAAGACAAACTTTTTAAAAAAAAAGTGCTTCGGACGAGAATAGCTGAGTGACCGAAGGTGTAATGCGAAATATAAGTAGGCGGAACTGGACTTGACCCACGGCACTCTAGACGTGTCCGTGCGAGTTTTAATCAAGAACAGTGCATGTAGTGTTGATATAACTGATAGATTGATACGAAGAAAACAATCCAGTGTATTTAGTGAGTGGCACCTTGCAGTCTTGACAGACCAAAGTGTGTGAGTTGGAATGTGGCCAATATTCCATCACAATGCCTGGGCAGAGCTTCAGAGAATCATGTGGCGTCCAAACGACATGTCCCCTCTCTCGGCCTAGTCTTGTGTATTCCAGAGGAATGGGTAACCAATACGTCTGGCACAAGGTAGGCTGCAGACGCTGGCGGCTCAGCGTCAATCCTCCGAGACCTCACCACCACGAGCCGGTGGCGAGTTATGGCCAGACCCTGACACCCAAGGGACCCGGCTTAGAGGCGTTCAGCCAAGTCCCACAGGTGAGGGCCTCGTACGAGCCCGGACCATGAGGGCACGCACACCTGTCGATCACAAGTGTCCGGACCTGTGTAAAGCGTGCACTATCGTCAGACTCTCCACCTGACTTTAAGCGGACCCCGCGACCAGCGGGAATAGGCCCACCAGAGCTACCGCAGGAGACATTACTTGTCTATTGCGAGCAATGTCTCCCATCCTTCCACGATGACTGAATAAGTAAAGAAACGATAAAAGTAGTGGTATTTCAACTGCGCTTGCGCGCCCACCTAAGCTACACCCTTCATGTGTCTTCACAAAGTCGGACTAGAGTCAAGCTGTATTTATAGAACAAATTACTCTTGTATGAGTAGAGCAAATGACTCTGAACGGAAATGACTCGAGTACGCTTAAATGCCTTTGTTCAGTACGAAAAGAAGGATCTACAAAAAGTTATTATTATGCTCGAGGGAACTTAAAGGATTTGTCATCTAGAGAAACATGAAATAGACATCAGCTCATGACAATAGGAGACACGGAGACAGCTTCTAGACTGACCATGCAACCAGTTATCACGATGAGGTGAAACTACGCACTGCCAAGACTGTAGGTGATGAGAACCTTATGAGACAGACATAGTCCGGGTGTCCGGTCTTGGGTTGTCGAGGCCAGCTTGTTGTTTTGGCGAAGGAAGGGATATTAACTGACTGTGTGCCATGGGATGATTCATCGTCTTAATCGACTTCCTGCATCTGCCGTGTGCTTATATATCGCCGAAATGTTATCACTGCATTATTATATACTATATTAATAGGCATAACCGTGATACACCCTTACTTTCCATTTTCCGGCTTTCAATTTTGTTTGGTCTAAACCTACTGTTTGTTTAGCACAAAACCTGTTAAAATGTAGCACCGCCAGTTGCTGTTTTTGAGTTATTTTAACCTGCTTTGTGACTCTGTTATGTCACTGACAACTCTAGCTACCACACAAAGAAGCTCAAGACACACATCAAGGTTGCCGGCTATTACCAAGTCTTCATACCCATGTTACACACCGTCAGTTTCAGTCGCTGGGGCAGTCTTGGGGTCATTCATTTCAGCGGTGGCTACACAAAAAAGAATTACGACATAAAACGAGCAATTTGTCAACAAAATCACGGCCACATTGGGTTTTTATTCAATCCTTCTTCTTCTTCTTCTTCTTCTTCTTCTTCTTCTTCTTCTTCTTCTTCTTCTTCTTCTTCTTGTCGTTCTTATAAGTCAAACCGTAACTATAAATCAAGCCATACTTCTAGTATCTTGTTAATATTTCTAGTACAACTATCTCGGAACAGTCATAACTTCTTATGGGAGGTACCTTGAAGATATTAGAACAGGAATCGCCATGGCGAAGACAGCCTTTTGCGAGATGGAAAACATAATAATAAATAAAAAGATATCAATTGCAACGAGAAAAAGAGTGTTGAAGTGCTACATAGAACCTGCACTTTTGTATGGATGTGACACATGGACAATGAACAGATAAGCTGAAAAATAACTAATGACAATGGACGGACACGTGGTTTCTGTGGAAAATACAAAGAATATCATGGACAGACAGAAAAATCAACGAGCAAGTCCTACAAGGAACCGAAAACAGTTGCAGAAAACTGTTTGCTGCAGACGTACAATGTCTAACAGTTCAGGTGAGACGAACCTACATCAGCTGTTTATAAATCATTCAAATGGATGTGAGCGCTCATTCTTAAACTTCCAGTGTGCTGATGCCGAGGTAGCTGGTTCAACCCCCACACCGGTCAGTTGGACTAAAATATTGACTTCTCGTAAATTACAAGTACCTCTGAAGTCAGTGTGGATTCTCCTGATGGCAAGGGACATCGGTAATAAGGAAAGCTAGTACACACACAAAAATCTGCCCACTGCACTAGAAGTAGTACCACATGTATGGACTAGGCTTGAGTTCAAGGCGAGCGAACGCAAAACAATAAAGTCAATCAAAAACTTTAACCAGAAATGGAGGAATAAACCCATTTCTGTACAATTTACCCACAGCACAATTTGTGTTCGTCAACCAACTGCAAGTGGTGTATGAAAGATACTGCAAACACTCATAACATTGCCAAGAAGGTTTCAAGTGTGCCCGGCCATAAATTAACCAGTTTTGATTGTGTCAATATGCAGAACACGTTCGCGTTTCTATACACGGAAGACAAAGAAACAGTCGCTGCAGAATCTTTCTTTGAAAGCCAAGCCATAAAAAGGGAATTTATTACAATCCCCTATCGTCTGCGCTCTATGTGTAGAACGTAAGCACAAGGAAAGCAGCTAAACAATCATGCCTAATTTTACAAGGTAAAGGCAACTATACAGTGGTAAGGGCGTGAACATTAGGCCTGCGTATATTCTAGGCTATAAAGTCAGGTATTAGTCAAATATGACTGAGCTACCGTATGACAGTAGACGGTACTACCTGATTTCTGTTAGTGGGCGGCGCTCACCAAACCCGACACAGCACATTGCGACAACCCATTCGGGCGGATGAGTGCAATTGAGAGAGTACAAGTCTCACCCTAGTGCGAGGAAAAGCAACGTAAAGACTAAATATCATAACAGGGCAGATCAGGCCCTAAGCCTTGGTCAGCAACTGGTTTAGGATGGAATCTGCGACAGGCGGGCAGTTAGAAGTATTGCATTGTTCATCTAGCAGCTTCTGCAGCTTGTCTTGTTCCTTGCGTATTGGTGTTATCTTTCCTCTGGAGTAAACTAGACAGGCAAAGAGAGGGATCATGCTGCATGGGCAACACATGGTCTCTAAATTCAGCCCAGGCTGTGTGTTATGGAGAGGTTATAACTCCATTTTACAAACTATCGTCAGGCAAGACGGCAAGGTACCAGTCTCTCATTCGAGGCTATAGTCTAGGCTACTGTACTGATGAAGAATCAGATTCGCTGGGCTGGTCACTTAACTCGCATGCCAGATCACAGGCTCCCTAAACGAATTTTTTACGGCGAGTTGCGTTGTGGTAAACGCTCCCAAGGCGGCCAGCGGAAACGCTTTAAAGACACTCTGAAAATCTCACTGAATGCTTTTGGAATTCATCATGACACCTGGGAGACTGCAGCCAGAGACCGAAATTCGTGGCGTGCATCATTACGCAAGGGTGCAGTCACGTGTGAGGCAACCAGGACTGCAAGAGCTGTGAAGAAAAGGCAGGACAGAAAAACCACTGCAGGAAATTCTCATCCAGAAACGTCAAGCATTCTTTGCCCACATTGTCAAAGAACATTTCGAGCCAAAATAGGTCCTTATCAGCCATCTTAGAACCCACGGCTCCATACTTTCAACCCCACTGGATGAAATGAATGGTCATCATCATTCTTGATGGACAAACAACAGAGTCTAGGCTACAGCACAGGTGCAGATCTTGCGAAACTGGGTCGACCTCACGGCCTTAATGGTCCTGAGAATGCTGGAGACACAACTCGGACCACTGTCTTGACAGACAAGCGTTCCAACACTTATGCATTGTAATTGTATGGAAATCCACCGGCGCACTCCTTCTTAGTTTCCATTCTCGGCCCACCACCATATCTCCATTGCTTCCAGTTTCCCGCCTTCCCTTCCTCACCGCCTTCCATTCCTCGCCATCTTTATAAACCACTTCCACTCATTTACCCGGAATCTTCATCGAACCGTTACCATCCCCTACCTTGGTCCACGTTGAGTTGAGTTAAGAACCGACATCACTGCACTCAGGACATTCCCATACGTGCTCCGTCCCCTCTTTCAACAGCCAGCGAAGAGTCATACTACTAATCGTTCCCACCGCTATCTGATTAAAAGTTCTCCTGGTCTTCCCTCTCAGTACCTTGGTCCACATGACACCAGACTCATGTGGCTGTCGATATGAGAGTACCAACGTCAAGTTGCATGTCAGTATGTGCTGTGCTTAATTATGATCTGGTTCATTGCGGACTCACGGAGTGAGCTTGGTAAGGTGGAGAAATTAATGTTTCGTGTAGAATGGCATGCCTCGCTTAAGAAGAGGTCACAGATTGTGAGAATTGTATGGATATTCTATTATGGCCACGCAGGAGTGCGGGGGAATGAACAGGCTGGTAGGGAATGCACATATGGATAAGGCGCCCGTGAACCTAGGATTCTGAGATAAGTAGCACAGTTTTTTTTTTCTTTTTCTCTTCAATGTTCTAATTTTTTCATCTTTCCATTCTCACCCATTCTTATGCACTGCAGTGTCTTCCCCGCGATTATGTGTTGTGTTTTGTGTATGTATTTGATCGCCGCAACGTCCGGTGTTTTCGTAATTTGTTCTGTAAAGCTGCATTACTTTATGTTATTTTATATTGTTTACATGCCCACAGCTTTACCGCACTTCCACTAATTGTATTCACACTTTAACAGCTTTGGCACCAATGCTTCTGTACATTAAGTGCAAGCTTAAACAACCCGGTTCTAATGAAAATTCGCTTACAGTAAAGTTCCAGTAATCGACATGGATGGAAAGCACCGCCGCACCAACAACATCGCACAACGCAGTCATAATAAGAAAGCTCAGGCCTTCCCGGGGCTCAACGTAAGCTGACATCATTAAATCAATTTCTGTGTCAAAACGGGAGAAAACGAAAGCGTAACTATGAACTGGGTGAAGCGATTAATGTGGGAACAACCCCCTGCTGTAATATCTCTCTGTTAGCATGCAAAGATTCGCACTGCATGGTAACAACACAACCCTGGCAGGTCACAGTTTGATCCGGTCAGAATGAGGCGGTAGAGACCTGGTTGGCGCAACAAATTAAGTTGAGAGCGTTACGCGTAGGGAGACTGGGAATATGAGAATCTCTCTGCTAGGATGGGTCAGGGTTTTATTCTTCTCATTGAAATTTTTTTGTTTAACGAGTGGAAATGAATCCTAGTCCAGATAAATAAAATTTCCAAATAGGGTATTGCTTTCTCGGTGAGTAGGCCAGAGTTTAGGATGAGAGAATTACATAATGTTTGCCCAATAACTTCCAACCGATATCTTTATTTTAATGTAATGTTTAAGTAATGAGAGGTCTGAGGATGAATAATGACAACACAATTCTCTGCTAAATTATCACATATGTAAAATAAATTGTCGCTAAACAATCTTAAACAAGACATTACAAGCTAGTTCAGACAGACAGACAGACAGGCAGACAGGCAGACAGGCAGGCTGACAGACAGGCTGGCAGGCAGGCAGGCAGGCTGGCTGGCAGGCAGGCAGGCAGGCAGGCAGACAGACAGGCAGACAGACAGACAGACGTCAATCTTGTTACTTGTGATCGTGGTCTAGTAAAGCTTACCGTTTACCCTCCCCCCCCCCTCTCTCTCTCTCTCTCGTGTGTGTGTGTGTGTGTGAGAGAGAGAGAGATTAATTCAATGCATTAGAAGCAAACATTATCCCCCCTCCCTGAACCACCCAGAATCGTGATTTAAAAAAAAACAACAACAACAACAACCTAGCTCTATTGTATTTAGCTAGAAATAATGCACATATATGAACTACCACTCGCAGCAGTACAGAAAATAAGTAAAGATGAGAGGACACGCTGGACACAGTACAGATTGACAACAATAGGCAACATCGGGAGTCGAACCTGTCGCCTTCAAACGACAACAGAACCTCTCTGACGAAACAAGTGTGCAGTCAACTAGTAATGCCTCTCACGTGTCAACATTCTCCAGTCTATTATCACATAACACGCCATGACCGCGCCAAACGAAGTTATTTAACAACGGTTTAACACCTACTTCTTTCCATACTGTCCACTGTCCCCATCTACTGAAACCAGTAAGCAGCATTACATGTAATAATCCATTACTGAACTCAACAAACGTATGGAAAGCAACACAGCGGCTATCACAAAACATTAATGACCGATAATTCACAAACCGAAAGCGGCGTTCCAATAAAGTCATGCGCCGAATGTGGCACGGAAGTGGAGCGTTGCTAGTGACGCAGTCATACAAGTGGGTTAGCCAGACAAGGTGAGCCATGCAACTCCCACGCTTCAGTCAATGTTCCGTGGAAACCTGACTGCTAGCAGAACAAAAGTGGTAGCGGGAACTGTCCAAAAATAGCACCATGATATTTACGTATTCATACACAATATTTGTTCCTCTGTCTAGGGTTGTGACGGCACTCAGGGATCTTGTTTAGTGTTTGCTTCTTTCCTTCTGGATGTACAGTGGACAGTGCTTTATGTTCTTGTTTAGTTAGTTCCTGTGTTTACTCTAGAATGTACAAGCAATCTATGTTTTTGTTTAGTTGTATCTTTTCTACTCTAGAATGTACAGGCAATCTACGTTCTTGATTAGTCTTATCTCTTCTACTCAAGAATATACAAGGAACCTATGTTTTCTTTAATTTTTGTATTTACTCTCGAATGTACATGCAATCTATGTTCTTGTTTAGTTTTATCTCTTCAACTCTCGAATGCACAGGCAATCTATGTTCTTGTTTAGTTTTATCTCTTCTACTCAATAATGTACAGGCAATCTATGTTCTTGTTTAGTTGTATCTCTTCTACTCTCGAATGTACAGGTAATCTATGTTCTTGTTTAGTCTTATATCTTCTACTAGAGAATATACAAGGAACCTATGTTTCGTCTAATTCTTGTATTTACTCTAGAATATAAGGCAATCTATGTTCTTGTTTAGTTTTATCTCTTCTACTCAATAATGTACAGGCAATATATGTTCTTGATTAGCTTTAAACAGATAAACCCTATAATTATCTTAAGAAAAGATAAATACGAAACTGGTAAACTCTATAATTCTGTTCAAAAAGTTAAATACTAAACAGGTACACAATACAATTCTCTTTAAAAACAAGATAAATACTAAAGAGAGCATTCTATAATTCCTTAAAACGATAAATACACAAACTATAATTCTCAAAAATAAATAAATAAATAAACTAATGCTAAACAGGTAAACCCTATAAATCTCTAAAAACATAAACACTAAACATATAAACCCTATCATTGCCCCATAAGATAAGTAATAAAAGGCCAAAAGATAAGTTTGCTGTTATATAAAACACGATACAGGTTCCTATCTCAGCGAACCCAGCAAACCTCCCTCTATGCAAACGTTCGGCATCCACCCTCCTTTGTTCAAGCTGTGTTTACATTATGCAAATACACCTCGCTAGCTAGCAGGACCGCAACCACGGCTCTTCACCCCTGTCGCGACAGTACAAACAAATCAGTAAATACAGATGTGCTTCTAATATGGAATCACACACCCGTATTAATAGACCGTCTCTGCAACCTACTTACAAGCACGTACTTACATTTAGCGTACTGCATTTAGCTTACTTACATTTAGAGTACTTACATTTAGCGTACTTAATTTAGCGTACTTTTCCTGGGCAACAGGTCCTTTCGGGGTCCTGGCTAACGTAGTTGGATCGCTGATTCTTCCGAAGTCGGAGAATATCTGCCTGCACGGCGAGGAACCACCAGTCTGCACACCAATAAGCCAGACACGGGACAACGGATACTCGCGCAAACCTCAGTCCGGTATGACATCACACTGATGTTGGACAACAGGATGTCTTCATCCGACATACAGGACTTCACGCTGGAGTTCACAGCCAGCGAACGCAAGCAAGCAATCCTGTTATTTATTTTGTTTCGTAGTGCAAAGATGATAGCCCCTACAGAGCTGTCTGAACTGAATGCTGCCGGGTTACCAATGACAAGACCACCGCTGCCAACACACATTGCATCCATCCCGACTCACGGAGTATGCTTAGTAAGGTGAAGAAAGGAATGTTTCGTGTAGGGTGGCTTGCCTAGCTTCAGAGGCCACAGATTGTGAGAAATGTATGGATTTTCTGCCCTGGTCGTGTGGGAGTGCGGGGGAATGAACAGGCTGATTGGCTGGCAGGGAATGCACATCTTGGTGGTAGATTACCCATTAACAAGGGAGAGGTGGTCGGGAGCCTGTGGGACCAGTTGGAGAAAGCGGTGGAACAGACCTAGAAACCGTATGTGGAGATGATGATACAGCGAGGGATCGGCAGGGGTTCTAAAAAAATTTTAAAACTGAAAGGGAAGACCAGGAGAACTTTCAATCAGATGGCGGTTGGAACGAATAGTAGTATAACTCTTCGCTGGCTGTTGAACGAGGGGACGGGGCGCGTGTGGGAATGTTCTGAGTGCAATGATGTTGGTTCTTAGCTCATAGCTCATAGCGACACGATCACAATCAGTCAGTCCCTACAGTTTAGAGGTTAGATGTTAGAGCAAGCACAAAATTTATGGCAACAGCAAATACAACAAGATTAAGACATGTAATAGAAAAACAAGATATAGATTAGAGAAGAACAACATGTGTTCCTCAAAATGCACGCACGGTTTTCCGAGAGCCTCTCTGGTAACAGAACTATGTGAATACAAAGCTGCATTCCCCACATGACGTAATCGTCATCTGCAATGCCGATAGCTCTAATTTCATAGCAAAAACTGGATATGTGTTGAGAATAAATGACATATTGCTCGCTTTACAGCGTGGCCTACTAGATGGGACACCAGAAATACATTCAAAGGCATTGCTGAGCACTTATAGAAGTAGAGAAAAGAAGTACAGATCATAGGAAACTTTTAAAAAGAAGCATAGTTGACAGTATCATCTAAAGTAACGAAGAGCATGAGAAATGCTTCCATCAGTACACAGAGTCCTCATAGAACATGAGAAAGCTAACAGATTTGCTGCAGATTAAGTCACAAAACAACAGAAAGGCAGACCTTGCAGTATAAGAGCAGTCCAAGAGATTATTAAACACAATACAACAGCTCGAATGACACTAACACACGTTCAGGAAGAAAGCACAGATGGAAAAACTCAAGACAAAGACAATGAATGAAACAGTGCAAATTGACGACACCAATCCAATAGCAAGACCCTGATAGAAGAAGTGACAGAAGACGAGAAAGAAACTGAAAGTGAAAACGTAAGCGACCAAGAACGCACGGTGACCAGGAGAAGAGACTACATTCTACTAAGATCGAGAGTCCAAGACACATGATGTGAAAGAAGTGACAGACCACGAAGATTCAATGACAGGGCAAGCCACAGGAGAGATAGATGGAGTCGACTACTGATGAAACCCTGAAGAAAAAAAAAGAACATGAGACAGGGCGGGAACCTAACACCACCAGGCCTTACAAGTGAGCGAACGTCACCTGATAAGAGAAACGGTAACAATGGATGAAATGAACACCAAGCCAGAAACGCATAGAAATCAGGATGCGAAACACGCAGTTATATTTCCGCAAGCAGAAAAGAAGCATAAGGGCCCCTCACTTATAGCTTATAACACATTAACCAGCCGACAGTTGAATGGGGCCTAAACACTTTTCCTCTTCACCGCCAGCCCACACTATGGGTGTCTCCCTGGAACAGCTGCATGGCACCTATATTTCATAAAAGAAAGGTATTGCGATCACCGAGACAACTCAGAATTTTGGGATCAATAACAACAGCAGCAAGAACTACTACTGCACTGAGAAATACCATCACGGCTTCAAGCATTAGGAGAAGGCTACTGCAGGCGTCTCCAATAGCTCCGACCCCACTCTGTGGATGCCTCCCTGGAACAAACCGCTGCAGGAGATCTGCATTTCATAAGAAAGACATTGGGTTGCCGAGATTAGACAACGCAACATTTTGGGATCATCATCAACAGCAGCAGCAGCAAGAGCTACTACTACTGCGCTGAGAAATGTCATCATGGTCTCCGCTCAATGAAGACACCAGTGGTAGACGAAAGCAATACATGAATGTTGCATAGGTAGTTCTTCTTCTTCTTCTTCTTCTTCTTCTTCTTCTTCTTCTTCTTCTTCTTCTTCTTCTTCTTCTTCTGCGTTCATTCGGAGAGGTTTTTTTTTTCAATTGTGAATGTGTTGTGCCTGTTTACAGCAGAGCTGCGTTCTTGCGCCGTTAGGCCGACACATCCAACCAACTTCCACGGGCATTTGTTGACCGGGTTAACCTTCCCGGGGAAACGTAGTTCAGGCAGCCGAGTATCCACCGGAATACTCCATTGGATTACCCCACCGGAATACTCCACCTGATTACTCCTCCGAAATACACCACTGAATTACTTCATTGGAATACTCCATAGGAATACTCCATCGGATGAACTGGACAGATCGTATGGGGACGGGAAGGATATTCACTGGTCCGGACAGGCAGGTATTTCTGTCAAGGGTCAGGGGTACAACCTGTCCACTGGGATGTGGAAGGCAAGTGGAAACGACTAAACTATTTCCCCAAGAAAACAGTCTTTGATGCCATTCATCTTTGTCAATCGAAGTAAGTAAATGAGTTCTTAAGAGCAACATTGGGCCAGTCCTGATGTATACAAGCGAATCATGGACAATTAGCAGACAAGTGATAAATTATGTAAAAGTTACTGAGATGTGGTTTTATAGAAGACTATTGACAACGCTGTGGGTAGATAAACAGAGTAATGAAGACATTGCGAAAGACATTAACTCATAAAGATAACTGGTTACTCGCTTCAGAAAAAGATTGTTCACATTCTTTGAGTATGTAAGACAAGGAGAAATGTGTGTTGTCACAAACGGAAAGGTTGGGGTGAAGAGAGGCAAGGAGAGATGCTATGATGGACAGTTTGATATCATGGCGTGGAGGAACATCAGTGTCAGAAAATATTGGCGGTACACGAGACAAAAGAGCTGTGGACAGACATGATCACTAACGCCACACGGCACGGACTATTAAAAAAAAAAGTAAGTTTAAGGACTATATCTGGAATGGAGGAATGGCATGTTAAGACAGTCGTCATCACTACCAACCCTCTAAATGAACAACGTGAAATAATATCCGACAGCGCAGTGAATGTTCACTTGGATTTTTCCCCTGCAGGCATGGCTTTGGAGTCTGTTGACAACAAAACACGTAAGATCTGTGAAGGCACAATCCCAACTAGTCCGTATGGGCCCTGGTTCAATCAATCAAGTGTCGTCTTCACAATGAAGATTGGATTCAATGGATCTCCAACACTGTCAGTAAATCCACTTCGCTGTCCAGGATGAAAGACTTGGGAGTAAGAATCGGCACGGCTAGGCGCGAGAGGTACATCGGGAAAACGAGGCGCCTCGTCAACCAACACAGAACTGGCACTATTAGCCACCGGACGCTGATGCATATGCTGGGGGAGAATCTGAGCACCTATGGACCTGCCCGGAGTGCAATGAAGATACCCAACTGATAACTGATAACTCATCCGACATTGTCTGTTTCTCGCCCTGACTGTACACTCTACCAGACGGCTGTTAGTCCATCTCTTAATGCTAACTTCCCACTTATATCGTTGCCTACAGGTTGCTTGTTTTTTTTTTTTTTCCTTTCAATTCTATGTCCGATGTCCATTTGAGAAAAAAACAAAACTTTCCACCTTGGCGCAACCAGCCTATGTGGTATTGGTTAGTGACCTGGTGGTGCATATTGCGGCGTAGGTTTGTTTGTTTCTTTGCGCCAGTGATAGCTGGCTTATCTTGTTGACGGATCTATGCTTATGTTGTCAGCTGGGGGTTTCGTTGGTCGGCAGGTTTTGCGTTAGAGTCTATCTTTTTAGGTGGCTTCTTCTGTCAGTGTTGGCTTCTGGCTTGTACCTTTTGTGCTTGGGTGCTGTCGTTATACTGGTTCCTTGTGGGTTTATTGGTTAGTCGTCATCTTCTTCTGAGGCGATGTCTGTGTGATTTTCCTCTGAGCTGGAGCTGGACCATGCGTCTTCTTGTTTTTGGCGCTCTTCTT
Source organism: Cepaea nemoralis (assembly GCA_014155875.1). Taxonomy (NCBI): domain Eukaryota; kingdom Metazoa; phylum Mollusca; class Gastropoda; order Stylommatophora; family Helicidae; genus Cepaea; species Cepaea nemoralis. The sequence goes on along the minus strand of JACEFZ010006206.1, from coordinate 254,058 downwards.
TCAGTTTCTGATACATGGGCTTCATTTCCGCTTTAAATTGTTGTGCCCATGCGCGACTGTGTTTAGGCGCCTTTATTCCTTGTACGATCTGTTTATGTTTTCGGTCGTGTACGGCATGAAATATCCGAGTTCTTTCCTTTTCTGTTGTTCCTTTCTTGTACACGCCCCAATCTTCATTCGCTTTGTCGGTGTTCTCCTTCGTACTTTCTTGATGAGTATGGCGGATGTCTGTTTCCTCCTGGAGCATCTCGGCTGTGCTGGTGCCTCTATTTTGCTGTTTGTGGTTGGTCTGAGTTTTGGCGTCACCGTGCATCTTCTTGTCTCCTTTCTCGTGGATTGTCTTCAGCAGTTTAGCGATGTTTTTCTGTTGAGATTCATCTGGCGGTTTTTCTGCGGTCTTTTCATTGGGTTCGTCTGGTTTGTTTTGGGATACTTCCCTTTCATTTTGTTGCATTCAATTCTACCCTTCAGTATGGTTTTTATAAGATTATCGTCTTTTAACGTGGCCAAAATGTTTCACTTGCCTCTTTTTTTATTTCTATCATCAACTCTCTTTTAATTCCCAGTTTTTCTGGAACCTCTGTAATTGATTGTTTTCATTTCCATGAAATACGATATATTCTTATGTATATACACATCTCCGCCGTCTCTATTTGACTGTCTAATTGATTGTTTATTATTCAGGCTTCAGCGCCGGATGGTAGTGGTCAATAGATATAACATTTGACAATTTTTCATTTTTAATGCGTTGTTAATCTCTCTAGATGTTAATACTGATTTCTTCATGTTGTTGAAGACATTTTTGGCCATTCTATTCTCTTTTTAATTTCTGTTTCTCTTCTGCCATCATCTGTTATTACATGTCTAAGATAGCAGAAACGTGCTATGACTTGTTATCTGTTGGAGTATCAAATTCTCACTCCGGACAAGTCCATAGGTGCTCAGAACCCCCCCCCCCCCCCCCCCCCCCAACCATTACCCTAACATATGCATCAGAGTCCGGCGGCTAATAGTGCCAGTTCTCGACATTTCTCTACGGAAGTTAATACCATCGGCACAATCTGCGAGCAGTTGTTATAACTTTGTTACGTTCTGATGTACTTCTCAACAGATGTGAAATTCCAGTACCGGCAATGCACAGCCAACTTATTTATGCGCTTGTAGAGAGGAAGAACAACTTATCAAGACGGTGCCCGTGGAGATGGTACCTTGGAAGCTGGTGGGAAGACAAGTCTCTACCCAAATCTCAATCCTGTAGGTGCAAGGCGTTCTCTTGGCTCGGACAACGTGAACGCCACAGCATCGGACTTGAAGAGTTAGCACAAATATTTACAGAGGATTCATAATCTAGTCAATCAACCATCCAATCAGCCAACCTACTATCCAACCAACTATCCAACCAGCCAGTCAACCAACTATCCAACCAGCCAGTCAACCAACTATCCAACCAGCCAGTCAACCAACTATCCAACCAGCCAGTCAACCAACTATCATATCAACCAATTATCCAACTAACCAGCCAATCAACTATCCAAACAACTAGCCAACCAATCTAGCATGCAACTACCCAACCAGCCAAACCAAACAACCAACCAACCAGCCAACATTTGTTTCATAAAGAATGAGCTGTCGACAAAAAGACGAAAGATTCGGGTGCGGCTAGCGTACAGCTGTCATTTTGTCTGTTGTCTAATGTGTTTTCTCATTTATTCAGCATTCCTACATGAATACCCATGAAAACATGTAAATAAACATCATGTTATTTTAATGGCCACGAGAGTTCCCGAGAATTGTAATTTCCGTTTTTGTTTTAGCGAAAACACACGAGCCTAACGCCATTACATACATAATCACAAATGAAATGGGGTACGTGCAAAACTATGATGATGCAGCGTATATACAAAGAAAACACATTAGTTCTCGTGAATCCACGCACAATTCATCATGTGCCATGCCTATAAGCGTGGGCGGTCGTGTTTTTGTCATCTCACACGATCACCAGAGTCACCAGATAAGTTCTGATTTTGTCTCGACCATGTCACATGGCCAAGCCATCTAGATATTTACTTCTCTGTCTTCCTCTTGTTTTTATCCCCCTCAATCTTGCCAGTTCTCACCAAGTTCTCCAGTTTATTTCTTCTCATAACGTGTAAAACGATTTCTTGGCTGTCTACGTCTAATTTCTCTAATCAGTTTACGGTGTTCATTTGTTTCTTGTAGGACTTGGTCATTGGTCTTTCTGTCTGTCCATGGTATTCTTTGCATTTTTCTCAGGAACCACATTCCTACTGCCATTAGATGTTTTCCAGCTTCACATCCATACAAAACTACAGGTTCTATATAGCACTTCAACACTCTTTTTAACGCTGCAATTGACATCTTTTTAATTGGTCAGTATGTTTTCCATCTTAGAAAAGGCGACCTTCGACGTGCATCATAAACGTATTTGCATATCCTTTACAGGACGTTGCAGTCAACACCAGCATTTTTTGCTGTTGTGATCTCTTGGAAGGAGTGGCTGGCAGAGTTGCTATAACGCCCGTTTCTCTTTCAGGAGACCCGGGTTCGAAACCTCTAAACATACACCGCAAGGCATTGGCAGTAAATGACAGTAAATGACAGACATATCTCTTGGCAAGTTTACGTTCAGTAAGTTGCCATTGATTTCCGAACGACCGGCACTCATATCATTTCGTAAAAAAATCAACGGAAGGTTGTCTGTTACAAATCGCCCACAGCTGTGTTTCTAACGCGGGTATGTGAAATTACGAACTGCGTCTGTAACCCCTTCGTCGAGAAGTCGGCACGTGCACCATAACCAATTGTCATAACAAAATGGTGCATGTCCATTGCAGGACGACGCAATCAACCCCAACCGGATGGTAATTTTCTAGGTTTAGTAGTTTGCCATTGCTCTTTGCACTGGAAGTCAACGTTTAAGTTCAACTGACCGGCGCAGGGAACAATCCTTCTACCGCGTCATCAGCGCACAAGAAGTTAAAGCGCATCAAGCCCATCGGTTATACAAGCTGCCGAGCGAACGCAACCAAGGTCTTTATAAGCACGCATGCTATACCCACTCTTCACAAACTGCAGTTTTTACGTCCGAGGTACAAGGGTGTAGTCACTTGTGAAGCAAACAAGACTGCAAGAGCTGTGGAGAAAAAACAAAGGCTGGACAAAAACACCACTGCAGGAGATCCTCCTCCTGGAACGTCAAGCATTCATTGCCCACATTGTCAACGAACATTTCGAGCCAAAATTGGCCTTACCAGCCATCTTAGAACTCACGGCTCAATACTTTCATTGGATGAAATGAATGGTCATCACCATACTTGATGGACAATCACAAACCATTTAACACAAAGGTTTTCTGGCGGAGGGTCGTCGTCATTTCACCGGAATTTATTCCATATAGGTAGGTCTCTTTTCGCAGAGCGGTCTGAACTGAGTGCCACGCAAAGCATGAACTCCGTAATTCCGGCGACGACCCCCGCGAGTTTCCGAGAAAACTGCACTCATAAACCGAATGACAGAGTCTGGAAACGACCCCACCACCTTCGGAATGCGAGGCAGGCAGCTTAAACACTCCGCCACGGGGACTCCCATGTGTCGTGCCGCACACTGATATCAGCATTTGAAAAGAAAGAAAAAAGTCCACAACAGGAACCACCTGTCGATAAAAGCGTTGGTTCTTAAATATCCGATGTGCTGATGCCAAGGTAGCGGGTTCAACGCTTACACGGCGTACAGTTGAACTAAAATGTTGACTTCTCGTCCTTGACTTGGGGACGCAAATTACAAGTACCTCTGAAGTCGAAGTAGGTTCGCCTGATGGCGAGGGACACTGTTAATAGGACAAGCAAATCTACACACAGTCCAGTGCACTAGAAGAAATAGCACGTATATGGACTACGCTTGAGTTCATAGCGAGCGAACGAAAACAAAATATAAATAATATATCCCACATAAAAAGATATGAAGCACGAGTAAATAATATCACAAAACACTGCGATTTAAAGAGAACAAACTAACAAACGCCAGTAGTATGTGTGAATGAATAAAAAACACTTCCAAACCAATGTCGAAATATACACACTAGAAGTATCCTTAATGCAATAATGTTGTAAAACGCAAATGTTTATACAGAAATGACGTCGGGAGAATGTATGGGATACATATTTTTACATGCAACTGCATTTTGTGACAAGGTGTGTTCAGGACTAAAGTAATTACGGGGGATGAAATACAACTCGGTGCAAAGGTAGTAATGCTCTTATATATTTATGGAGCTATGTAGCCCATTGTTAACATGTTAGGCCGGTTGTAATTTCTGGGTGAAGTTAGCCAGGTGCAATAGTCCAACGTGGGATAGCCACAGCTCTGCTGGCTTGAGAAATCGCAGACTGCATTATCAATAAACATTTAAGATGTAAGAAGGCCTTATCAGAGTTCGTTTGAGAATGTTATTCTCATATTACTAGGCAGGCTGGGGGGGGGGGGGGGGGGGAGGGAGGAAGAGGAGGCGAAGGAGGAGGAAGGATGAGGTGAAAGAATAATAATAATGAGGAAGAGGAAGAGGATGGGAAGAAGGAGAAAGGGAGGAGGAGGATAAAAAGAAGTTATCAAATAACATCAACATGACCAAATCAGAGCTCTTTACAGCTATTGTCTGATTTTACCAGGCAAGTAGGAGGAGGATAGGAAGAAGAAGAGGGAAGAAGAAGGTGAAACAAGAGGAGGAGAGAAGAAGAAGAAGAAGAAGAAGAAGAAGAAGAAGAAGAAGAAGAAGAAGAAGAAGAAGAAGAAGAAGAAGAAGAAGAAGAAGAAGAAGAAGAAGAAGAAGGAGGAGGAGGATGTGGTGGTGGTGGTGGAGGAGAAAGGTGAAGAAAAGGAAGGATGACGGGGAAGGAGGAGAAGAAGAAGAAAAAGAAGAAGAGAAGGTGGAGGAGGATGACTCACTTGTCACCGTAAAACTGAAAGCTGTAGGCAAACCAGGATTCGAACTCGCCTCCCTGTCATGATTTCACTGTGTATCCACCAGATAATGACAATACAGACGGTCATATTCATGGCCTGTGTGCAAAGCTACATTTGTTTTTTAACCGGGACAGAAAAACAAAGTCGGAATGTACATCTGCAGTTGTTTACCAGTTAGATCAAGGACACCGCTAAGTCGCCAACATCAAACAAGGAAATCTTCTTTGACAATCCCCACAAGACGGGAAATTGTAGGCATATGTTGAGAAAAAGGGGGAAGCGACTTGTGCATGGATTGTAAAAAAGGGGGGAGATAATCTACTATTGTGACATTGATGAAACCCAAGGGAAAGAATTTATTCAGAAATGGATAATCTGCCCTTGAACCACCTTTGTTAACATCAAAAGAACGTCACGTGGCCACTCAAGGCTGTTGGGTAAAAACATGCTTTGTTTACAAGGAGTGTAACTCTGAGGATTGACTTGCACGGACGTGTTTGTCACTGCAGTGGATTTAAAAAATATCTACCGTGTGCGGAAATTAATTAGATTTAATTGTACACGTGCCTGTTATGGCAAAATGCGGATATGATTTCGAAGACACTGCTGTGTTGTGCTTAAGGTATTGTAGAGAGTATATTTAAGCCTAGTTAATATAAGCAGTAGCCTCGGTAAAACTTGCTAGAGTAATGAATTGAATTAGCTCTGCTAGTGAGAATTGTGTAGTGGGGTGATATTGGGGAAATTGGGGATGGGGAGAATGTACAATGATGGGATCTTCTAGTGATGTCTGCTAGGGGTCTACACGTTACATTTTGCTCTGTCCTGATCTTAACCCACTGCAGACCGGAGTGAAGAACTCCTATGCCCATGACAGAGAATGTTCACTGTCATGTATCTGAGTGAGGCGAACACCCCCCCCCCATCTAATGGAGGTCAGGGACAGTTGCTATCACCCAATGTGTTGTTCTCTCGTTGACAGGTTCCTTTAGGTCACTCAAGTCACTGAGAATGGAGACCTTGGTGCAGGCAGTTGGTCAACATCTTTTGCACTTAGCCCATGATAGAAAGGGTTTACGGGAACAAGCATAAGAGGGATTATCAAACGTCACACATTAACAGAAGACCAGAAATTGTTTTCTCCGCACCAGTTTGGAGGAAGACCAATCGTCAAATTAATGTTTCAAACATCACTTGGGAACAGAATAGTAAAAAGTGAATTTCTTTTACACCACCTGGGAACAGCCCAGTGGCAGTATGTTTTACACGACAGGTGAACAAACAAAGAGATACAGTTATTCCCCATCACATGGGAATCAATCAGTATAAACTTATTAGGAAGTTAGTATAACAATGGTCTTGTGAACAGTAGACACTTGAGACAGGAAGTACATTTATTTCAAAGAACAGTATGTTCGTGTCCTCACTAGACAAGGGTGTTATAAGTATAGGAACAAATTAGACATATATTAACTGTGTGATCCAGACAGGATTTAGGGTCGGACTGTGACTAGTTCTTTTGAGTGATCAAACAGCCACCGGTGGAAATCTACATCTAGCAGGATGGACACATACCTGGGTGAGGTCTTCGTGGACTGAATGAAGATGTGGTGTGATCCTTTCTGGGATGATCGGGCTGGGCTCTTCAGCTACCTGGTCTAAGTCTGCACCCACTAGAATATTCGACACACATTCTACACATTACTAACACACACTTCTCACACTTATACTCTTTGCTTAATAAATTATTTTGTATTTATTTGTTAAAGCTAGAGTTGTGGAGTATGTTATGTTGGGGAGGAGTGAGAGGGGGCATGATCTAAGGGTGAGTGAGAGTAAGAAAAAGGGGTTTGCAGACCGACGGAGTTTTGTGGACGGAGTCTAGTGGTTTCTCTAGGACAATAATATTGGGGTAATAAAAATGTGGTGTGGATTCCCATCACTCCAAGGACGACACTAAAGTAAGTAAGAAAGACTTACGACATTTATTGGGGGCTCGTCCGGGATCTTTGGACAGCGGGATCTCTTGTAAGCGGGATCTCTTGTAAGCGGGATCCTTTGACAGTGGGATCTCCTGACAACGGGGTCTTTTGACACTGGATCTTTACTAAGAGGACGGTGATATTGTTGGAGAGAGAATCCAGCTAGAGTGAATGTGGATAGGGGTTAGGATACATATCTTACCTGTTCACACCTCACACGTCTGCATAGGTCTGTGGTCCTGATTCTTCTCTTGTCACTGAGTGATTGTGTTGTGTGTGGTCTTAATTATTAGATTAACAGTGATTGTTCATTATATATATATTCCTCTTGGAGATAATCTGCACCCTATCTGCTGACTTACCTGTCTGAAAAATGGCCACTCCTAAATTAACTGGGGCAGAACTAAGGGCAAAGGGGGAAGGAATGGGTTCGTCTGGTTCAGCTTTAACGGATTACATACAGGAAGTGGAGAGAGAGTATCGTCAAGCAGAAAGAGACGATCGGAAGGCCGAATTGGAATTGAGGAAGATGGAGTTAGAAACTAAGAGGATAGAAGCTGAGCAAGCCACTAGAAGGATGGAACTTGAAGCTGAGCAGGCAGCTAAGAAATTAGAAGCTGAGCAAGCAGCTAGGAAACTGGAAGCTGAGCAAGCAGCTAGGAAACTGGAAGCTGAGCAAGCAGCTAGGAAACTGGAAGCTGAGCAAGCAGCTAGGAAACTGGAAGCTGAGCAAGCAGCTAGGAAACTGGAAGCTGAACAAGAAGCTCAGAAAAGGGAGCACGAGTACAGGATGCGGGAACCCGAGCTCAAGAGTCAATCTAATGGGGAAACTGAGGGAGCAGTTGGAGGTTCCTCAGTCCCAGGCTCAACACCAGTAGGTGGACAGGGGTACCATGCTATGAAGTTTCCTTTGGCGGTCTACGAGGAGGACAAAGAGAAGATTGACCAATACCTTCAACGCTTCGAGGCTATGTCAGTTGCTATGGGTCTGGAGCGTAACAAATGGAATCTTAAGCTATCCCAGGGATTACGCGGGACGGGATACGAGGTTTATACTCGCCTGCCACCAGGACATGAGAACAATTATGATGAGTTAAAGACGGCTCTGCTGAAACGATTCGAGGTTACGTCACATACCTACCGGAAAAAAATTTCGAGCAGCGAAACGAGAACCGGGGGAGTTGTTTGCCGCCTACAGTTTGCGTCTTAAATCTTATCTCCATAAGTGGATGGATTTGGCTGGGTTCGCAAATGACTATGAGAGTCTGGAAGAACTCATGGTGGTCGACCAGCTGAAGAAGCAAATGTCAAAACCTCTCAGGACATTCCTGGGAGAACAAGGAGCGGAACGTATTGACCTCGTGACAAAATTAGCAGAACGGTTCGTAGAGGTACATGGGGAGGCCGGGGAAAACCTTCCCACCAACACCAAAAGTCAGGAGAAACATGACAAGAAGAAAGCCAAAAGCTCTGGAACAAAAAAGGGGGAACCTTATGTGCAAAAATCAGAGGATAGTTCAGAGAAGACGAAGGAGGGAAGCAAGAGCTCTTCGAGCTCTACACCAAAACGACCGTGGTCGGAGAAGTGGTGTTCAATTTGTAAGTCACCCACTCACAATACGAGGGACTGCAAATCGAAGGCTAAGAGCCCTCACTTCGCAGCATGTCAAGTGACTTCCAAGGAGGTTGTCACGGAGAATGCCAAGGTCAGCAAGATAGCTCACCATCAGGAGAGCTCACTCAAGTCCGGCACAAGAAAATCTAGGACAGAGAAATGGTGCAACCAATGCAAGTCAAACACGCACAATGCTATTGACTGCAAGAGAAAGTCAGGAGAATCTAAATTCATCGTGTGCCCCGGGAGACCTAAGGTGGAGCCCACTGAACAGGTCGAGGCCGACGAAGAAACTCCAGACCAGGAAAAACCACCTGTAGTGGAATTGGTAGAGGTTAACGGTCGTCAAGTGGAGTGTTTGTACGACACAGGACTGGACGGGGAGGCCGTGATTTCTGCGGATCTGGTACACCCAGAACAATTCACAGGTGAGACCATGGAAATACAGCCTGCACAGAAGAGTGCTGTGGCCATGAAGTTGCCCATTGCTAACGTGGAGATTCGGTCAAGATATGTCACCGGCACAATCAAGGCTGCTGTATTGACCGATCCCATTTTCCCAGTAATCCTAGGTTGCCGGTATGTCTTTCTGGGAATGCCCAGGGAGCCAATCCATATGGGAGCAATACAGACTCGCTCTCAGACGAGAACGGAAGAGGCAGACGCAATTGTGACTAACCCAATGCCGGGGGAGCTACGAACTGCCCAGAGTGAGGATGATACTTTACGTCCTTGCTACAAAAAGCTGCAGAAAAGTGCTGATCCACCAGGACGGGGGCAGTACTACATGAAGAATAGGATACTCTACAGGAGAGCAGGAAGGGGAGACAACCTATACGGTCAGTTGGTCGTCCCAAAAGCTCACCGGTCCCAGATTCTTCATATGGGGCATACCATCTCCTTTAGTGGACATATGGGTATTGCCGCCACCATGCAGCGGATTTCCTGCCACTACTATTGGCCGGGAATGACAGAGGATGTGCGTCGGTATGTGAAGTCATGCCCTGAGTGCCAGAGGGTGGCACCGAAACACTGGACAGCACCGGTGGTCCTGGGTGAGATGCCCATCATGAACTCTCCTTTCGAGAGGGTAGCCATCGATATCGTGGGTCCACTTCCTAGGACTAGGAAGAGGAACATGTATATACTCACAATGGTGGATTGCTGTACAATGTGGGGTGAAGCCATACCGTTGACCACGATTGACTCGAAACGAGTGGCGGATGCACTGATGGAGGCCTTTACAAGATTAGGCTTCCCAGATCAAATTCTGACGGACAATGGGTCCCAGTTTTGTGGAAAACTCATGGAGGAGGTATTTAGAGTGTTTCACTCTAACCACATACATACCAGCCCTTACCATCCTCAAGCCAATGGACAAGTAGAGCGTTTCAACGGCACGTTGATGACAATGCTCAGGAAACTAGCGCAGGAAAAACCTGATAGGTGGGATGAATATATCCCTGCAGCACTCTTTGCCTATCGGGAAGTTCCTCATGGCTCAACAGGACTACCACCCGCTACGTTGCTGTTTGGTCGTCCAATCAAAGGACCGTTGGAAGCCATGTTGAGGAGTTGGACTGAAGAGGGGACGTCAGAAGAAGTAATCTCATCCTATCAATACGTGGAGGAACTGAAAGAAAAACTCCACAAAGGATGGACTCTGGCAAATCAAAACTTGAAAAAGGCCAGGAAAAGACATGCGGCTTACTACAACCGTAGGTCTAAAGACAGATCTCTAGAGGTGGGAGACAAAGTTTTGTTGCTACTCCCAACGGGAAACAACAAACTGGAGATAGGTTGGCAAGGACCATTTCCCGTGGAAAGGGTAATATCCAGAACCAACTATCAGATCCGGATCCGGGGAAAGTCGAAGATTTTCCATATCAATCTCTTGCGGAAATACGAAGAGAGACCCGGAGAAAAAGCAGCTCACCTCATGGCAATGGCAGTTGCAGTGGAGACAGAAGTGGGAACCAGCGAGGGCAGGGAATATCCCCTGGTACACCAGGAAACCTACAAGGATGTGCAGGTGAACCCTGATCTGACCTCCCAGGAGAGGGAGAAGATAACCCAGGTTCTCAGGTCTCATAAGGAGATACTGACTGATAAACCAGGACGAACGAGGTTGGTGGAGTTCGAGATGACGTTGACTACACAGGAGCCTGTTCGCCAGAAGGTTTACCCAGTGCCCTTCTCTAAAGAAAAGGCCCTGGAGGAGGAAATACAAAAACTGCTGGAGGATGACGTGATTGCACCATCCACATCCCCATACAATGCGGGGGTAGTTTTGTTACGGAAACCAAGTGGAGAACACCGGTTGTGTATAGACTACCGACTTCTGAACAGTCATACACAATTTCAGGTGGAACCTTTGCCGAATCCAACGCAGTTATTCGCTAGGCTCCATAAGGCTCGGTACTTTTCAAAGGTGGATCTGAGTCGGGGGTACTATCAAATACCAGTCAAACCGGAGATTCGACCACTGCTGGCCTTCAGTACACCCAGTGGACACTACGAATTCAAGGTCATGCCCTTTGGTCTCAGCAACGCACCTAGTGTGTTTACACGTATGATGAGGACTTTACTAGATCCTTTACAGGATCCGGCCATCATCTCCTTCATGGATGATATTCTGATTTCCAGTGGCAGCTTGGATGACCATTTGCAATCCTTGGAGAGAGTGTTTAATAGACTCAAGGAAGCAGGGCTTACCGCTCGTCCAACCAAGTGCATGATTGGTTACCAGACTCTGGAATTTCTAGGTCACACCATCACTCCAGGACACATTGTCCCAGAAGAGAAGAACCTAGAGAAAATCAGAAATGCCCCAAGGCCAAAAACGAAGAAGGACGTGCGATCTTTTCTCTCGTTGTGTGGATTCTACCAGAAATTTATCCCACATTTCACTGAACTGGGAGCTCCATTGACGGAAACCTTGAAAAAGGGATTCCCGGACCAAATCATTTGGACACCAGAATGTGAGACTGCCTATAGTCAGTTAAAGGAGGCCTTGGTCAGTAAACCTGTATTACAGCTCCCGGACCTTTCCAAACCATTTGTGTTGAGAACGGATGCAAGTGGGATTGGGATTGGGGCAGCGTTGTTACAGGAAGGGAAAGACGATGCTTCGGTTTTGAAACCTGTGGCATACGCAAGCAAGAAACTACTCCAGGCTGAGAGGAATTATTCGACCGTCGAGAGAGAATGTTTGTCTCTCGTATGGGCCGTGCAAAAATTCCAGCCCTATTTGTATGGAGTTAAGTTTCGGGTCCAGTCAGATCATCAGCCCCTGATGTTCCTGGCTACTTCTCAGAAGCTCAACGCCCGTTTGATGCGGTGGTCGTTGTTACTTCAACCCTACAATTTCACAGTTGAGTATATTCCTGGGAAGGAAAATGTTGGAGCGGACTTCTTATCAAGACACCCAGCTCCTGAAGAAGAGGAATGAATCATCTGGATTGAATTCACAGTGGAGAAGAGTGAGATGGACTACTCTCTTAAGAGGGGGCCTATGTCATGATTTCACTGTGTATCCACCAGATAATGACAATACAGACGGTCATATTCATGGCCTGTGTGCAAAGCTACATTTGTTTTTTAACCGGGACAGAAAAACAAAGTCGGAATGTACATCTGCAGTTGTTTACCAGTTAGATCAAGGACACCGCTAAGTCGCCAACATCAAACAAGGAAATCTTCTTTGACAATCCCCACAAGACGGGAAATTGTAGGCATATGTTGAGAAAAAGGGGGAAGCGACTTGTGCATGGATTGTAAAAAAGGGGGAGATAATCTACTATTGTGACATTGATGAAACCCAAGGGAAAGAATTTATTCAGAAATGGATAATCTGCCCTTGAACCACCTTTGTTAACATCAAAAGAACGTCACGTGGCCACTCAAGGCTGTTGGGTAAAAACATGCTTTGTTTACAAGGAGTGTAACTCTGAGGATTGACTTGCACGGACGTGTTTGTCACTGCAGTGGATTTAAAAAATATCTACCGTGTGCGGAAATTAATTAGATTTAATTGTACACGTGCCTGTTATGGCAAAATGCGGATATGATTTCGAAGACACTGCTGTGTTGTGCTTAAGGTATTGTAGAGAGTATATTTAAGCCTAGTTAATATAAGCAGTAGCCTCGGTAAAACTTGCTAGAGTAATGAATTGAATTAGCTCTGCTAGTGAGAATTGTGTAGTGGGGTGATATTGGGGAAATTGGGGATGGGGAGAATGTACAATGATGGGATCTTCTAGTGATGTCTGCTAGGGGTCTACACGTTACATTTTGCTCTGTCCTGATCTTAACCCACTGCAGACCGGAGTGAAGAACTCCTATGCCCATGACAGAGAATGTTCACTGTCATGTATCTGAGTGAGGCGAACACCCCCCCCCCCCCCCCATCTAATGGAGGTCAGGGACAGTTGCTATCACCCAATGTGTTGTTCTCTCGTTGACAGGTTCCTTTAGGTCACTCAAGTCACTGAGAATGGAGACCTTGGTGCAGGCAGTTGGTCAACATCTTTTGCACTTAGCCCATGATAGAAAGGGTTTACGGGAACAAGCATAAGAGGGATTATCAAACGTCACACATTAACAGAAGACCAGAAATTGTTTTCTCCGCACCAGTTTGGAGGAAGACCAATCGTCAAATTAATGTTTCAAACATCACTTGGGAACAGAATAGTAAAAAGTGAATTTCTTTTACACCACCTGGGAACAGCCCAGTGGCAGTATGTTTTACACGACAGGTGAACAAACAAAGAGATACAGTTATTCCCCATCACATGGGAATCAATCAGTATAAACTTATTAGGAAGTTAGTATAACAATGGTCTTGTGAACAGTAGACACTTGAGACAGGAAGTACATTTATTTCAAAGAACAGTATGTTCGTGTCCTCACTAGACAAGGGTGTTATAAGTATAGGAACAAATTAGACATATATTAACTGTGTGATCCAGACAGGATTTAGGGTCGGACTGTGACTAGTTCTTTTGAGTGATCAAACAGCCACCGGTGGAAATCTACATCTAGCAGGATGGACACATACCTGGGTGAGGTCTTCGTGGACTGAATGAAGATGTGGTGTGATCCTTTCTGGGATGATCGGGCTGGGCTCTTCAGCTACCTGGTCTAAGTCTGCACCCACTAGAATATTCGACACACATTCTACACATTACTAACACACACTTCTCACACTTATACTCTTTGCTTAATAAATTATTTTGTATTTATTTGTTAAAGCTAGAGTTGTGGAGTATGTTATGTTGGGGAGGAGTGAGAGGGGGCATGATCTAAGGGTGAGTGAGAGTAAGAAAAAGGGGTTTGCAGACCGACGGAGTTTTGTGGACGGAGTCTAGTGGTTTCTCTAGGACAATAATATTGGGGTAATAAAAATGTGGTGTGGATTCCCATCACTCCAAGGACGACACTAAAGTAAGTAAGAAAGACTTACGACACTCCCCCAAATGACGCGAGTGTTTCGCTGAAGGAACAAGCCTGCTCCGTCGCAGGACCTACTTCACACGGCAAGAAACGTGTCATCATAAGCCAGGTCTGCCCGTTCAACGAGGAGAGACTGGCTCAGTCGCTAGTACGTAGGCCTCACATTCGAGAGTCTCTGGTTGGAAACCTCGGTGAAGCGATGGATTTATTTTTTTTTCGTCAGGGAAAAAAAAGAAAACCCTAACCTGCAATGTTCGCGGCAAATGCACCAGCCAGGCGGCCTTAATTTCTCAGGCTCAAGACCTCCCCACACCTCCTGTCCTACACTGCAAGATACTATAGGCAGTGACGATCATTAGCAGTAGGTAAATAAACATGCAATTACTCAAAAGACAAGTAACAAGCAAATACTATAAAACCTCAGATTTCGTCGATAATCTGCGCAAAACAATCGGCGAAATCTGAAACTGACGAAAACTGAGGCAATCATTTCCATATGAATCAATGTATATCTAATTAATTGGTTCTATAAACTCCAAAATACATACCAAAATCACATTTTATAGAGAACAACTATAGTGTTTAATACTATTTCTCGGCCCCAGACTTGTCGGAACTCTCACCTTTGCCGTGCGTAGTAACACTGTGTATGTCAATGCACCTCCTGAATTGTTCAAACCATCCTCTGCTGGCCTTACAATCACACTAGCCCTCGTCTCAGGCATTTACTTAATGAGATCGGCATACAACAGTCTGGCCTTTTCATGTATGATTGCCCCTGAAACAGTATCACCATCTAACTGGTTTTGATTTATCCAAATTAATAATAGCTATTCGATATCTTCAATTGTTTGCGATCTCTGTTTCGTTAAGCACATTCATGCCTTTCGCTACATAAGCCTCCTTTATTTCTTCTCCTTTCGCCACAATGGAACTTATCGTGGATGGCGACTTCCCGTACATGCGGCCGACTTCAGCAATCTGAATGCCGCTTTCGTACTTTAGTGTTAGCAAGTGATGCTCACACGACGAAATACAACGCTAAACTGAGCAGAAGAAAGCGTGGGTCCCTTTGTTTTCGCAAATTTAACAGCGAGGTAATGTGGGCACGCCGACGAAATCCGAGGCAACAGTACGAGAAACCGAGATACATTTTTCGCGGAAAAATCTACGAAAACCGAAACCGACAATAACCGAAGACAACGAAAACCGAGATTTCACTGTATAATTCAATCCATCCATCCATCCATCCACACCCACTCCCTTCTCCTGTGTCTATAGTGCTTTCTGTAAATGCTCTGCTTCGTCCCCCCTGATCAGTTTCCCAATAACCCGAGTGTCAATCAATACTTCTACTAAAGTATTAATCCCGGGCCAACAGGGATCGCACCATGAAACCAGGACGAACCATTCGTCTTCAGATGTCAGCTCCACTGTGCCGGTCTCAGACGTTTTGTGAATGAGGGTCGCATTATAATAAGCTCCATGGAACGATTCTAATATAACTGATATGAGGCACCTCTCTCTCTCTCTCTCTCTCTCTCTCTCTCTCTCTCTCTCTCTCTCTCTCTCTCTCTCTCTCTCTCTCTCTCTCTCTCTCTCTCTCTCTCTCTCTCCCAACCAGCCTGTCAACCTACATGTTTACATTATTTACCTACCTACCTACCAATCTATTTATCTACTATCTGTCCACTCGCCCCTCTGCCTAACTGACTAGCTGTCGGCCCAACGGCCTACCTGTCTGCCAAGCTATCTTCCTGCAAATCTACCTACCTACATTCCTATCTATCTACCTACCAATATTCCTTCCTACCTACCTGCGTATCTAACTAACAAACTAACTAACTAACCGCTCGCTCGCCCGCCCATCCAGCCAGCCGTCTGTCTGTCTATCTATCCTGACAATTAGGGATTGAGATAGCTCCCCACAAAAAATCAAGTATGAACAATATCTAAAAATTCACTTTCTTCTGTAAACGGTCAACCCGCTGAAAAAATGCAGCGCAAAATAAGACAGCTCGAGGCATCAGATTATCTATACCTAACATGTAAGATGTGGTGTGCGCATATCTCAACCCGAATATGCGAATCTGCAGCCCAACAATTTAGGAACCTTAGTAATACACCAGCGCACAATGAGGATATAGAAGATCATCCAGTTTAATAATTCAGCTTGTTACTTCGTGGCGATCGCCGAAAGGCATGGCGAGAGCTCATATTCATGCACTACTCGAGGGTGTCTGTCAGTACGGCTGCAGCTAAATTTCTTAGTCAACAATAAAACTGACAGGCAGACAACTGTATTAAAACCGCAGACACGGCTTCGGGGGATGGTATGAATAACGGATAGGGGATTTAAAAAAATTGAAGAAAGGATATGAAGGCGAGGATCATCATCATCATGTGCCACATCGACTGGAGCATGCGATTATTTTCCTCATCTTCTTGAGATCTACGTAAATTCGATGGTGATCATCTACCGCGCCACTTTGCCAATCCATCTAAGCTGAGTTGAATTGAGTCAAGGACCGACATCACAGCACTCGGGACATTCCCATACGTGCTCCCTCCTCATCTTCAACAGTCAGCAAAAGAGCCCCAATATAAATTATACCAGTAGCAGTCTGATTACGTGTCCATCTGGTTTTTCCTCCGAATCCTGAGTGTCGGTCAGACCCTCTGGTCACTCCCCGCAGCACCATATTCTCCAGACCGTGATCATCTAATCAATCAATCTAATATTATCTCTCACTCTCTCGCTACCGCTGCCTCTATCACAATCCATCTTACCTGTTGTCACAAGCTTCTTCCGACCCTCTCAACTCATAACGTGGAGGTCAGCATGGCCGAATCAATAAGAGCGCTCGTTTTTAAACACCCGGTGTGCCGATGCCGAGGTAGTGGGTTCATCCTTACACCGGTCAATTGGACTAAAATGTTGACTTCTCGTCCTTGACTTAGGGACGTAAATTACGGACGTGTGTGTATTTTTATATATACACAAACACGCACGTATCTATTCTGGATTCTTTTTGTACGTCAGCATTTTTCTGTGTGCGTTTTGTTTCGTTTTCCAACAGCCCTATCTCATTCCGCCTTTTCGTTTCTCCGAACTTATGGCTTTATTTGTGTATTCGTTCAAACATCTGGTGTACTTAATAGTGCCGTGATATTTCAGTGTTCTCACTAAACTTTGTTTTGTTTGTTTGTTCCTCAATAAAAACTTCGGTCGAAGCGCACGTTCGCTTGTATCTGTGTGTGTATTTCTTTCGTGGAGCTTTCACGTTATATTGTTTGTTCACTGGGTTTTCAGCATCTGCTCGGCGTGTAATCTCCCCTTATAATCGATACCCCTATATACAAGAAGTGTGAAAAACAAATAAACTAACAATAGAAAATAAAAACGGTTAGATAAATGTGTCATGGACCAATTGTCCGGACTAAAGCTCAAACCCGCATCACAGTTACATAACGCGATAAGCACGATGTCGACCAGGTTCCGGAGAAAGGATTGTTCTTCTAGATAGGACACTTGGACGAGGACCGTGGTCCAGGTTGGACCGGTCGAGAGTCCGTGTAGGCATTGGCGAGATTCACTCGTCGCTAGATAAGATATATTATAGTTGTACTTTCGCGACATTAGACATGTTAACAGTGTTAGTGAATAATGATTAATAACCGTTATTGTAATCTGTGAAGACGTTGAAGTGATAATATAAAAGTTGGGATAGCAAGGCGTTCTGTTGTGTTAATCGAATTGATGTCATATTCTGTGACCCTGGTATGGCAGTTGAAGAGAGAGAGAGAGAGAGAGAGAGAGAGAGAGAGAGAGAGAGAGAGAGAGAGAGAGAGAGAGAGAGAGAGAGAGAGAGAGAGAGAAGCAGTCAGTGATCATGGACGAGCCATTAACTATATGACTATATTTAAATATTGAGCACAACCCACTACTGGCAACGCCGATCGCATTCTGGTATGAACCTAAGGCCTATACACGTCAATATGGAAGCACTATACTCGAGTTTCGCCCTCATTTGAGCTCGTCAGTAGTGCATATCCCTGACCGGATCCGGAAACAGTCCCGGATCACGCGTGTGAAGCGGGTGTGTAACCACGCGGCACACACTGGACACACCAAATTATCACAACAGAACATCACAACGCTACCCATCGTAGGCTATGCTCAATATATATATATATATATATATATATATATATATATATATATATATATATATATATATATATATATATATATATATATATATATATATATATATATATATGACTATAGACAGTCATATCACAGCATCACTCAAATTATACGATAAATAAAATAGTGGAATTGCGGTAAAGCTGTGGGAATGTAAACAATATAAAATAACACAAAGTAATGCAGCTTTACTGAACATAATCATGAAAAACACAGGACGTTGCGGCGACTAACCTTCATCAGCAAACAAATACACACAAAACACAACATATAATCACGGAGAAGACCCTCCAGTGACTACATCAGGCATAAGAATAGGATGGGAAGAATGAGAACAATGAAGAGAAAATAAACTTTTGAGAAAAAAAAATGTTGCAACTTATCTCAGAATCCCACACTGTGATACTCGAAGTATACGAGCCACATATATACTAAGAGTATTTCAATTGACAAACTCTGAACGAGCCAAATAAACAAAATATAATCATGGCGGGGATCTGTAAACCACAACCAGAGTATATTTCCGCGCCATGACAACGTAGTAACTCATGCGAAAAAAGTGAGAGATAACAAACACAGACGTCGTGTCTCTGTTTTTATTTTGTATTGTTATATCCTGCTTGAGTCGTTTCTTCTCTTATCTAAAATAATTAAGAAGATTGATGGATACATTAACAAATAATTTAAAACAGAGAGAGAGAGAGAGAGAGAGAGAGAGAGAGAGAGAGAGAGAGAGAGAGAGAGAGAGAGAGAGAGAGAGAGAGAGAGAGAGAGAGAGAGAGAGAGAGAGAGAGATGCATATAATATATTCATTCGTTGCGCTTCTCAGCCTTATTTTGCATGTTTGCTTGTCCGCACTCCTTATAATTTCGCCAGCAACAAACCCCCTTTTATATATCCAAGAAAGCTAGTTCAATGGTTAGATACGAATTCTGCCCATTTTCCATAGTTGTGGGTTCAGGTGGATGATAGACCTGGCTAATGAAGACACATTTTTAAGGGGTGTCTACTTGGTCATGCGTCGAAGTACCCGTCCGGTTCAAATGGGTTCAAAGATTATTCGAATCCGCGTTTGTAACTATAACTTTCAACTTGTATGTTGTAGAGTGCGTCCTCTAGTCTCTACTTCTCTCTTATACTTCTCTGAGCGCCAATCAATATATCATCATCATCATCATCATCATCATCATCATCATGTGCCATACCAATAAGCGTGGGAGAAAAAAGGAGGAGGGGCATGTTTTGCCTTCTCATTCGATCACCAGCGTCGTGGATCAGCTTACATTTCTTGTCTCGACCATACAACATGGCCAAGCCATCCAGGTATTTACTTCTCTGCCCCCCCCCCCTTCTGCTGTCTACCCCTCGATTTTGCCAGTTGTCACTAAGTTCTCCAATTTATTTCTTCTCATAACATGACAAAAAATTGTGACTGTCTACGTCTAACTTCTCTAATCTGTGTACGGTTTTCATTTGTTTCGTACAATTTCAATACATGTGTATTTATAATGGAAAGCAATGGGCAGTCAAGGTAGTTAAGGACCCTTTCATACGCCTTAGGTATACAGTGCTAAACCCATATTTATATCGACCCTCAGACATGATATGGTTGGTATCATGACGGCCGCCATTACTCCCCAAAAGATTTCGTGGTAGACATTTTAGGCCGGGACGACCTTGGAGCAGAGGTCAATTTAAAAACCCGCCCAATGGGGATTTGAACCCATGGTCCACGGACCGTCAAGTGAGCGTCTGGCCACTACACCACAGCGGCTTCCATGGGCACACACAGCAGACAACGTCTGCGTATTGCGGAAATGTGGGCAAGTGCAGCCATTTTGAATAATCTAAACCTCGTAGCTGCTACATCGTATGCAGCTTTCATGAACATGATTCAACGGGTTTGAAACCCATCTCGTATTCACGCATCAACATTATAGTCTGGCCTGCTTTTCTTTCTGTTCGTCTCACATCGCCGAAAGAATACAACAAAAATCTTCGTTCTCCCTCCCAAAACTTTTAATGAGTTCAAATGGCAACAACTCAGTCTGTTTAACACGTGTGAACATTTTGCGGTCTACCTCATTTCCGCTACAAATTCAGCCACACACAGGGCACCCAGTGACCTTTCTTTTTTGGTTTCAGTTCACCTTAAAAAAACCGGTGGGATTTGTTGACAGTTTGTATGGCTATGTCCAAAGCTAACGTTTCAAAACCACACGATTGCTGCTCCCCCTAATTCTTCTGGGACTACAACTGCTGCTTCATAAGTGTTGGAACAGATTTTCCCATGTTCCTCAGCGCGATTTAAATTCACATGTGCGGCATAGACAATCTCTATAAAGCATGTGCTCTATAATTAAACAATCTCTATATAGATACACGGCGCTATTCTGCTCATTGTCATTTTTCTTTACCTTCTTCTTCTTCTTCTTCTTCTTCTTCTTCTTCTTCTTCTTCTTCTTCTTCTTCTTCTTCTTCTTCTTCTTCTTCTTCCTCCCCTTCTGTATTTTTCTGCTTCTTCTCCTCCTTAATTTTCTTTCTCTTCTTCTTCTCCTTCCCCACAGTCGCCATTTTTGTTCATGTTCTTCTTTGACGGCTTTTCTGATTCTTCTTGTCATTTTTCTTCACCTTCTTCTCCTTCATCACCCGCATCGCAGCCAAACCCCGCATCACCTTTGTAATCACCTGGCCTATGTGCTCATTATAAGCCAGGCTTCGATTAAACCGTATCCCCAGGTGATCCCCAGGTAATAAAACACAATACTTCTAGTAGTGATGGGCTGAATTTTGTGAGTGTGGATTAGCTTTCCCTATTAACAGTGTCCCTCGCCATCAGGCGAACCCACTCCGACTTCAGGGGTGCATGAAGGAATATCACCAATAGAATTGATCCAGAAAACCCAGGACGAGATTTGTGGAGACACATGAACGCCAACGCAATTTGGCAGGAAAAATGATGATAATGATGATGATGAATGATGATGATGATGAAACAATCTGGATGCCCCCCCCCCCCCCCCCAAGCTCGCCGAGTATGTTCACAACCTTTGGTGTAATTGCAGATAAATACAAATTATGAGTTCTTTCGTGTTCCCTTCACCAGACTGAAACACAATTTCCCATGACACCGAACCATTCTCGGTACGAAGAAAAGACGGCAACGAATCAGATAATAGAAGCCAGGGTTAACCCAGTGCAAGAGGAAGACGTACTGTATTTATGTTAAGTGCTCGAGTGTCTGACTTCCACTTTCTCCAACCCTGAGCTCTTTTTGAAAGTTAAACCGGATGTTTATACAGCCACCATATTGTTGTCATGTATTATGGAATTGGGAACGGTAGCAAAATAACTGATGGGATCTCTCTTTACATACACACTCAGGTATGTAAGTGTAAGTATCTTCGTCCAGCTCTCTCTCTCTCTCTCTCTCTCTCTCTCTCTTCTCTCTCTCTCTCTCTCTCTCTCTCTCTCTCTCTCTCTCTCTCTTCTCCCCCTCTTTCTACACACACCCACTCTTTCTCTCTCTACACACCCATGTATCTTCCCCCCTCTTTCTCTCTTTCTACGAACACACATGCATGTAAGTATCTTCCTCTCTCTCTCATTCTACACATACACACACACATATGTAAATAACCCCCGTGCACCAAATCACAATATCAGCACAACCGTGACAATTAACCCAAGATAACCCCAAGTCTTATACATGTAACAGTGTATTAAACAAACCCCCATGCTAGAGAAAAATGCGCATGTCATTTAAGAGTTAAAAAGGACCAATTTAACGCTAATCAGCTCTATGGGGGGGGGGGGGGGTGTTATAGACGCAGTTAATAATCCCGCATACCGCGTTCGAAACACAGCTGCGGGAGATTTGGCAGCAGACCGCCTTGCGTTGGTTTTCATACAAAGGTATGAGAGCCGGTCGTTCAGGAGGCAATGACAAACTACTGAACGTAAACTTGCCAGGAAATCACAAACAGACAAAAAATCTTGGGGTTGACTGCGACGTCCTGCAAAGGATATGCAGCTAACTTTAACGTTTACATGGCTAAAGACACGTCAGGTGTACCGTGCTAGAACCGTATTTGAACGGATCAATCGACGACACTCAATGAGTGATATAATCGGTGTCACGTCTTTCCTGTCCGCCGTTACTTCCCAGACAGATTGATAAACATCGAATGGCGGTGGAAATGTGCTTTCTGAGGAAAATGCAAAGAATACCATGGCCAGACATAAAAACCAATGAGCAAGTTTTACTAGACACAAATAGAAACTGTAAACTGATTAGAGAAATTATACGTAGACAGTCACACTTTTTGGTCACGTTATGAGAAGAAATAAATTGGAGAACTTGGTGACAACTGAAAAGATCGAGGGGAAGAGAACACACGGAAGGCAGAGAAGTAAATACCTGGATGGCTTGGCCACGTGGCATGGTCGAGACAAGAACACTGAGCTGATCCACAACTCTGGTGATCGAGTGAGATGGCGAAACATGACCGCCCGCGCTTATCGGCATGGCACATGACGAATGAATGAATGAATGAATGAATGAATGAATGTTACTTCTCAAGAGATTCTCATTACCCATATTAGGCTACGTCGGTCTGGGAGACCAAGATCAGCCTCTGATCTGAACGCATGACCACCAGGTCTGCAGGCGAGTATCTACCCTCCACTCTACTGCGACTTTCTGTGCCTAACAAACAGTAGGCCTGGACTACACACAAGTGGATGACGGGAAACTGGGAAGTTGGGATGTGTCATAGTTATGACTTAAAAGTTGTTAATATGGTACTAGACATGTTGTTTTATAACGCAATTACAATTTGGCGATATATAAGCCCTTGTCAGAGCCGGGGAGCTTAAGACGATTAATCATCCCAGGCACTTGATCATTGAAAGCAACACGGAAGTCTTTGTAGTGAAGTGGTCAAGCCGTCTGACTCGGGCTCCGAAGGTTGTGAGTTCGATTCACGAGTGCATTATTTAGGAGACTCCTGGGAGTCGTCGATGGAGTTACGGAGTTCGTGCTTTATGCGACGCTTTCCGCGCTGTGGAAAAAAAACGAGTCATATGGGATAAAAACCGGGTGCAATGAAGTCGACCCTCTCGACTATTAAGCGACTTTTTAAATAACACACGTTCTTCTGAGCCATCTAGCAGGCATCTTAAGCTGATAAGAACTTCGTGGTCACAGTAATCATCCATGTTGTCATTTGGGGTCGCATAGTTTTGATTCAACTACAATAAATGGAACCAAAGCCCACATACAGAAGCAAGTATCTAAATACATAAAAGAAAACCAGCGAAAAGGGAAAAGGATGATTTTTTCCTTGTCCTATTCTATTACAGCCGTCTCCCTGGCCTAGAGGTTAAACGACTTTCTCAGTAATCCCGTTTATTCACGTAGGGTAACGCAGAGCGCGAGAATTGGTAACGGTTCTCGTCGCGTTGGTGACTTACAGGATAAGTGAGCCGGCCGCTCAGAAAGCAATGGCAAACTAATGAACGTAATCTTGTCAAGAAGTCAACAGCAGCGGTAAAATGCTGGCGTTGACAGCGATGTCCTGTAAAGGATATGCGGAAAAAAAAAATGCTATTACAGTATTTATCTTTGTGATGCATCTTCCATCTGATGTTATCCATATGCCTAGATATTTGAATTTGTACACTTGCCCCAAAATAACATCATTTACTTTAATTGCATATTTAGGCACTATCTGCGCTATATAGAAGCAAATATCTAAATACATTAAAGAAAACCAGAATTCAATAGTTCTTGCGGGGGGGGGGGGGGGGGGGGGGAAGAGAAAGGAATCTTTTTTTGCGATGGATATGTTTTAGAAAGAAACTGAAAGTTCATAAATGTATAATTAAAGTAAATAATGTTATTTTGGGACAAGGGCGGAAATTCAAATATCTAGGCGCATTGATAACAGGAGATGGAAGAAGCATTACAGAGATAACGAACAGAATAGGACAAGCAACAGATGCATTCTATCAAAGGAAGAACATTTTAAGCAATAAGTCCTTGTCATTGAAGTTAGAAAAAGAATTCTCGCTTTGAACCAGTTCAAACACACGGATGCGAATCGTGGGCACTCAGTAAACAAGTGAAAGAAATAACTGGGCGCTATAGAGAAGTGGTTTTATTTAAACAAATGCTGAAAATTCCTGGGACAGTCAAAATGAACAATCTAGACATTGTGAGTAAGGCCAAGTCGCAAAGACAACTTATCACAGACCTTTTTTTTTAGGCGTCCGCTCGCTTTAAACACACACTATTCCATTCACACTAGTTCTAGTATAGCTGGACTGAATTTTGCATGTGAATTAGATTTACCTATTAACAGCGTCCCTCGCCATCAGGCGAACCCACTCCGACTTCAGAGGTACTTGTAATTTACGCCCTCAAGTCAAGGACGAGAGGTCAACATTTTAGTCCAGTTGTCCGGTGTAGGGATTGAATCCCTTTCCTCGGCATCAGCAATCACAGGCATAAGAACGAGTCTTAATTTTCTGGCCACGTAAAGAGAAGACAGAAACTGGAACACGCTGTGGCAACTGGAAAGATTTGTAGAAAGAGATATAGAGGACAACAGCGAGAGAAAATTCTTGTGTCATGGAACGGAACGGGGTCAACACATGAAGTGATCCGTGCCGATGGTGATCGCAAGATGTGGAAAATCATGATGGCACACGCCAGTCGGCAAAGCACTTGATGATCATATTTTGGTTGTGTTTAGTTAAAGTCAGGTAACTGAGGCAGGTGACGATGGGTTGCGGACGCAGTTCGTAATGCCGCTTACCCGCGTTCGAAACACAGTGGTGACCGATTTGGCAGCAGACAGTGTCGCGCTGGTTTTAACGTGTTGGTATAGGAGTCGGTTGTTCAGAAAGCAATGGCAAACTACTGAATGTAAAACTTGCCAAGACATCAACATAGGCAGTAAGATGCTGGTGTTGACTGCAACGTCCTGTAAAGGATATGCGGCTTTAAAAAAAACAAAACTGAGACAGCTTTGCGGCTAGATGCTCGTCCGCTGTGCCTGTAGTTTTGGGTTTGTTGCGCATTAAACATTTTTAAAAATTTTAAACAAATTGACGTGGGCTGCCAAGTCGACCCCACCTAAAAATTGGTACATGGAAATTTTTTGGGCAGTAAAGGTAAAATTACCGGTGCGACACCGACCACATCAGCCACTAAGTGCCGGTTGGTCTCTCAAAATACGGCTCTAGATCCACATACCCAAAGCGCCATAGGCGTGCAAAAGAGACCTTGACTTGCTTAAGGTCAAGGGTATAATATGTTGATTTTGTTACCCATGCACTGTAGGCAGATGAAACAATTTGTAATATGGCCAAATGGTTGTTATTATTATTAACCCCTATGGACAATAATCACTTTCAAATTAATAAGCCTGTGAGGGTAAAACCGAGGGCAGCCGCTATTTGTGGCTCATTCAGTCACTGGATTGTTAATGTGAGCCAGGGATGGACCCTAATATTACTTCTCCTTGAAGTTGAACGGGGTTGGGGTAATGGTAGAATCGAAAACCAAATATTGTGTTTTGTGACCATAATGATAAAAGACGTGCAGTAAAGTAATTATCATCATCATCACACCCCACACACACACACACACACACACACACACACACACACACACACACACACACACACACACACACACACACACACACACACACACACACACACACACACACACACACACACACACACACACACACACACACACACACACACACACACACACACACACACACACACACACACACACACACACACACACACACACACACACACACACACATATACACAAACACACACAAACTAATTGGTGAGAATGCAACAACTATAGTTGCATATATCACTATAGACACGCAACGCCCGTTAATTCAAGAACAAAACAATAAACATACAGGACGTATGTAAACTTACGTACAATACAGAATGCAACATCCTCAACGCTCGATAAACATTTCCAAAATAGAGAGAGAGAGAGAGAGAGAGAGAGAGAGAGAGAGAGAGAGAGAGAGGAGAGAGAGAGAGAGAGAGAGAGAGAGAGAGAGAGAGAGAGAGAGAGAGAGAGAGAGAGAGAGAGAGAGAGAGAGAGAGAGAGAGAGAGAGAGAGAGAGAGAGAGAGAGAGAGAGAGAGAGAGAGAGAGGAGATGGAAAACATGGAGGTTGAATGGGAGCATATACAAGCAATGAGTTTGTAATGCATATTAGCACTTGTGTATGTGGATATATTTGTTGTATCTACAAATTTAAATGAAAACACACAATGCACCTGGTCAATACACACTTTTCTGAACAAAAAAGTTGTTTAAAACAAATTAAAAATTAAAAATTGGACATGATGCGGGCCGCACTTGAGTTTATAAACGGCCGCATACGGCCCGCGGGCGATATGTTTGAATTGCCTGCCATATAGTGTGTTTCGTAAAGACATGAATAGTCTAAACGAAATGTGTAGGGAACATAGCATGAAAATTAGCACAAGTAAAACAGAGGTATTGACTAAAACTAAAGAAGAAAAAGCAACAACGATTCACCTAAACCAACATCCCTTGAAACAAGTAAAGAGTTTCAAGTACCTAGGAAGTATAATATCATCAAATGGCAAATCAGAAGACAAGATCGAAAATAGATGCAATAAGGCAAACCAACTCATTGGACAAATGGCACATGTATCAATAGCTACTAAGAAAGCACTTTACAACACAATCTTCCTACCAACGCTATGCTACCAATGCCAAACCTGGACAATGACTGAAAAAGAGAAAAGAAAAATCACAACAACAGAAATGAGATTCCTAAGAAGAATACTCAATGTATCAAGAAGAGATAAGATCAGAAATGAAGAAATCAGGGCTAAAGTGGGGGTTATAGCTGCACTAGATTTTATTAGAAGGCAGCAAGTCAAATGGCTTGGCCATGCAAGTAGATTACTAACTAACATATATCGATACATGAAGCCCATAAGCGGGCACTCTCCCGCTGTTTATACTTCACCTCGACACCGCAAGGTACAAGAGGAACATGATCAGATGAGATGAGTAAAGCGAGAGAAATATGCATATAAATAGTACAAGGAAAAACAGTGCAAAATAACCCCCCCCCTCCCCCCCCCCCCCCACCCCCATTAAATGTTCCGTGAACGGGGTTAATGGTTAAGTTCTTTATAATAACTGTAAACGATGCTGTTCGAAATGGAGGAGTGGGAGTGTATATAGAATACCCAAGTAATACTAAGGGCACGGCCAGAGTACCGACAGGAAAGTACTGCCATAACTATGATGCTGAAATTGAGGCAATCAAGACATCAATAGAGAAATTACAAAATACCCGCCATGGTAGACAACCTGTGGTGATATTGACAGATACAAAATCAGTAATAGAGGCACTCCTGTCTGGGAAATTACCAATTCTAAGGACACTACTTTTTGAACTTAGTAGTCAGCATAAGGTCACCATACAGTGGATATCATCCCACTGTGGTGTACCCGGAAACGACAGAGCTGATAGATTGGCTAAGGAAGGAGCAAAAGAAGAACAACCTGATGTGCCCATTACATTCCACTAAAAAAAAAGAATGATCAAATCAGCCAGAAGGCCACTAAACCCTACTAAAGACGACTACCACTTTATGGACAGACTAGAACAGGTCATTATTCTGCGCCTCAGAACAGGACACAATAAATTACGCAACCACATGTATACAAAATTCAAGATTGGTGACTCTGCCATGTGCACATGTGGTTTGGCGTCGCAGACAGCAGAGCACATACTCCAAGACTGCCCAAACTACAACATATCCAGGTGAACCTTCTGGCCTAGAGAGACAACAGTGGAAGATAAACTCTATGGACCGCTGAGTGAACTAAAAAAGACTGTTAGATTCATACAAGAGACAACATTGAACATTGCAGTTATAAACATATTTCAGGCGAACGAAAGAAGAAGTAAACGATGTTTATTTCCTGAACCGTGGGTGGACTTTCCATAGAAGGATGTACTGCTGTCTTACTACTACTAATACTCCCCCGCATTATAAAAAGTGAAGCTTATTGAGTGTATCTCACATCTAGCATGCCTTAATAGAACCACGCTCCAGCAATTCTGCATTCCCTGATATTCAATCAGTGAGTTTAGCGATGGGATGCGCGGAGTAATATATAATAGTTGTTGCTGTGCAACGGTTCCTAAGATGCGATGCTTCACATTGTTGCGGTGCAAGATGGCCATATATTCTAGGGTCCCGGGAAGGTAACCCGGCTATTAAATTCCTGAAGTAGTCGGGTGTGTCGGCACAACGCAATTACATCTAAAACAACATTCCCGACGGGACGCAGAGGTGTTTCCAAGGCACCAGGGCCGGGTTATATACTTGCCAAGACCTACTGACGCGTCCTCGTCGAGCGTCCTGGGCAACAGGTCCCTTCGGGGTCCTGGCTAAAGTCAGTAGGATCGCCGATTCCTCCGAAGTCGGAGAGTGTCTGCCTGTATGGCGAGGAACCACCAGTCTGCACACCAATAAGCCAGACATGGGACAACGGATACTCACGCAGTCAGGTCCTGTATGACATCACACTGA
The DNA here is from genome assembly GCA_014155875.1 of Cepaea nemoralis. Lineage (NCBI taxonomy): Eukaryota > Metazoa > Mollusca > Gastropoda > Stylommatophora > Helicidae > Cepaea > Cepaea nemoralis. The sequence goes on along the minus strand of JACEFZ010006206.1, from coordinate 225,184 downwards.
TGTTGGACAACAGGATGCCTTCATCCGACATACAGAACTTCGCGTTGGAGCTCAAGCCAACGAACACAAGCAAGCAAGCAAGCAACATTCCCGACGAGCGCAGAAGAAGAAGTATATTCTAGGGGAGAAAACTGAAGATAATCGGACGTTGAGAAACATTAGATTTAGTTCTTCTTCCTCGCTCGTCTTCCCCTTCTTCCTCATTCTATTTCCTTTTCGTCTTTTCTTCTTCTTCCACCTCCACCGTCTCCGACTTCTTCTCCTCCCCTTCGTTTTCTTCTTATTGTTCTCCTTCTTCTTTATCCCCCTTCTTGTTCTTCCTCTTGCTTCTCCGACCACGTCCTCCTTCTTCCCATTCCTTCTTGATGTCCCTACAATACCTACAACACAAGGCTAACAATAACGTTCTAGACAATGCCTGTGCTGGCTGGTAAATATGGTGAAGGGGGGCACGGGCCAAAAAAGGTTGAGAACCACTGTTCTAGACAATGCCTGTGCTGGCTGGTAAACAAGCAGGCTTTCATCGCCTTTCATTCATTCAGTAGCATGTCCTTTGCAAAACTTCGCTCCCATAACAACCTTCCGGATAACTTATCCTTATTTATTATAACTTATTCAGTATATTATTTATTCAGTTTTAGTTTTTGAAGAGCAATAGACACTCGTCTTGTAATTTCTTTCATGGTGTCACCATTGTTAGTATGTAATAACCCTAAGATATTCGAACATCTCAAATTTTTCCTCATTAACATATATTTCATCGCTTTTACTAACTCAATAATGATGACGAAATAAGGATGTGTTGATAATGATGATTATGATGAATCTTATATATAAAACACTGACCTTATTGATTGATGTATTGTCTTTATGCCGTTTAACACCCCCACCCCCAAAACAATAAAGTCACTCTTCACAGGAAGTGGTATTTGTTTACTCACTTCATATGAAACATAACTGTGCAGTATGACGAGATGCAGTGAAATATGCCAGGTCAAAAATCTTGCGACAAAGGTCAGCGTAGCCGAATAGACAAGATCGCCCATTCTTTAACATCCGGTGTGCTGATGTCGAGGTAGTGGGTTCATCCCCCACACCGGTCAATTGGACTGAAATGTTGAATTCTCGTCCTTGACTTTGGGACGTAAATTACAAGTACCTCACAAGCCGGAGTGGGTTCGCATGATGACGAGGGACACTGGTAATAGGGAAAGCTAATCCACACGCAAAATTCAGTCCAGTGCACTAGAAGTTGTAGCACGGTGTATGGACAACGCTTGAGTTCAAAGCAAGCGGACGTAAAACAAACAAACAAATCAAGCAGCATATTGTATTGCATGTGTCTTCTATGGTTAAAAATCACTGTTCACGACGAAGATTAGACCCAGAGAAGAGACAAGTTTGAGAACCCTTTCCCCCAACGCCATAAGTTAAACAGTTCAGCATTTACAAGATACCGAATGTGATAACACTCACTGGATGCTTGGCCGATTAATCTTCGGCCAGGTGTGACAGGTAAAAACCATTAAACGAACCGAATCGATGAAAGGACGACGCCAGTTAGATTAAGTATATTGAAACGTCACCGTTCTATTGGATGCATTGTCTATACCAGTGATTCTCAACCTTTTTTGGCCCGTGCACCCCTTCACCATATTTTCAGAACGTCATTCCCCCCTTCGTATTTCCCCCCTATAAATCCCCCACCCCGTCCCTACACAGTACTGTATACGTAAAAATGGAAGCTAAATTTAATAACACATACTAGAACAAGTCTAGACTTCTACAGAAAAAGTGATTTGCGGGTCTACTTGCGTTATTAAATGCATTTTAGAAGGGCGAGAAGTACAGAACTGTAAAGTATGGAGGGGAGAAATAATATCAAGTAATCAGTTCTTATATTAATGCGATCTTGAAGTAATGTTAATTCCACCCTCCCCCCCCCCCCCCCTCCTCCCCCCGGAAACTCTAAAATATATCCACCCTCCACAGGGAATTCCACACCGGTTGAGAACCACTGGCCTATACTATACTGTGGATGGCCTCGTGACGTATGAGTGTTATTAAAAACACGTGTGTTTAAGTAACCGGAGAAAGAAATGGGTTCATAAGTTGCAATAACGGCACTTATTATCTGTGCAGTAATAGTACGTACACATAGGCATTATATGTCGCTATGTTTGTGTGTGCGCAAGCGTGCCTCTATGTGTGTGAGTATGTGTGTGTTTGCGCGAGAGATTAACGCAAAGACTTTAGGGATTGCAGCACCCGGGTCTTTGCCAGCCAGTTCGCGCATGTGCGCTTGGTGTGTGTGTGTGTGTGTGTGTGTGTGTGTGTGTGTGTGTGTGTATGTGTGTGTGTGTGTGTTTGTTGTTCGGCTTCTCCTCTACCTGAAACGGCATAGGTATACGGGGACTGTCTTGATGCCTTGATTTACGAGGTTAATACCGATGCAGTTTGGAACACCAGACTTTCATGGCAATAGATGTATGTGATTACGTCCTATAACACATGTCATCTGTGATTCCGTCCTAAAACACTAGAAATATGTGATTCCGTCCTATAACATATGTCATCTGTGATTCCGTCCTATCTCATCTCATCTCATCATGTTCCTCTTGTACCTTGCGGTGTCGAGGTGAAGTATAAACTTCGTGAGAGTGCCCGGTTATGGGCTTCGTATATCGACATTCCCATGGATTCTGTTATTCCCTCCGTCCAACGTTTACGTGGTCGGCCTCTTCCTCTGTTTCCATCTGGTCTGTACATCATTGCTTGTTGTGGCATGCTATTGACTGGTAGCCTACTTGCATGGCCAAACCATTTGACTTGCTGCTTTCTAATAAAATCTAGAGCAGCTTTAACCCCCCACTTTAGTCCTGATTTCTTCATTTCTGATCTTATCTCTTCTTGATACGTTGAGTATTCTTCTCAGAAACCTCATTTCTGTTGTTGTGATTTTTCTTTTCTCTTTTTCTGTCATTGTCCAGGTTTGGCATTGGTAGCAAGATTGTGTTGTAAAGTGCTTTCTTAGTAGTTATTGATACATTTGTCCAATGAGTTGATTTGCTTTATTGCACCTATTTTCGATCTCGTCTTCTGATCTGCCATTTGATATTATACTTCCTAGGTACTTGAAGCTCTTTACTTGTTTCAAGGGATGTTCGTTTAGGTGAATTGTTGCTGTTTGTTCTTCTTTAGTTATAGTCATTACCTCTGTTTTGCTTGTGCTAATTTTCATGTTATGTTCCCTACACATTTCGTTTAGACTATTCATGTGGTCTTGTAATTCAGCTTCTGATTTTGCTATTAGTGCTTGGTCGTCCGCAAACAGGAGTTCTCTAATGGTTAGATTTGCAGATGGTTCTTCTGTGTTCTCGTCATGCGGTATTCTTGCTGTCTCTGCTTGGCTGGTTTCTTTACATATGTTGTCTATATATGTTATGAACAAGAGAGGGGACAGGACACAACCTTGTCGTACTCCAGATCTTATGGTGAAGGGTTCTGAGTGTTCTCCAGTTGCTCTCACTATGCATTCACTGTTGTTGTATAAACTTCTACATAGGTTTGTTAGATGTGTACTCACTCCATATTGTTTAAGGATTTCCCACAGCTTGTTTCTATCTACCCTATCAAATGCCTTTTCTTGGTCGACAAAGGCTAAGTAGAGTGTTTCATTGAATTCAATTGATTTTTCTATAAGTTGTCTAAGAGCAAAAATGGCGTCTGTGCATCCTTTGTTTTTCCTAAATCCAAGCTGCGTTTCGCTTAGCTGGGGTTCTAAAGTAGTTCGTAATCTTTTTTCAAGAATTTTGCAAAATATTTTCCCAGTATGACTCAACAGTGGCTCAATAATGACTCAACAATAGCCAAGCCTCTGTATTGTGTGCAATCTCTTTTGCTGCCTTTGTTTTTCCAAATTGGGATAATTATGGCGTTTCCCCAGTCTCGTCGTGTCTGTTGTTCTACCCAAACATGGTTGAATAGTCTATGTAGCCAAGCTGTTCCTACTTCCCTTGCTGCTTTAATTAGTTCATTTGGTATTTCATCCTGTTCTGGTGATTTGTTTAATGGGGCTAATCTGATGGCTTCTATAATTTCTTCTTTTAGTATGTCTGGTTCTAGTTCCTCGGTGACATCCGTGTAGGTCTCTTGAATTCCTGTGACATCTGATGGGATGTTGAGAAGTTGTTCGAAATACTGCTTCCATCTTATTAGGATCTGTTTTTGTTCACTTATTGGTTCTCCATTTTCGCTGTTAATTATTTCAGTTGGGTCAAAGGGTTCTCCTCTGGTTCGCATTGCACTTATCTTTTTGTAGAAGTTTCTGGTTGCCTCCTTGTAGTTTTTATTTAGGGTTTCTCCATACTCTTCCCAGTCTTTCTTTTTTTTAAGATTCCGTCCTAAAACACTAGAAATATGTGATTCCGTTCTATATATAACACATAGCATCTGTGATTCCGCCCTATAACACTAGACATCTATGCGTCCGTCCTATAACTGCAGACATATGTGATTCCGTTCTATAACACTAGAAATCTGTGATTCCGTCCAATATATAACACATGGCATCTGTGATTCCGCCCTATAACACCAGACATCTGTGATTCCGCCCTATAACACCAGACATCTGTGATTCCGTCCTATAACTGCAGACATCCGTGATTCCGTCCTATAACTGCAGACAGCTGTGATTCCATAGCTCAAACACATGGCTGAAGATCACTTAGCTAGGCATCCAGTGAGAGCACGTGTCTCCATCCTATAACAGGAGACGCTTAAAAATCTGACGATTCAAAGCACTGAACATGAAGAAAAGAATGACAGATGAATAATCTGGGGAGATCATGGACACGCCGTGTCAAATATCTCAGGTAATACCCCAGAAGGTTCAGTACAGATTATTCTGCCATACGCGGTTGACGCGCATGGAGTTACCACACCTACAAGAACTGAAGTAGCGCATGTGGAACTGAAGGAGTCGATTGACTGGCCTCCTGGGTAAACACTGAGGTTGAGCGAGGAAGGCAACTTACTATCTATAAACGATCACCCCTTACACGATGAAACACACGTGTAAGACCACATGTGGACACGACTGATGGGTTCGGGGATGCAATTTAACACTAGCAGGAAGAAACATGGTGGAGGGGAGGACGGAATAGATGCGCACGCAACCCATTGATCACTAGTGCGATAAGTATACACGCATACCCTTCGACGTATCCGGGAGAGACAGAGCCACATGGGCATGATCGGGGTGCTCTAGCGCCAACGTTAGTTGACACAATCTGAAATAGCTCAAGGTAACAGTAAAATAGCCCAATCAAAGGCAGCATGTCTCAATATGAAGAATATTCTCTGCAATTTATCTGTTAATCGAAGTGGGGAAAAGAGTTATTAAGAACTTCAAAAGTCATAAAAGCCGAGAGGGTCGACTTCATTGCATCGGGTTTTATTCCATATGGCCCGTCTCTTTCCGCAGTGTGACCTGCCGAAAGCGTCGCACAGAGCACGAACTCTGTATCTCCAGCAACGACTCTCAGGAGTCTCCGAGAAAAATGCACTCGTGAACAGAAAGACGTAGCCCAGAATGGAACTCACAACCTTCAGAGCACGAGGTAGACGGCTTGACCACTTTGCCACGGAGACTCCCTATTATTAAAAACTACATTGAGCCAATCCTTATTTACGGTAGCGAATCATGGGTAATTAGCAGGCGAGCAAAGAATTAAGTAGAAGCTGCAGAGATTTGGTTTTATAGAAAAATCATGAGAACACCGTAGAAGAGTTGAAAAGGTAATGAATACATCTGGAAAGAAGTGAACTCACAAGGGAACTGATGACTCACATAAGAAGAACAATTACATTCTGTGGGCCTCCTCATGAGAGAGGACACGCTGCAGTACGTCGTCCCAACGGTAAAGTTGGAGGGGAAGAGAGGCGAGGGGAGACCAAGAAAGAAGATGCTGGACAGTTTGACATTACGGCATGGAGGAAGATCAGTTCCAGAAATGATTAGCATCAGGCGAGACACAAGGCTGTGCACAGACATGATCACCAACGCCACACGGCGTGAACTATAAGAATGAAAGCCACAAGTAACATAATCTATACTACCGGTGTCACAATTGAAAATCCACAGCTGCCACTCTAGATAATGCACAGTGCCAGCACTATGGATTTAATCGATACAATACAAACACTAACGAATCGTGTCGACTGCTGCAGAAACCAGTCGCCTTTGATCAAACCATACTTTCTCGTATGCAATCGATCTAGAAATCCTGCAGGTATCACATTTCTTAGCGTACAGAGATTAACATTCACATGTACTGATAAGAAACGTTATTTGCATGTCGTTTACAGGACTTTGCAATCAATCCCAGTAGTTATTGGCTGCTGTTTGTGAGTTACTAGACAAGTTTAGTTCAGTAGTTTTATGATGTTGTTATTTGTCCATCAAGAATGATGATGACCATTCAATTCATCCAGTGGGGTTGAAAGTATGGAGCCGTGAATTCTAAGATGGCTGATAAGGCCTATTTTGGCTCGAAATGTTCTTTGACAATGTGGGCAAAGAATGCTTGACGTTCCAGGAGGAGGATCTCCTGCAGTGGTTTTTCTGTCCAGCCTTTTCTTCACATCTCTTGCAGTCCTGGTTGCTTCACAAGTGACTGCACCCGTATGTAATGATGCACGCCACGAATTACGGTCTTTAGCAGCAGTCTCCCGGGTGTCAAGATGAATTGCAAAAGTTTTCAGTGAGATTTTCAGAATGTCTTTAAAGCGTTTCCTCTGGCCGCCTTGGGAGCGTTTACCACACGCAGCTCGCAGTAAAAAATTCGTTTAGGGAGCCTGTGATCTGGCATACGAGTTAAGTGACCAGCCCAGCGAATCTGATTCTTCATTAGTAGAGTGTGGATACTGGGCATGGACGTTCTTTCTAGAACTTCAGTGTCTGGGATCTTGGCTTGCCATTTAATCTTCAATAGCTTCCTAAGGCACCCCTTATACCGGGTGGTGGGATAGGGGTATCCCCTTTCAAAGAAGAAGTAAGGTGCCTCCTTCTCTCCACTAGCCTACGGGACACCCTTGTTCAAGGTGGAGTACCCATTTAGCTCCTCGATCAAGGTTACCTGAAATCATAGGGGCAGGTGTTGGAAGAAGTTGAAGAGCAGCCGATTGATAGTTGTAGGTTAAGGTTTAAGCGGATCTCGTTTTTGGAGACAATGGCTACGGTCATCGACCAGTATGATCACTACTAAGGAGGAAAGCAATGGCAAACTACCTTCTTTACAGAGGCCAAGAAAGTCATGTTTCGTAGTATGTATTACCACAAGGCGTGGTCGGGACAAGAACACAGAGCTGATCCACGACTCTGGCGATGAGTTTTCTATTGCTTTCCGAATAGCCGACGTCTCAGAGTATGACAATCAACGCGGCAGATTCGTTGGTTGGTTGGTGAGCTGTGACCCTTCTAGAAGACTGTTAATGTGTTTGTAAGTCCAACGCGTTGAGGATCAGGCCATTCGAATCCATGATCCCCGGGAAGGTTAACCCGGTCAACAAGTGCCAGCAGAAGTCGGATGTGTCGGCCTAACAGCGCAAGAACGCAGTTCTGCTGTAAACAGGCACAACGCAATCACGTCCGAAAAAAAAACTCCGGATGAACGAAGAAGAAGAAGAATCCATGATGATCAGGGCTTGCATCTATTAGAGTGAGTTTCCTCTTTTTCTGCTATGTATCCCCCTCCCCTCACCCCATAGAACGTAGGCCCCCCAACAAACTCACGCCCAACCACCCTATCTGTCGCTATCTCCCGCAGTTCTCTCCACGACATCACCTTATTATTCAACTTTGTCTCTTTCTCTTCTCCACGCGTTTTTAGGTCTCACTCTAATCGTTTCCCATGTGAATCCCAGAGAACATAAGTTTGTTTCAGACAGTTCTCTGAAAATTAAATAGGAAGGATAGTGGAAGGGAACTAGTCACACCACCTTATTATGCAACGGCCTAAAATGTGCGAAGGTTTAACACTGTACAGCCCAACAGTAGTATCGGCCAGGAGTGAACCCGCTTTCACACACACACACACACACACACGTGCGCATATGGGAGGTCAGCACAGCAGACTGGACACGAGAGCACGTTCTTAAACTTCCGGTGTGCTGATGGCAAGGTAGCAGGTTCAACCCCTGATCCTGTCAGCTGGACTAAAATGTTAACTTCTCGTCCTTGACTTGGGCACGTAAATTACAAGTACCTCTAGTCGGAGTGGGTTCTCCTGATGGCGTTTATGAACTATGCTTGAATTCAGGGCAAGCGAACGCACACCAAAAAAAAAAAAAAACGTACTTACACTACACAAATCTTTGGTATCATCATCATCATCCAGTGTCTTGCCGGCTGGCGTGGGCGATCATGCTTCTCCACAAATTGTGATCTCCGACGGCATGGATCAATTCGTTGACCCCCTTTCTATGCAAACCTGTCAAAAATGTTCTCACACTGTCTTCCTCTATCTCTCTTTCCACAAATAGTTACGGCTGTCACAACATGTTCCAGTTTTTTTCTTCTCATAATTTTGCCCAAAATTATGTCTGTTTCTTTCTGATTCTAGTGATAAGCTGTCTTTGCGACTTAGCTTCCCTCAAAATGTGCAGATTGCTAATTTCGGCTGTCCAATTAATTTTCAGCTTTGTGCTATAAAACCACATCTCCAAGGCTTCACAGTCGTATGTTAAAATTGGTTCTATGTGACATACTTGCATCTTTGGTTTACCCATTTTTAAAGATGAATACCTTACCTCCTATCCTCCGTTTAGGTCAAGCAACAGCTTTTAATATCTTAGTGTCCAATGCGTCTTCTGATATCTATATGCTTCTCCTTCGTCTTCTATGAGTGCCAATCAATACCCGAAACAACAGAAAATAACGTGGAATATCAAAGGAAAGGAAGATGATAGAGCACGTATGGGAATATTCTCAGTGCTATGGCGACAGTTCTTACTCGACTCAACTCAAGGAAAGCAACCAGTAATTGGATTGATAGCATGACAATAGTTATTTCCCTTAATCTAAATGTGACCATAATAAATCAGATGGGGTGGAAGCAAGCGTCAATTGTATTCGTTCAAAGAAAAAAAACAAGCCCTCTAGTAAATAAAAAGTAACTGTAGTCCCAAAACAGATAATGCCGCTGGAGTGTGAAGTGCTAAGTCTGCATATATTCTAGATCACAACATATTAGGTGAGGTGGTCGGTTCTCGTCTTTATCACTTCTCCTTCCAGGAAAAACAAAAAAAACTGTCATTTGCTGCCTTTAGTACCTTGCAGTGTAGGACAGGAAGGTCTTGAGCCTGAGGAATTAAGGCCGCCTGGCTAGTGCAGTCACCGTGAACTGTGCAGGTTAGGATTTTCTTTTTGCCCCCCACATTTAAAAAAAAAAAACAACCTTACCAAGGATTCGAACCTGGATCTTCCAAAGGAGAACCTGGCATTCTTAGCCACCCGGCCAGTCATTCCTCACAGAAGATTCAGAGAACTGTCTGGTACCCATTTTTATGCAGTTGGGTTAACCCCAGAGCTGTGCTGATCGAATAAAATAGTCCTGACTCTACTGGGGATTGAACTTGGATCACTATCCATTTAATTCCATTCTACCATTACACTTACCCCGTACAACCTCATTCATTGGCACCTTTCTGTCTTGACAGACGATAGTTTGGTACATTGTGCTTCAAAAAGGCTTAATAACTACAACCCATGTCGGTATTGCCTCTCCAAAGCGCAAAGCCTGGGTTAAAATATAGAGACCATGTGTTGCCTATGCAGTATGATCCCTCTCTCGGCCTGTCTAGTTCACTCCAGAGGAAAGGTAACACCTATACATCTGGAACAAGACAAGCTGTAGAAGCTGCCAGATCAGCAAAGCAATGTTCTAACCATCCGCCTATCGGAGCTTCCATCATAGACCAGCTGCCAACCAAGACTTAGGACCTGGTCTTTCCTGCCATGACATTTTGTCTTTAGGTTGCATTTCCTCGCACCAGAATAAGGCTTGTACCCTCCCAATTTCACTCTTCCACCCGAAGCCATTGGCACAATGTGGGGTGTCGGGTTTGGTAAGCAGAAAGCAGGTAGTTCCGTCTACTGTCATATTGTAGACGGGTAATATCTAACTAAGACCTGATATGTGTTGGCTCTGCACATATGAAAGCCTCCCTGGATGACAGGGAATGCCCATGGTCTGCTCCTGTCTTTTGTTAAGGGCTAACCAGCACTCACGTGGCTGCTCTCTACAGGCCAGTTTGGACGAGGTTGAGATCACAACTTTGAGACCATGAAACATCCTAGACAACATATGGGATTACTAATCAAGTCAACATACGCCCAAAGAAATCCAATGTGTTGGCCTAAAGGTGCAAATATTATAGCTCTGCTGTAAACAGGCACCATACGATTACATCCAAGACAAAATAAAGTGGACGAACAAAGGATATCTTGCTTTCTCTGATAAGGGCTGAAAATAGAAGGTTCCTGTATAAATTAAAAATCCCACACAATTGGAAATAGCAAAGAGTAGGTTGTAGGGCCATTGCCTTGGCAAAGTTGACAAGAAAGAATACCTAACTACCCGTGGATAGACAAAACCTATTACCTTGAACTGAATCTATGTAGGGGAAATATAATTGATACGAATGCATGCCAATGTCAGACACACTGACCTTTGAGGTACATAACTAAGTATGATGCACTCACCAAAAATAAAGGAACAAAGAAGAGGAAGCAATCAATATTAACTAATTAAGGCCAAAGGCTAATAATATATCTTTAAATTCAACATCTTGGTTTCTGTCGATGGCTGATATACTGCTTTACAAGGAAAACTTTCAATCAGATAGTGGTGGAACAGTTAGTAGTATGACTCTTCGCTGGCTGTTGAAGGAGGGGACGGAGTGCATATGGGAATGTCCTAGGTTCAGTGATGTCGGTTCTTAGCTCAACTCAACTGTGTTTAATTTTGTGGTATCCTCTGCAATTTTAATGCTCAGTAAATGGAAATATACATTGTATACTTCCTTCAATGGAATTTAAACATATTTAACATCACAGAAGCTCAGTAAACTGTAGAAATATGTGTTCCTTTGAGGTTCATTTCGTGAATTCATAAATGACTATGTTCGCTAGTTCTTGTTCCCAGCAGTTTACATCAAAAGAAACTAAATTATTATTTTAAACAGGGTTCAAAATCACGAGCGGGTGATTTTGGAGAAGAACACTTTGCTTGGTGGTATTAAGGAGAAGTTCCTGTGATATTTGTGAAGAACAGTGGAGTTGTTATCCGTACTCAGTGAATCTATTGACTTATCATCACAGATGAACAAGTACTGCCTTGGTCAGTGGACATTATAAATCATTTTCTCTATGTCTTGGAAGCTGAAATATTAGAAAGAACAGAAACATCAGGCACTCTTCTTGGGAGAAGAAACAGGGGTAGACTAGCACAACAGTGGGTATGGGACATTAAATGATTCAATGCCAAGCAAAAAGTAGGTTTGGACCGGACGTGGTGCAAACTAATCAAATGAACAAACATTATAATGTAAATTTTCATTCACTGAGCACTGAAATTTCAGAAGGTACACGGCTTCATGACGAAGGGGTTATGGACGCAAATTGTGATCCCGTATACCCGTGTTCAAAACACAGCTGCGCATGATTTGGCAGCAGACAGCATTGCGTTGGTTTTTTTAAGAAATGGTATGGGTGCCGGTCATTCAGAAAGCAATGGGAAACTTTTTTTTTTTTAAATTGCATATCCCTGACAGGACGTTGCAGTAAACACCAGCATTTTTCAGCTGCTGTTGATGTACTAGGCAAGTTTTTACATTCAGTAGTTTGCCATTGTTTTCTGAACGACCGGCTCACAGTGATACGAATCCCGCGCAGCTGTTAAACCCACGTGGATATATGGGATTACGAACAACGTTGTTAATCCCTTGGCCAGGGATGCCGACTGAACATAAACTTGCCAAGAGATCACAACAGCAAAAAATGATGGTGTTGATTGCAACGTCCTGTAAAGGATATGCAACTAACTTCTAACATGAACCAAACAAATATCACAATGACACTAGTATGACAATATTATATCTCCCCCGTCTGTACAAATGGGAGATCATACTTGGTAAGGGTTGCCAAACGAGCAGCAAAAAGAGGACATTTCCTCCATTTTAGCCTAATATTCTCCGTCCAGCAGGCAAAATTAAAAACCTTTAAAACGTCCAGCGTCTAAAGTGGGGGTTAAAGTAGCACTAGATTTTATTAGAAAGCAGCAAGTCAAATGGTTTGGCCATGCAAGTAGGTTGCCAGTCAACAGCATACCACAACAAGCAATAATGTACAGACTAGATGGAAACAAAGGAAGAGACCGACCACGTAAACGTTGGATGGAGGGAATAGCAGAGTCCATGGGAATATCGATATATGAAGCCCATAATCCGGCACTCTCACGATGTTTATACTTCCCTCGACACCACAAGGTACAAGAGGAACATGATGAGATGAGATGAAACATCCAGCTTTTCTGATATGTTATGGTATAATTTGTTATGTATTGTTGTTACAACTTAAAATGTAATCACACTCTACCGTATGTTTACATTGTTAAAATGTACAAAGTCTATGCATTTATGTGAACTAGTCGGGCTCCCTGGCCTAAGGGTTAGCGACTTTCTCCGTAATTCTGTATATCCAAGTGAGGAACGTAACTTGCACAAGAATCGGTAGCGGTTCTCACCGCGTTGGTGACTTACGGGGCATGTGAGCTGGTTACTCAGAAAGCAATGGCAAACTACTGAGCATAATCATGCTAAGAAGAAATCAACAATCAGCTGAAAGATGCTGATGTTGACAGCGATGTCATCTAAAGGATATGTGGGAGGGGGAGCCGATTATAGTAATTCTAACTGTTATCTGTATCTGGCTCATTACTCTTTTTGATATTTACTTTTATTTCTTCATTAAAACCCATTCCTTAATAATATTTATTTAATTTTCCTATTTATACCAAATGTGAAACACCAATTATTTGTATAATTTGTATCTAACTGTTGCTCTATTCGGTAACACTAACAATCCAGCTCTATGTTGTAGCCTCTATGGTCAAAATGTTAATGTTATTTCCGGTAGCAAAGACGCAAATAAAAAAAAAAAATTATTTTTAATTTGTAATTTTTGCCGTCTATAACACCTATACATCTGGATAGACAGATGAAAATGGCTTCTACAAAGAGAAAATGCAAATTCTTGAACACTATGAAAAATAAGTTTCCATGCTTCATCGAAGGAGGCAATAATAATTGTACAATCGGCCGTTTAAATACTGTATTTTAGCATTTTGAAAAAGACCTCCATTGAATTTATATTTATTTTTTAACATGATTGTTTCTTAGTCGATTCACTAAGAGTAAGATACACTTATTGGCAGCTATTGTAATACAATTGTACTGACTGTGGGTTTAATCTGGAATGATTCAAATGAAACATTCAATATGTACTAATTTGGGCACTCTTTTGAATGACGGCCCAAACTTATATAACATAAAAAACATCCCTTACAGGGCCTCATTAGCTGATATAATAAAAAATATGAACTAAAAACAAAAATATAGAATTGAGAAAACGGAAATACGTACCACTAATATTTCACAGTTATATGTGGAAATTGTGGCACTAAAGGTGTGAACCCTGTAGGAAAACATGTTCTAAACTCTTGTATCAGTATATCCGCGGGGAAAAAAATTATACGCATCGGAACGAGCATTGAATGTGTTGTTGATCAATTCCGGTTCAGTGTGTCATGGACTGCTAGACCAATCGATGGATACAATAAATGTGTCTGGCCTGGAGGGCCCTCACTGTCGTCGGTAGCACAAGATATGGATTTACACTCCGATGACAGTGAGGGCCCTTCGGGCCCAGAAACATTTAGTGTATCCATCGATTAGTCTAGCAGTCCTCCACACACTCAAACGTCGATCAGTCTAGTGTCTAGCAGATGACAATACTCTCAAATGTAAGTGAATAATAACACATCGCCCCGGAAATGATCTTATGAGGCCCTATAAGGGATGCATTTTACACTAAATAATTTGGGACCGTTGTTCGGAAGAGTCCCTCCTTTGTCCTCTTTTTTGTCTTATTATGTCCTCCTTTTGGTGCCCACGTATCTGGCAACCCTATACTTGGTCATATATTATCATTTGGCACTGAATCAATTAAAGACACTGTGGGCATGAAAATAGTAAAATACGATACATTGGCGTGAAACTTGGTAAGACCAAGGGAATGTTTGTTGCATCACGCCTTGGCGGAAAGACTTACAATCATTGTAAGATTGTAATAAATATCTGATAAATTTCTGATATTAAATATCTGATATAAATCTCTGATATAAATATATCTGATATAAATATCTGATATTCTGATATAAAATATCTGATATTCTGATATAAAATATCTGATTATTTCATATCAGGATCTTTCTACATACATGATTGTAAGAAAGTCTTTCCGCCAAGTAGTGTAGTGTAGTGATGCAAGCAACGTTCTGCTAAGGACCAGCAACACGATAATTCCAGCAGTTTTAGGTTTATAAATTGTGTGAGAAATTCAAACACACATGATTTAGTTGTCGATTCATTTAGATTTAGTGAGAGAATTCCATTTCAATCATCTGTCTGAGTCTGGTGCCAGTGGATAAGTAAAGTATTTTATGTATATTATTATTAATCTTATAATTAAAGTTATATTCTTAATACTCGCAATTATTAAAGACAACCAGAGTATGTATTATATGGTAACTTACCTCAAGGTATGGTTGTCAACCCGTTTCTTCCTTCTTTCTCAGTAACCAGAAATAGCCCTCACAACCTCCTCGGACGATGAATATTTCCAGACTTGAACAAGACACTATAGAAGAATAGAATAGAATATAATAAATTGGTTCACATCGAGTAATCATTTTAAATACAGAACGTTGCTAAAGTAACATACATAATTTCACGATATTATTACTATTAAAATTATTGTAAATTATTATGTAAAATATTCATATAAATTCTTTGTTTATGTTTTTATGCTTAAATCATATCTGCTGCTGTTGAAGATAAAACAAGATATGCCAATAACTGATACCTCCCCAGTAAACAATCAAGATGGCTCCTAAAGGGAAAGGCCGTAATGAAGATCTCGTGCGAGAAGATATTCTTCAAGCTGTGGTGATTGCTGATAGCTTCAACGTTCGCTTCGGGCCAATCACATACAAGAAACCAAGGGTAAATTTTTGAAACTGAACAATTATTAAACCATTTCATTGAAGCGAAATGTTGAATTATACTGGCAATTAATTATTTTCTCATTTTGCCAACATGATGCAATGATGATGATGATGAATGGTGGTGGTGGCCAATCTTTCAGAGTTGTTCATTGTTTTAATCTAATTTCATCGAGTTTAGAATGTCGATGTTATATAAGAAATAATAATTAAATAAAGTTTATAGAAGAATATTATATTTTTTTAATTATTTTGGGTCTTTTCCATAACTTTGATAACTGACAAGATGAATTATTTATTGAATACTAAATACTATTCATATTCATACTATTGAGAATAGATTTTATTTATAACTCCAATACTTAACATACAAGATGAAGAGAACTGTCCGGTTTTAGCAGATTATCAGGGGTCACAGAAACCTGACTCACTTTGTCTTCTTTTCGGGTTCTGAGCCATGAAAATTAAAAGGGAGAGATTATTCACAGGCTTCTGTGAATAATACTGAGTGTTATTCACAGATGTCTGTGAATAATATTGAGCGTTATTCGCAGATGTCTGAATAATATTGAGCATTATTCGCAGACGTGACATTGACTTTGAAAATTGTACTTTCTTGCTCTTGATTCCGCCTGTCTGTACTCGGGCTCTTCTGTTGTGCAAGTATGCTTTCGCCCATTTTCTTGCATTGACTTCTATTCATTCACGTTAAACAAAGACATCTATTGGATCCATCGATTCCGACACTCGATCACTCCGTCGCTGCCTGGGGGGGCTGCATACCCTCGGCAGCTTCCGCAGATCCATAGAGCACACTTTATTCACAAGGTTTGAGTTTCTCAGTTCTGTATTTTAGTTTGTAATATTTAATATTTTTTATTAAAAATTTTATTAAAAAATGAAAAAAATTAAATTGCCGGCGGGGAATCGAACCCAGGTCTCCTGCGTGACAGGTGGAGATACTTACCACTAAACTACAGATAATAATCCCACAAAAATTAATAATATAGTCAAACGTAGGTCAGGTGACCACATGACCAGTCATGTGACCGACCGCATGTGTGAATAATGCTCAGTATTATTCACAGATGTCTGTGAATAATCACTTCGAAATTAAAAAGGGCCTACATCTGTTGAAATCAGGTGATGTAGAGGTTTTTCGCCCAACGTGGTACCAAAATATCCCCACGGGGTACTGTGTTGCAGAGTAATCCTTCCCTTCTCCAAGACAAGAAACCAGCAAGGGTAGTAAGACTGAAACCAGAAGTTCACATCTGTAGAGAGGCATATTTATTACTAGGATTAGGATGTAACCAGGTCATGATACATCATGGCATATTCAGACTGTCTGGGATTAGCCGAGGTTGGTCGTTTTTTTCTCCACAGGTTTTAGGCATCTCATTGTCAACAGACTCCGAAGCAGTGTTCATGGGGAACAACTAGTGACAAAGGAGATAAGGAATAACAGATACAAGGAAGTCTTGCATCATGCCTGGAAAGACACTGCCACATAAACTGATAAATAGTAGAAGGGAGATTTCATTATCAACAGACTCCGAAGCAATGCCTAGGGGGAATAACTAGTGACAAAAAAAAGTCAAGTTAGTTGCATATCCTTTACAGAACGTCACCGCCAACCTTAGCATTTTTTTTAGGTGTGTTTGTAATTTATTGGTAAGTTTATGTTCAGTAGTTTACCATTGCTTTCTGAATGGCATATCTTTGTATGGGAACCAATGCAAGGTGGTCCACTTCCAAATTGCCTGCAGCTGTGTTTTGATTGCGGTATGTGGGAATTTGACAGTGTTTATAACCCCTTCGCCATAGAGTTGGTGCAGTGACAAAAGAAATACAGAATAACAGATACTACACAGTCTTGCATCATATCATAGAAAGACACTGCCACATGAACTGATTAATAGATAGCAGAGAGCAAAGGTTGTGCAGAAATATGATCATCAACACCAGTTGACAAAACACCAACAGAAGAATAATACACTCGTTGTTTTCACTCTTGACCTCTGCTTTTCTTTTTTTTTAAACCAAATGATCTTTCTTGTTCTCAGACTTTGCTGCCACTGGTAAATATTCCACTCATTGAGTATACATTTGAGGCTTTAGCTGCGTCTGGTGTGCAGGAGGTGTTTGTGTTCTGCTGCCATCTTGGGGATCAAGTGAGGGAACATATCAAGTGAGTGAAATCACGCCAGTTGAACATTGAATGCCAGTTATTTATTATTCTTTAATTAGTTTGTGGTCTCTTCAGTGTTGATGTAAATGGATTATGTTAAGTGAAAACTCACTACCAGTACGCACAGGTGTTGTGGACTTTGAAAGAGTAGATAGGTTGGCCAGGCTTATCAAATGATCAACAAATGCATTGTCCTGACATGAACAATCTTAGAGAGGCCAGGCTTATCAAATGATCAACAAATGCATTGTCCTGACATGAACAATCTTAGAGAGGCCAGGCTTATCAAATGATCAACAAATGCATTGTACTGACATGAACAATCTTAGAGAGACCAGGCTTATCAAATGATCAACAAATGTATTGTACTGACATCATGAACAATCTTAGAGAGACCAGGCTTATCAAATGATCAACAAATGTATTGTACTGACATCATGAACAATCTTAGAGAGGCCAGGCTTATCAAATGATCAACAAATGTATTGTACTGACATCATGAACAATCTTAGAGAGACCAGGCTTATCAAATGATCAACAAATGTATTGTACTGACATCATGAACAATCTTAGAGAGGCCAGGCTTATCAAATGATCAACAAATGTATTGTACTGACATCATGAACAATCTTAGAGAGACCAGGCTTATCAAATGATCAACAAATGTATTGTACTGACATCATGAACAATCTTAGAGAGGCCAGGCTTATCAATTGATCAACAAATGCATTGTACTGACATGAACAATCTTAGAGAGACCAGGCTTATCAAATGATCAACAAATGCATTGTCCTGACATGAACAATCTTAGAGAGGCCAGGCTTATCAAATGATCAACAAATCCATTGTCCTGACATGAACAATCTTAGAAAGGCCAGGCTTATCAAATGATCAACAAATGCATTGTCCTGACATGAACAATCTTAGAGAGACCAGGCTTATCAAATGATCAACAAATGCATTGTCCTGACATGAACAATCTTAGAGAGGCCAGGCTTATCAAATGATCAACAAATGCATTGTCCTGACATGAACAATCTTAGAGAGGCCAGGCTTATCAAATGATCAACAAATGCATTGTCCTGACATGAACAATCTTAGAGAGACCAGGCTTATCAAATGATCAACAAATGCATTGTCCTGACATCATGAACAATCTTAGAGAGGCCAGGCTTATCAAATGATCAACAATGCATTGTCCTGACATCATGAACAATCTTAGAGAGGCCAGGCTTATCAAATGATCAACAAATGCATTGTCCTGACATGAACAATCTTAGAGAAACCAGGCTTATCAAATGATCAACAAATGCATTGTCCTGACATCATGAACAATCTTAGAGAGGCCAGGCTTATCAAATGATCAACAAATGTATTGTCCTGACATCATGAACAATCTTAGAGAGGCCAGGCTTATCAAATGATCAACAAATGCATTGTCCTGACATCATGAACAATCTTAGAGAGGCCAGGCTTATCAAATGATCAACAAATGCATTGTCCTGACATCATGAACAATCTTAGAGAGGCCAGGCTTATCAAATGATCAACAAATGTATTGTCCTGACATCATGAACAATCTTAGAGAGGCCAGGCTTATCAAATGATCAACAAATGCATTGTACTGACATCATGAACAATCTTAGAGAGACCAGGCTTATCAAATGATCAACAAATGCATTGTACTGACATCATGAAGAATCTTAGAGAGGCCAGGCTTATCAAATGATCAACAAATGCATTGTCCTGACATGAACAATCTTAGAGAGGCCAGGCTTATCAAATGATCAACAAATGCATTGTCCTGACATGAACAATCTTAGAGAGGCCAGGCTTATCAAATGATCAACAAATGCATTGTACTGACATGAACAATCTTAGAGAGGCCAGGCTTATCAAATGATCAACAAATGCATTGTCCTGACATGAACAATCTTAGAGAGGCCAGGCTTATCAAATGATCAACAAATGTATTGTACTGACATCATGAACAATCTTAGAGAGACCAGGCTTATCAAATGATCAACAAATGCATTGTCCTGACATCATGAACAGTCCTAGAGAGGCCAGGCTTATCAAATGATCAACAAATGTATTGTACTGACATCATGAACAATCTTAGAGAGACCAGGCTTATCAAATGATCAACAAATGCATTGTCCTGACATCATGAGCAGTCTTAGAGAGACCAGGCTTATCAAATGATCAACAAATGCATTGTCCTGACATGAACAATCTTAGAGAGACCAGGCTTATCAAATGATCAACAAATGTATTGTACTGACATCATGAACAATCTTAGAGAGGCCAGGCTTATCAAATGATCAACAAATGTATTGTACTGACATCATGAACAATCTTAGAGAGGCCAGGCTTATCAAATGATCAACAAATGCATTGTCCTGACATGAACAATCTTAGAGAGGCCAGGCTTATCAAATGATCAACAAATGTATTGTACTGACATCATGAACAATCTTAGAGAGACCAGGCTTATCAAATGATCAACAAATGTATTGTACTGACATCATGAACAATCTTAGAGAGGCCAGGCTTATCAAATGATCAACAAATGTATTGTACTGACATCATGAACAATCTTAGAGAGGCCAGGCTTATCAAATGATCAACAAATGCATTGTCCTGACATGAACAATCTTAGAGAGGCCAGGCTTATCAAATGATCAACAAATGCATTGTCCTGACATGAACAGTCTTAGAGAGGCCAGGCTTATCAAATGATCAACAAATGCATTGTACTGACATGAACAATCTTAGAGAGACCAGGCTTATCAAATGATCAACAAATGTATTGTACTGACATCATGAACAATCTTAGAGAGACCAGGCTTATCAAATGATCAACAAATGTATTGTACTGACATCATGAACAATCTTAGAGAGGCCAGGCTTATCAAATGATCAACAAATGTATTGTACTGACATCATGAACAATCTTAGAGAGACCAGGCTTATCAAATGATCAACAAATGTATTGTACTGACATCATGAACAATCTTAGAGAGGCCAGGCTTATCAAATGATCAACAAATGTATTGTACTGACATCATGAACAATCTTAGAGAGACCAGGCTTATCAAATGATCAACAAATGTATTGTACTGACATCATGAACAATCTTAGAGAGGCCAGGCTTATCAATTGATCAACAAATGCATTGTACTGACATGAACAATCTTAGAGAGACCAGGCTTATCAAATGATCAACAAATGCATTGTCCTGACATGAACAATCTTAGAGAGGCCAGGCTTATCAAATGATCAACAAATGCATTGTCCTGACATGAACAATCTTAGAGAGACCAGGCTTATCAAATGATCAACAAATGCATTGTCCTGACATGAACAATCTTAGAGAGGCCAGGCTTATCAAATGATCAACAAATGCATTGTCCTGACATGAACAATCTTAGAGAGGCCAGGCTTATCAAATGATCAACAAATGCATTGTCCTGACATGAACAATCTTAGAGAGACCAGGCTTATCAAATGATCAACAAATGCATTGTCCTGACATCATGAACAATCTTAGAGAGGCCAGGCTTATCAAATGATCAACAAATGCATTGTCCTGACATCATGAACAATCTTAGAGAGGCCAGGCTTATCAAATGATCAACAAATGCATTGTCCTGACATGAACAATCTTAGAGAGACCAGGCTTATCAAATGATCAACAAATGCATTGTCCTGGCATCATGAACAATCTTAGAGAGGCCAGGCTTATCAAATGATCAACAAATGTATTGTCCTGACATCATGAACAATCTTAGAGAGACCAGGCTTATCAAATGATCAACAAATGTATTGTACTGACATCATGAACAATCTTAGAGAGGCCAGGCTTATCAATTGATCAACAAATGCATTGTACTGACATGAACAATCTTAGAGAGACCAGGCTTATCAAATGATCAACAAATGCATTGTCCTGACATGAACAATCTTAGAGAGGCAAGGCTTATCAAATGATCAACAAATGCATTGTCCTGACATGAACAATATTAGAGAGACCAGGCTTATCAAATGATCAACAAATGCATTGTCCTGACATGAACAATCTTAGAGAGGCCAGGCTTATCAAATGATCAACAAATGCATTGTCCTGACATGAACAATCTTAGAGAGGCCAGGCTTATCAAATGATCAACAAATGCATTGTCCTGACATGAACAATCTTAGAGAGACCAGGCTTATCAAATGATCAACAAATGCATTGTCCTGACATCATGAACAATCTTAGAGAGGCCAGGCTTATCAAATGATCAACAAATGCATTGTCCTGACATCATGAACAATCTTAGAGAGGCCAGGCTTATCAAATGATCAACAAATGCATTGTCCTGACATGAACAATCTTAGAGAGACCAGGCTTATCAAATGATCAACAAATGCATTGTCCTGGCATCATGAACAATCTTAGAGAGGCCAGGCTTATCAAATGATCAACAAATGTATTGTCCTGACATCATGAACAATCTTAGAGAGGCCAGGCTTATCAAATGATCAACAAATGCATTGTCCTGACATCATGAACAATCTTAGAGAGGCCAGGCTTATCAAATGATCAACAAATGCATTGTCCTGACATCATGAACAATCTTAAAGAGGCCAGGCTTATCAAATGATCAACAAATGTATTGTCCTGACATCATGAACAATCTTAGAGAGGCCAGGCTTATCAAATGATCAACAAATGCATTGTACTGACATCATGAACAATCTTAGAGAGACCAGGCTTATCAAATGATCAACAAATGCATTGTACTGACATCATGAACAATCTTAGAGAGGCCAGGCTTATCAAATGATCAACAAATGCATTGTCCTGACATGAACAATCTTAGAGAGGCCAGGCTTATCAAATGATCAACAAATGCATTGTCCTGACATGAACAATCTTAGAGAGGCCAGGCTTATCAAATGATCAACAAATGCATTGTACTGACATGAACAATCTTAGAGAGGCCAGGCTTATCAAATGATCAACAAATGCATTGTCCTGACATGAACAATCTTAGAGAGGCCAGGCTTATCAAATGATCAACAAATGTATTGTACTGACATCATGAACAATCTTAGAGAGACCAGGCTTATCAAATGATCAACAAATGCATTGTCCTGACATCATGAACAGTCCTAGAGAGGCCAGGCTTATCAAATGATCAACAAATGTATTGTACTGACATCATGAACAATCTTAGAGAGACCAGGCTTATCAAATGATCAACAAATGCATTGTCCTGACATCATGAACAGTCTTAGAGAGACCAGGCTTATCAAATGATCAACAAATGCATTGTCCTGACATGAACAATCTTAGAGAGACCAGGCTTATCAAATGATCAACAAATGTATTGTACTGACATCATGAACAATCTTAGAGAGGCCAGGCTTATCAAATGATCAACAAATGTATTGTACTGACATCATGAACAATCTTAGAGAGGCCAGGCTTATCAAATGATCAACAAATGCATTGTCCTGACATGAACAATCTTAGAGAGGCCAGGCTTATCAAATGATCAACAAATGTATTGTACTGACATCATGAACAATCTTAGAGAGACCAGGCTTATCAAATGATCAACAAATGTATTGTACTGACATCATGAACAATCTTAGAGAGGCCAGGCTTATCAAATGATCAACAAATGTATTGTACTGACATCATGAACAATCTTAGAGAGGCCAGGCTTATCAAATGATCAACAAATGCATTGTCCTGACATGAACAATCTTAGAGAGGCCAGGCTTATCAAATGATCAACAAATGCATTGTCCTGACATGAACAATCTTAGAGAGGCCAGGCTTATCAAA
Organism: Cepaea nemoralis; assembly: GCA_014155875.1. Classification (NCBI taxonomy): domain Eukaryota; kingdom Metazoa; phylum Mollusca; class Gastropoda; order Stylommatophora; family Helicidae; genus Cepaea; species Cepaea nemoralis. The sequence continues at coordinate 201,807 of JACEFZ010006206.1, read as the reverse complement.
TGATCAACAAATGTATTGTCCTGACATGAACAATCTTAGAGAGGCCAGGCTTATCAAATGATCAACAAATGCATTGTACTGACATCATGAACAATCTTAGAGAGGCCAGGCTTATCAAATGATCAACAAATGCATTGTCCTGACATGAACAATCTTAGAGAGACCAGGCTTATCAAATGATCAACAAATGCATTGTCCTGACATGAACAATCTTAGAGAGGCCAGGCTTATCAAATGATCAACAAATGCATTGTCCTGACATGAACAATCTTAGAGAGACCAGGCTTATCAAATGATCAACAAATGTATTGTACTGACATGAACAATCTTAGAGAGGCCAGGCTTATCAAATGATCAACAAATGCATTGTCCTGATGTCATGAACAATCTTAGAGAGGCCAGCCAAAATGACTACCTTCAGCTGAATTGATCAGTATCAGTTGTCAGATTACAAGCATTGGGATTTAATATTGGTGTGGCCAGGATGGAGCAGGATATCAACTGTGCAGTCAAGTTTGTCAGTCAACATCAGACCAGCACGGTTAGTCGCTGTACGCTGATTGAGTTACCATCATCTATGGACATGTGAAGAGTGTATTGGTGATATTCTGAAGTGCACTGAACTGAACACATGCATTCATGCGCATACATACTCAGAGAGATGTATATCTGGGGTGTGAGAGAGTGGCATGGGATAGAAAGTGGACATCTATGCACTAAAATGGATGCTATTCTGTATGTGTCTCTCGTTGGGAAACCTAAGTGCTCAACCACTGTTGAGTTGAGTTACTCAACCACTGATGAGTTGAGTTACTCAACCACTGATTTTTCGCTAAGGATCTTACCCACGCAGTAGTACTGCAACATACAAAGTAACATGCCATCTACCAAGATAAATGTCAGTAGTTTATTATTTGTTAACTTGTTGCTGTGGAAATAAAGATATAAGTTGATTATGTTAAAGAGAGGTGGGAGAAAGGGGAAGAGAAGGGTCTTCATTTTAAGGCTTGCTGTGTTGCCTTGGTTGTGACATATTCATGTTTGTTTAGTGTACCCTTTCGGCAGGCTGAGCCCACAAGCCCAGGAAGGCAACCTGCCTGTGGGCGGAGGAATCCAGAAAAGAAACCTCGGCTGTCAAAGTTGCAAGATGTTGGCCTTAGTGGCATGGGATAGAAAGTGGACATCTATCTATGCACTAAAATGGATGCTATACACCATTCTGTATGTGTTTCATGCTGAGAAATAGACACAATGTGACACATACTGGAATAGGTGAATAGCAAAAGTTAACCGCATAAGAAGTGTATCCATGAGGTTGCGTATCTATTGTTTTCTTGGTCTCCCTCTTCTGTTGAATCTTCCACCCTATGTGAAAATACTGCCTACATATTTGAACTCAGAGACTTGTTTTATTTTGGTGTTATTTATCTGTGTATTTAGTTGGTCTGGTAACTTGCAGATTTGCATTGTTTTACTCTTATGCATGTTGATTTTCATGTTGTATTGTTCAAATGTGCAAGGTAAACTGATATGGTTTTGTAATTGTTCTTTATATTTATAAATTAAATGAGTTGTATAGTGCACGTATTTGTCCCATTCAATTGCAGGCAGTCCAAATGGATGCAAAGTGGATCGCCCATGACAGTAACAACCCTGATGTCAGACTCCTGTTTGTCAATGGGAGATGCACTTCGGGAGATTGATGCCAAGTCACTCATCCGGAGTGATTTCATCCTCATAACAGGAGATCTAGTGTCCAATATGGACATCGGTCAAGTCGTCAAGGAGCACAAGTAAGCAATGCTCCATCAGTTACTACAAATGTTTCTCATTCATCTTTTTCTCTTTCGCCCACTGCTGCTAGTAATCATGTTGGAGATCAAACGTCACAAACGGGATAAGGGGGGTCAGCATGGCTGAATTGATAGGCGCCGCCATTTTTAAACATCCAGTGTGCTGATGAAGAGGTAGAGTGTTCAACCCCTACACCGGTCAGCTGGAATAAAATGTTGACATCTCGTCCTTTACTTAGGGACATAAATTACAAGTACATCTGAAGTCAGAGTGGGTTTGCCTGATGGCGAGGGACACTGGTAATATGGAAAGCTAATCCACACACAAAAATCAGTCCAGTGAATTAGAAGCACATGAATGGACTATGTTTGCGTTCAAAGCGAGTGAATATATATATGTATACACACACACACACAAAAGGATAATAGGGTCAATATTATGCTGGTTACCTTTTTGAAATAAAAACATGTCCCAAAGAAGGAAACTGCGGTGGGTCTATGATGTGCTAGGAACAACACGTTTTGTAGCCCTGAATACACGGAAGGGTAGGTAGCCATTCTTTCCCTCACTTAGTGAGATGACGAACACAGGCATCAGCCCGTCCTCCGACTGCACTCATGACGTTATTAGTGTAGCCATGTAGAACCTATACTCTTTTGGTTGCCGGAGGAACAGCCCACGGAGGTAAACGGAAGGCCCATTATACGGAAATGAGGGTAAGCAGCCATGTGCAGGATGTGACACTTCCTGGGTGAGCCCAGTACTAGAGCACTATGTGTTGGCTCTGCGATTATGGAAGCCTTTTTGGATGGTGGGGAATGCCCATGGTCTGCCTTGCCTTCCCTTGAGGGCTGATGGGGATGTCTTCAGCTGTTTTAAATGGGCCAGCTGGGGTGGAGATAACACCACAATAGTGAGAGTCGAACGTCCTACGAAACACCCGGGAAGGCTAACCCGGTCATACAATGCCCGAATAAGTCGGAGGTGTCGGCTGAAACGTGCAAATATCACCGCTCTGTTGTAAACAGGCACAGCCCAATTACGTTTAAAACAACATTCTGGATAAACACAAAAGACGAAGAACCTGTAATAACGTGGCTGCCTTTACTCTTCTAAATTCCTGGCAATCGTTTTATCTGTGGGTGTCAGACAGCAAGGATGGGCCATCACTATCAAGGCTGTAGCAATATTGTATCATTCTAGGGCTGATTCTTGTTTCGTGCTGAGTTTTATCTTACCAATATTTCTTTTACTTCCTTTCTCATAATGTATAATTTTTATTTGTGGTAATATATATTACACTGTTTGATTCCCTATGTAGAGATTCCTAAATCAAAATTTCTTTCTGTTTGCTTTACTGAACCAATACAGTTACCCAATCGTGTATTGTGTCCTTACAGGGTTCGCACCCAAGGCAAGGACAAGTCATCAGTCATGACCTTAGTGTACAAAGTAGCACTTCCGGGTCACAGGACACGCAGCAAAGAAGACGACATGTTCCTTGTTGAAGAAGGCGGGACTGGCCGGCTTCTGTATTTTCAAAAATCACATGACAGCAGGAAGATTAAAATACCCATGGTATGCCTGTTCACTTCTGCTGGTTTGAAAATTGTTGATTTAGTTTGTGGTATTTTAGTCGTGGTAGGGTAGTGGCTAGGCACTCAATTGCTGGCCTGGTGGTAGTAGGTTTGATCTGTATCAGTCAGATTCAAATTTTTTAAATTTATTTTGGTTCCTAGGTCGAACCAGCCTAAAATAGGTCAGAGGAAATGTGTTGAGATGTATAGGTGGCTGATATGGTACTGATCACATGACCCACCGAGTGCAGATTTGTCTGTATATAAATTTGGATTCAACACCATGTTCTCAGTTCACCTATACCCCCGGGAATTTTGCTTTTGGCAGCGCTCTATTCAGTCTGATCTTTTAGATTTTCAACTGCTGAGGGAATTTATCATGTGCAACATGCTTACGGGTCCTCCTAGTTTTTTGCCCTTGCCTGAAAGGGCTAGAGTTCTATCCACTGCCCCAGTATCATGGAAGAGTATACCATTCTTTTTCTTATTTAAAAAAAATTCCTTCAAATACAGTGAGATGAACCTGGTCTGTTTGAGCCAGAGGCAGATACTATAATCTCTGACCTACTTCTCCCTGTTATTTTTAGAGTGGATGGAAACTCCTGAGTTCAGCATATTAATTGGATAATGGGTGTTAATTTGTACTAATGTAAGTCTTTTTCTTCTTCTTCTTCTTCTTCTTCTTCTTCTTCTTCTTCTTCTTCTTCTTCTTCTTCTTCTTCTTCTTCTTCTTCTTCTTCTTCTTCTCGTTCTCCGTTTACCTCAGTTAAAGTGTTGGGGGGAGATATAAAGATCTTTTATGCGCTCTTTCTAATACTTACTTTGACCAATTTGACCAATATATTTAATGGTATTTATCACATCTGCTCGGTCCATTGATGATCTGTCTGCAATCACAGAGCCAGACAAAGTGCCAGTCCTTTCATTCCTGTTGACACTAGCAAGACCTGGCACAAACATAAACAGGTCTAGCATATTCTTCCTCTTCTTATTCTGTTTGACTGCTAATGGAGTATATACACACAAAAATGCATGCACCATTTGTGTAGTCAGTTCACAGTTGGTTGGATGTTGGCAGAATTTGAGTATGGTGTGAAATAATCAGTCTCCCAACAACTCTTTTATTTGCCTTTGATGACATGTACAGGAGTTTTCCATTGTTACTATTCTTTACTTCATCTTTTTTGGTCTTATAACACACAGGCAAAGTCTAGTGTATATATATATGAAAGCCAAACAGTTCAAAACCCAGAGCTGTGGGAATCATTTTGTTACTTGTTATGAAGGAAATCAATTGATTTCCCCAGGATATCATGCTGGAGCACGATGATATTATCAACCACAACGACCTGATGGATTGCCATATATCTGTGTGCTCGCCTGTGGTTCCTACTCTGTTTACTGACAACTTTGATTATGCGACTAGAGATGACTTCGTGAAAGGGATTTTAATCAACGAAGAGGTGAGTGACAGATTTTTTTATTGGATTCTGACTAAAGTTAGGAATACAAGTTTGAGATTATACTATTAATTAAAAAGGAAAGTAAAGCTGCGGCGAATGTTGCGAATACCTTGGATGGCCAGTGACTCTAACAACCACTACCTGGAAGAATCTAATGACAATAGAAATTACATATTTTAATTCTAAGAAGACAGTGTTCTTTTGTCTTATCAGGACAAAAGGAGCATTGGAGAACATCTTGATGGCTGGAAAGATCACCTGTAGAAGAGTTAGACCCAGAGAAATTATTCATCGTGTTCTAAGACCAGGGGGTGGAACAATCCAGGAGCCCAGTTGTCATGGTGCGTGTACATTTCCACCTCGCGCCTGAACATTTCCACCTATCACCTGAACATTTGCAATTGGCGCCCGAATATTTAATTTCTTATTATTTTCTTAACCTGAATGTGCAAAAATAAATACGCTGGCTCCTGAGAAAAAAAAAGGGCTGGCTTCTGAATTATGTTTAGATTTTTCTACCTCTCTCTGAGACAATGGCATGAAGGAATGGCGTCAATAGTTGACCCAGACTACCTGATACTGACATCTGTAGGAGACATGAAAGCTTGACTGACTTTGTAGGGCACGTGATGATGATGATGTGACTAAATGTTTGAAATAAACGAGAACACATTACTCATATGTTCAGTTTCATCAGTAAGAGCCAGTCACATATCACACTTTGTTGAGACTTAAAGAGTTAGCAGTCTTTTTATCATTTGATTATCATCTGTCTATCTCATCTCCTTGTACCCCACAAGTGTGTACAAGTAAGTAAAGCCACATTGAGCATACTGGGCCAGACCCCATATTTATATAGACTAATCAACACTCGGTGGGTGAAACGGTCTGTATCATGCCTGCCGACTTTATTTCCCAAGACATTTATTGGTACTTTTAGGCTGGGTCAATCTGGGGGACCAGGACAATTTAAAAATAAAAAACCAAATCCACTCAGTGGGGATCAAACCCATGACCACCGGGCCACTAGGCTACTACAGCTCCCTTGTTTACCTCATTGATTGATTGATTGATTTCAACATCTCTGAATTATTTCATTTTGTAATCCAGATCATGGGCAACAAGATTCATTTGAGCATCATCCGTGACAAATACGCAGCAAGAGTTTCAAACATGCACACATATGATGCTATCAGGTGAGTGTACCTGAACAATTTTGCTTGGAAAATATACTGCAAGGTAATCATTATGTGCCGTAATAAGCGGCACAGGCAGTAGCAAGATAATAATGTTCCATAACGAGCGGCGCAGGCTGTTGCAAGACAATCATTATGTGCCATAACGAGCGGCACAGGCAGTAGCAAGATAATAATGTTCCATAACGAGCGGCGCAGGCTGTTGCAAGATGATCATTATGTGCCATAACGAGCGGCACAGGCAGTAGCAAGATAATAATGTTCCATAACGAGCGGCGCAGGCTGTTGCAAGACAATCATTATGTGCCGTAATAAGCGGCACAGGCAGTAGCAAGATAATAATGTTCCATAACGAGCGGCGCAGGCTGTTGCAAGACAATCATTATGTGTCACAATGTGCAGCACAGGTAGTAGGTTACCTCACAACCATTTATGTTCTTGCGAAGCTCAACATCTTCCATGTACTCTGCCAATCCGTCAAACATTTTCTCCCTCTGTTGAACATTATCTATTCTCTTTTCTGCCCTGTTTCCCTCATTGGAGCATGGGTCTTCAACTAACTTGTACCACAACATCCTCTGTTTTGCCGTCTCCTGCAGGTGTGAAGTGTCAGTTCCAGTCTGGTTTCTGAGCTGGAGAGAGAAGACATGCGCTGCAACAGCCCTCCTGGAGATGGTACTTTTGTACCGGGTTGGAAGACAAGTCTGCATCAACCTCTCTCCTGTAGATATAAGCCCTTTTCAGAATTCAAGACAACCTGGGCGCTGATGCATCATCATCTTCTTTCAGTTTCCTGCTGCAGGTCTTTTTTTTTGCGCTAGCTCTCTTTGAACCCGAGCGTAGTCCATACACACTATTTATAGTAGTGATGGACTGAATTTTGTATGTGGGTTAGCTTTCCCTATTAACAGTGTCCCTTGCCATCATGTGAACCCACTCCGGCTTCTGAGATACTTGTAATTAATGTCCCCAAGTCAAGGACGACGGGTCAGCATTTTAGTCCAGCTGTCTGGTGTAAGGGTTGAACAGCTTACCTTGGCATCAGCACACTGGATGTTTAAGAACATGCATTCTTATCCATTCGGCCATGCTGGCCTGCGTTACAGGTCTGTGATGTGATAAGGTCGTCACTTTTTATAAACCTAAATGCACGGAGGAATAGGTGGCCAGTCTTTCTCTCACTTAGCAGGTGATGAATCCATGCATCTTACCCTCACCCGACCATGCTCATGAGATTAGCAGAGCAGAGCTGTTCCTAACAACATCTCTATCACGTCTGCTCAAAGCATCATGCTTGCGAGTTAAAACTTAGTTCTACCAGAGGATTCATAAACAGTGGGCAAGTACACTAATGACTACACCATCACAGCCTCCGCATCATTCACATCATTGGATCATTCCTTCTGTCTGATGTTATTTGATCAAGCTAGAAGATATCTGCAAGAAGTTATTCCAATAAAACATACATTTCTGGTGTTTTTCTATGCAGCAAAGATGAAGCAAGTACACTACTGACTTCACAACCATGACTTCTGCATCAATGAAATAATTATAGGTCAGCACGGACTAATGGATGAGAGTGTTCACTGTTAAACTTCTGGTGTGTTGAGGCCGAGGTAGCGGTGTTCAATCCCTACACCGGTCGGTCGGACTAAAATGTTGACTTTTCATCCTTAACTTGGGGATGTAAATTACAAGTACCTCAGAAGTCGCAGTGGGTTCACCTGATGGCAAGGGACACTGGTAATAGAGAAAGCTGGCCCACATGCAAAAATCAATCGTCCACTAGTAGTAGTGTGTGTGTGGACTACGCTTCAGTTTGAAGTGAGCAAACACAAACAAAATATAATTGAATAATTCTTTCTGTCAGGTGATATTTTCTCAAGCAAGAAGTTACTTCCCTGTTGCCAGTAACAAATAATGATTCTTATGTTTTTCCCTGCAGCAAAGATGTAATTACCAGGTGGACATATCCACTGGTTCCTGATTTGTTTGGCTCAGACCAGGGAAAGAGAATCAAGTACGGCAGACATAATGTATATTGCAGCGAGGATGTGACATTGTCCAGGTATTTACCACAGCTCAGTGACTCTCTTCTTACTCTGCCTTCTGAGTTGCCCTCAATCAGCTGGTGCCAGAACATCCTCTCTTTTACTATCTCTTGCAGCAATTTCCTCAGTGTCCAATCCATATTATTCAACTCTGTCCCAGTTCTCTTCTCTATATGTGTTTAAATCTCTCTCTATTTTTTTTGTATGGGTTTCAGAGAAAGAATTTTCTAGTTAAACTATTATCAGGTTTTCTTGGCATGTCCTTTCCACCACCAGCGTCTTTTCCTCACTTCTTGATTGGCTGGAACCTGTCTACTCTCTCCCTCAACTCCATATTAGCGGTTCTTTCACATTTTAATCCTCATGATCTGCACAGACGCCAGTTAATGAATATTTATAATTTATTACTAATTGTTTTAGAAATTCTTCATATTTTTTATCCATACATTAGGGATACACAAAGTGGAGAGTGGAAAAGAAGAAGTAACAAAGACATTTATGATCTGTTTAAGTCCCCGCTAATCACTGGTATCATGAAGGCTAATAGACTACAATGGCTGGGGCATATAGAAAGAATGGAAGATAATAGGGAAACAAAACTCGCTTACACTCAGGAAATAAATGACCATAGACCCCGAGGTAGACCAAGAAAACGGTGGAGAGATAATACATGTACAGACCTACAAGCACTTGGAATCAACGACTGGCAAGAGAAGGTCAACCAGAGAGATGAATGAAGAGGGATTGTATCTGCCGCAAAGAACCTCAATGGCTCGGAACGCTGAAGAAGAAGAAGAAGAAGAAGATACATTAGTATTGATTTTTTCTTCTTCTGTGTTCGTCCGGAGTGTTTTTTTTCCACATGTAATTGCGGTGTGTCTGGTTAGGCACCCTTGGGCCAAAACCCTTAGGCCAACACATCTGACTTTAGCGTGCATTTTTTAACCAGGTTAGCATTCCTGGGGGACTCTCACTGTTGTGGTGCCGTCCACATCCCAGCTGGTCAAGTTAGAATGGCCAGAGACTTTACGGTCAGCCCTCAAGAGAAGGCAGGGACAGTCCATAGGCATTTTCCACCATCCAAGGAGGCTTCCATAATTGCAGATGCAACACATAGCACTCTGGTACTGGGCTCACCCAAGGAATCGCCATGTCCTGCACATGGCTGCATTAATTCCTTACTTCCATATGTTGGGTATTTCGTTCACCCCTGGCCGCTCCCCTCACAGACCAGGAACAGTCAGTCTACAGACGACATCCACTCAGCAAGTTTTCGCTTCAGACTTCCACATAATGGATTCACTAGCCAAGCATTCCATTTCGTGTTAATGAGACGTTTTTCTACCTTAGTCTGCAGACGACATCCACTCTGCAACTTTTCACTTTGGACTTCCACATAGTGGATTCGCTTGCCAAGCATTCCATTTTGTGTTAATGAGACGTTTCTCCACCTTTGACTATACTCACTCAAGGGTTTTTATATAGACTTGCATCGTAATCATTGCCTGTGATTGAGATGCTTTTTTATCTTTAGTAACGCTCACGAGGTAGGCTACATGTGCTGCCGGTTCAGCACCTTACCTCCATTTTGCAGTGGGTATCGACCCGGTCCTCACACCTGGGGGATATTGACTTAGAGGCGTGCAGTCATATCCCTCAGCAGAGAGCCGCAGAATATGTGCTGGACCAAGAATGCAGTGACATCGTACACCTGATTTAGACTTTTGACTGCCTGTCCCCAGTCTACCTGCAGGGCAGCAGATGTGTGTCTCTCGTGGTTTGGTTCCATCACCCCTTGACCTGTCTGACATGTAGCTATGCTATCGTCGGCATAGCTCTTGGGGGTCACAAGTTTTACTTTAATCTTTTTTCCCCACAAATTTCTTAGTATCATTAAAAACTCTTCCTGCCTTGTCTATTCTTATTTTAATATTTGTACCTCTTCTCCCATCTGTGTCTACATTGCTACCAAAGTGAGTGTATGATTCCACTTCCTGAAGTGAGGTTTCACCATGGAAGACGGTTATCATTTGATTTTTTCTAATTATCGTTGTTATTCTGCTACGAATTTTTAAATCAAATTGTTGTGACCCCCCATCATGTTCAGTTTATTTTTCTCCGATAGCATGTGTGGGGCTGTCGATTCATCAGTATTTATAGGCAGACTCCACTAACCAATACCTGGCTTATCATATTATGCATTAAATTTATAGAGAGACAACAAATAAAGTGCTTCGGACATTGTATGAAAATGATGCCACACAAATTTGTGATTGCAGAAGAAACTGGATATAGGGCTAAAGGAAGTTCAAGAATCACATGGGTAAATTCTGACAACAGTGGACTACACAACTGTAAACTCAGCACAGTCCATCAAGAATCACACGGGTAGATTCCAACAACAGTGGACTACATAACTGTAAACTCAGCACAGTCCATCAAGAATCACACGGGTAGATTCCAACAACAGTGGACTACACAACTATTAACTCAATGCAGTCCAGGCAACATGTTTGGTTGACGATCAAAAACTTAACTTCCTCTAGCATTTAATAGTGTGAATGAAATGGGTTAAAAACTGCTGTAAATCTGTGGAAATGTAAACAGTATAAAAACATGAAGTATAGGGCAACTTTACAAAATACAATTGTGGAAAACATTGCTGTGACATGCCTTCATCAACAAACAACACAAGAAAACACAGCAGCATGTATACTTCTTCTTCTGCTGCGTTCGTCCAGAAACTTGTTTTAGACATAATTGCATTGTGCTTGTTTACAGCAGAGCTCGATATTTGCACCTTTCGGCCAACACATCCAGCTCCTTCAGGCATTTGCTGGCCGTGGTTACCTTCCTGGGGCAACATGTATACCAGCTAAATGACACTACATTATGACGCAGACTTTTGTTGAAACTTATAATCCACCCACGTCATGGCCTGCAGAGGTGACAAGACCGTACCACTGGCCAAAACCTAGGTGCCCCTCTCCATGCAACAGCCTCTCCACAGACTGGATCCCCAGCCTGGCTAACATTGTAGGGATCAGTACACCTCCCTGCAGACATGAATTCCCAGTGTCAGTTTTGGTGCGTTTCTGTGCAAGGAGAGGGGAAGGACAGACCTACAACACAGTCCATGTGGAGGTGGTAATTTGATACAGGGTTGGGAGAAAGTCTGTACACCAACCCACCCCTATAGATGCCAACCCTTATTCAGGGCTCAGAAGACTTGAGTGTGGATGCAGTGGACTGAAAAGTTGAAGAGTTAGAACTTGGTCTTTCAGAAGTATACCCATGAATGACACCAAATGAAGGTCAGCGTGGCAGAATGGACAAGAGCACTTGCTCTTAGACTTCCAGTGTGCTGATGCTGGGGTTCTGGGTTCAGCTCTTACACCAGTCAGTTAGGCTAAAGTGTTGACTTCTCGTCCTTGACTTGGGGATGTACATTACAAGTACCTCAGAAGTCAGAGTGAGTTCACCTGATGGCGAGAGACGACTGGTAATAGGGGGGAAAAAAATTAGTTGCATGTCCTATACAGGACGTAGCAGTCAACCCCAGCATTTTCACTGTTCGTGATTCCTGGGCAAATTTTACGTTCAGTAGTTTGCCATTGCTTTCTGAACGACCGGCACCTATACCTTTAAACCTTTAATAGGGAAAGCTAACCCATAAACAAAACACAGTCTGGTGCACTGCTTGTAGTAACACATGTATAGATTACACATGAGTTTGAAGCAAGCATAAACAACAACAACAAACACACAACCACGCCAGACGTGGAGTATAGATATTTCATTGCAAGAAAATATTGTGAAACTTCCGTTATATTGATTGGGAGAAAAATGTGTTGGTTTTATCTTTTTAACAGAGGCTGTGAGCTGCGCCAGGATGTGGTGGTTGGGAGTGGGACAGAGATCGGCAGTGGTTCGGTGGTTTCAGGATGTGTTGTCGGGAGGAATTGTAAGATAGGTCAGTGCTTGTTCCTTGGCTCATTTTGTCCCTTGTTTTTATATAGTTTTTTAATCTATGCCTTTTAAGTTCACTTTTTTTTTTGTGGTCAATGTTCTGCTCTGAGAAATAAGACAATATCTCTCTCTCTCTCTCTCTCTCTCTCTCTCTCTCTCTCTCTCTCTCTCTCTCTCTCTCTCTCTCTCTCTCTCTCTCTCTCTCTCTCTCTCTCTCTCTCTGTGTGTGTGTCTGTGACTCTCTCTATTTCTTTGCCTATCTCTCTCTTTGTCTCCTTTCTCTATCTCTGTCTCTCTCTGTGACTCTCTCTCATTGCCTGTATGTATGGCTGTCTGTTTGTGTATGAGTGTCTATGTGTGCATCTGGGTTGTGTCTGTCTTTGTGTGTCTATCAAGGTCTCTGTCTATGACTCTTGCCGTGTATGATGTCCATATAAGTATGTAGCTTTGTGTACGCATTAACTTGTGTACATGAAGGTGTGTGTATGTACATCTCATGCGCCTCTTCTAATGGATCTAGGCGATTGTGGTATTTGAAGCCAAATAGACGAGACACCAGACAGAGATGATAATAAACACACACAAATGCTGGATGGACATGGGTAGTCGTGGCTGTGTCAGCCTCACACTCAGGAGGTACCAGGTTCCATCCCTGCATAGAGCTGGGAATTTGTCCAAGAACCAGTGGCATCTAATGATTTCACATGTCTCCCTGATCCCTAGGGTAGTGAGATCGCATACTTTGTCTTCTCAGATAAGGGGAAAAAAAGAGAGGTCCCGTGTGCAAGTTGTACATGTAAAAAATCCCACGGCAGTTGGAAATTGCAGTGAGTAGGCCGTAAAGCCACTGCCTTGACAAAATTGTTTGGAAAAGTAATTCCATCCAAGGGTAGATAGAGCACGTCTCCATATGTGCTTGGCGAGAGGAAGCAGACATTACAGAAGTCAGACACACTGGCCTCTGAGATGCATAACTAAGTGTGACACACTTCCCTGGTAAGAATAATGAACAAACTTTATTTTCCAATAAATTTGGGCTTAAATTGGTCATGCTTACATTCGGCCTGGAGTGAAGAAGAGCAGGACGGTAATATAGATGTGACTGATACAGTTTAATTAGTAACAGCCTACCATTACAGATTTGGTACAAGCTCTTCACCTGGGTCATAATTGCCAGCGCTAAGTAATTTACCAATATCATGGTAGTTTGTGCCTTCAGCAAGATGTTCTCATTCTTCTTTCAGTTTTTTACATTGTCTAGTGTGTCCTCTTATCTCTACTTCTTTTCTTTGCTTCAGCGAGTGCTGATAAATACCTGCAAAATTATTTCTTATATTGAATTAATTAGAAAGAGCTTGAAATCAACGGAGATGTGGTTACTGAGATGAATGTTGCAAATACCTCGAACTGCCAGAGTAAATAACAGTGATTGCCTGGAAGAGGCTACTGCAAGTAAAATGTTGTATACAACAATAAGAAAGAGACAAACAGCTTTCTTTGGTCATGTATTATAAAGAGGGGCATTGGAAAACATGATGACCGGAAAGATCAGTGAAAAAGAGGCCGAGGCAGACAGAGAAATTATATTGTATGGACAGGCGGTGACATGGAGGAATAGCACCAACAGAGTTGATCCAGAACACCAAGGACCCAGTTCTGTGGGGAGACATGATCGCCTACGCCAGTTGGCAGGGCATATGGTAATGGTGATGATCATGATGCTCTTGAATTAACTGCCCCTTGTCTTTAAACCAGACCATAAATAACAGTTGTAAGGAATTTGAACACGGAAGCCACAAACAAAAGATTGCAAGATTTATTGCCTGGCATAATTTGATCCATCTCATCAGATGCATCTTGCAAAATTATATATTATATAAAGTGAATATATGAATCATATTTTAGCTGAAATGCATCACGCACTGATACTGTTTGAATGTGGAGCACTGTGATCCCCATGGTAATCACAGAGTCACTGTGAAAACTTTATATCTGCACAACCCTGGTTTTAGATGTCTAATTCCCGGGGAGGTTAACCCAGTCAACAAATGCCCGCAGAAGTCGCATGTGTCGGCCTAGTGGCGCAAGAACGCAGCTCTGCTGTAAACAGGCACAACGCAATCACATCCGAGAAAAAAAACTCCGGATGAACGCAGAAGATGTCTAATTATTAAGCCCTCTATGTATTTGGAAATCGCTTATTGCTCATCGAAAACAATATACAATATGCTTTTGTTTTTTTGTTAACTTTGTAATAAGGAAGCTTTCTTAAGGAATTCCTGAATGTTTTTAATCTTGCAGTTTAGTTTATTTAAGGTTGCTGTCAGCAGTTACGAGACTATTACATGTAACTTGTCACAATTTCTTTGCTGCCATGTGTAGGCGAGGATGTGACATTAAGAAATAGATATCTCGACTGTTAATATACTTTGTCACATATTCTTTGTTGCCATGTAGGTGAGAATGTGACGTTAAAAAACAGCTACCTCTGGGACAACGTGACAGTAGAAGATAACTGTGAGATTGACACCGCTCTCCTGTGTTCTGGGGTCAAAGTGTTGAGAAAAGTGGTCATCAAGAAAGGAGTCATTTTGGCCTGGGAGGTAAGTTTGTAGCTATTCCAAGTTTACATACTTCTGGTTCTTCATGTGCTATTTCTCCTCCTCTTTTGCCTTCTTTTTCTTCTTCCACTTTCTTCTTTTCCTCAAAGAAATGGATATTCTCTTCAGGATAAGAAGAGAGTCCTGTGACTATTTCTTTTATGTTCTCTGTTTGTAAGTCCTTTAACAATTTCAGTCGCTTTAAAAAAAAGTACAACAATTTCAGTTTATGTGCTAAATACATCGGCCTATTTTACTTGTTTATTGATTATGTTGGTAGTTGAAAATTAACTGTCAATTTGCTCTGCCTGACATAGTTTTTATTTATTTTATTTTTTTTTTTGCTTGCTTGTTTTGAACTCAAGCGTAGTCCATACACTTGCTACTACTTCTAGTACACTGGACTGATTTTTGTGTGTGGATTAGCTTTTCCTATTACCAGTGTCCCTTGCCATCAGGCAAACCCACTCTGACTGCTGAGGTGCTTGTAATTTATGTCCCAAAGTCAAGGATGAGAAATCAGCATCCTAGTCCAACAGACCAGTGTTAGGGTTGAACACGCCACCTCAGTATCACCGCACCGGAAGTTTTAAGAGCGAGTTGTCTTATATATTTGGCCATGGTGACCTACGTACATTATATTATGTTTGCATATGTCATATTTGACATATATTTCACACATGTTCTCTTGAATTTTGTGATGACATATTTCACACATTCAGTTCTGGTGACATATATTTCACACATGTTCTCTTGAATTTTGCGCTGCCATATTTCACACATTCAGTTCTGGTGACATATATTTCACACATTATGGTTTGTTGAATGTTCTGGTGGCTTACATTGTCAGCACTAGAGCCCTTTAAACCAGACATTTCACTTATCGTCTCATTCACTGTTCTTGTTTTTATTGGCACTCACTCTCTTTGAACATAAGCATAGTTTATACACACTACTTCTTGTAGCGCTGGACTGAATTTTGCATGTGGATTAGCTTTCCCTATTACTAGTGTCCCCCACCCTCAGGCGAACCCACTCCGACTTCAGAGGTACTGTTCTGGCATTGGCTGCACAAGAAGTCTGGTGTTGGATGTGTGTTGCTGTGTTTGAGAGCTCACTGAGACTCCTAAATAGCTTTGTGTGGAGATTTGACTCTGTGGCCAATGATCAGTCGACAATTAGCAAAATGTGGCAGGTCTGTAGGATATGTTTGGCTGTTCAGTTCTGTCTACTTGTACACAGGGATGATGGAACAAACTGTAATAGTCTGACTGTTCAGACTAACAGTTTGTTATATTCTGTTCTAATATGGAACAAAATCAGCTGTTTCGCTCAATCAAGGCAATATATCTTGATGGTTCACTGCTTTGTGTTGTACATTATCACTTCTTAAACATGACATCCCGGTTGGACTCTAGGAGGCACTGAATTAAAGAGTTAATTAAACTACCTCTCTGAGTGCCAGTGTTTTTAGGCTTTGCAGTATTCTGTTTTGCTAAATGGTTTTTCTGTTATTTTTTGTGAAGCTGTCGTTTCCATTCCAGCAAGCCATATTGTAATTTTGTATGTTATTGGGTTTTATGGTTAAATAGCCATACTTAATTAACAGCATAAATATACTTCTGTTTTTATGTCTCTGTAAACATTTTTGGGTGGATAAAGTAGTTGATTCAATTCAACTTTATTCAATTCAATTCAATTCTACTTTATTCTAACTGTCAAAAAAAAAATTGTCATTTACTGCCAACATTGTACCTTGCGGTGTATGGCAGAGGGGTCTTTGAGCCTGAGGAATTAAGGCCGCCTGGCTAGTGCAGTCGCCGCGAACTGTGCAGGTTAGGATTTTCTTTTTGCCCCCAACAGAAAAAAATCCCACACCTTACCGAGGGATCGAACCCGGATCTCCCGAATGAGAGTCCGGCGTTCTAGCCACTCGGCCAGCCGCTCCTCACTTTATTCTAAAAGGGTCCCAAATTGGGCACGCAGGCCTGTCTTACATTCGGCCCTTCCAATCACTCATCTTTCATTCATCAAAGCCCAAAGCCTGATAGCGAACCAAGCTGGTGATGTCATGAGCACAGTTGGACGTGGGTTGGACACTTGGGCCCATCACTTGCCAAAGTGAGGGAAAGATTGGCCACCTGTTCCTCATTGCTCTCGGTCTACAAAATGTGGTCTCACTGTAACAACACAGACCCATGGCAGAAAACTGCTTTGGGGCAATTATTATTTTTTTTTTGCTCGCTCACTTTGAACTCAATCATAGTCCATACACGCTACTTCTAGTAGTGCTGGGCTGAATTTTGCAAGTGGTAAATCCACACCTTACCTATTAACAGTGTCCCTAGCCATCAGTCGAACCAACCCCGACTTCATAGGTACTTGTAATTAACGTCCCCAAGTCAAGGACGATAGTCAACATTTAGTCCAACTGCGGTGTAGGGATTGAACCACTTACCTCGGCATCCGCACACCAGATGTTTACGAGCACGCGTTCTTATACATTTGGCCATGCTGACCAACAAATTATCATTATATGAAACACTTTGTGGGGAGGGGGGATGTATTCTGTTGATTGTGTCCATCTCCATTCCCATGCTTGAAAACTTTCTGATGTTTGCTTTGCTGTGACCTCATTCTTATAAAGAATCTTCAACCTGACCTCTTGTGGCATTGATTCTTCCCACCATTCTTTCTATTTCTTCTTCTTCCTCATGTTGCCTCAGACCTGGCCATCTATTTTCTGCATTAGATCTGCTGTCAGTTGCAGATCCTGCTTTGTACTCCAGAGATTGCTTTTCAGTATGACTCTTCTGATAGCAGACCGCCTGGGTTGATTTTTAAGAATTGCATGAGCGTTGGTTAATCAGAAAGCGGTGACAAACTACTGAATGTAAATGTGCCTAGTATATCACAAACAGCAAACAAACAAAAATACTGAGATTGATCGCGGCATCCTGTAAAGAGTATGCAACTATAATGTCTTCCCACAAAAAGTATATGTATATGTCTTCCCCGCCAATTCAGCCAAATTGGATTAGTAATAATTACCACATGTAAGTTCATAAATTTAACAGATTTCCAAATCTGGATCTGTTGAAATGTGTAATTTCATATGTAACATTTGGATATCCTCCCTGCATTCAGGTTGTAGTAGGACCTGAAGTTACAGTACCACAGGGGACACAACTGATGTCCGAGCCACAGACAGATGGCTTTGATGATACGGACTTGTCCTTCGGAGAAGATGAAGCGGCTGCTGATAACAAAATACTCAACAGCAAAGAGGAGAGTATACAAGGTAGGAAAAAGTTTGGAGAAATTGGAATTTATAAGTATCTATTTTGCTATTTATGATTTGGCCTCTGCTGTGCTAAAAGAGAGTGAGCACCTGGCCTGGATTGTTGACTCACTGGGAAAGGTCTGGTTTTTGTGGTTTAAGTAAGCACTTTCAAATTGGTTCAAAATTGCTTCCACGAATCTCGTCATAAAGTAAGTACCTTACCAATAGTACCTTACCCAAATAGTACCTTAAAAAGTACCTTATGTAGTTTAATTGGAGAATGGGGAAAAATGTAGGAGGAAGGGAGCTGTTCTTAACATTTCATGAAGCCATGAACCATTGTGTGTGAAGTCTTTAGCATTTCACGCACACCTACAGAAGTATCTACTGTGGAACTGGCTTTACAATGTTTTGTTTATAAAAGAAGCACATATTTCAGAGTCAGAGATTTTGTCAATGCTCTGGCAAATTCCAACAATTAGAAAAACTTGATGATGTACTCTGGTACATAATCTTCATGTTGTTGATGCTGTCATGTACGTAATCTTCATTTTGTTGATGCTTCATTTTGTTGATGCTGTCATGTACGTAATCTTCATTTTGTTGATGCTGTCATTGAACATAATCTTCATTTTGTTGATGCTGTCATGTACGTAATCTTCATTTTGTTGAAGCTGTCATGTACATAATCTTCATTTTGTTGATGCTGTCATGTACATAATCTTCATTTTGTTGATGCTGTCATTGTACATAATCTTCATTTTGTTGATGCTGTCATTGTACATAATCTTCATTGTGTTGATGCTGTCATGTACGTAATCTTCATTTTGTTGATGCTGTCATGTACGTAATCTTCATTTTGTTGATGCTACCATAATCTGGTATGTAATCTTCATTTTGTTAATTCTATCAGGCTCTGGTATTAATCTTCATTTTGTTGATGATGTCATTTATGTAATCTTCATATTGTTGATGCTACATTACTCTGGCATGTAATCTTCATTTTCTTCACAGTTTCTGTGTCTCTGTAAAGATTCATAGTCTGTGTCTTGTGTTAAGCAAAAATAGACAGAAGGTGCTCACACATTCACATTTTTACTTATATTAATTACCCTTGTCTTTACTTGATTCTCTTGCAGATACAGAAAAATATGGGCAAAAAAGCAAAGCTTACCTCTATAAACCTGATGTTGAAAGTGACAATGAAGAAGAAGGCTTGGGTGAGTATGGTCGACTTTTTCATAATGCTGTTCATTCATAGCCTTTCCCTTTTATACTCTGAGATGTAGAGATACATTTCAGTCTTATACAGACTTTCCCTTTTATACCCTGGGAAGTAGAGATGCCTTATCTTTTGGTCTTGTTTAGGCTTTCTCTTTCTACCCTGGGATGTAGAGATGCGTTATCTTAGTCTTGTTTAGTGTTTTCCATTGATACCCTGGGATGTCGAGATGCTTTACCTTACAGTCTTGTTTAGGCTTTGCCCATCCACCCTGGGATGTAGAGATGCTTTACGTTAGTCTTGTTTAGGCTTTCCCCATCTACCCTGGGATGTAGAGATGCCTTATCTTACAAGCCTTTTCCTCTGATACCCTGGGACGTCGAAATGCCTAACCTTAGTCTTGTTTAGCTTTCCATTTCTACCTTGGGATATCAAGTTTAGGCATACTCTTTGGTGCTCAGTAATTGAGATAACATAATCTGCTGACTTGTCCTAGTGTCAAATCTCTTTGGAGGTCTGACTTTACCTTGCCACATGGTTCCAGTGTCGACCGAGGCTCACAAAGTTCAGGAAGTCAGTGTGATGTTCGCCACATCACCTTCCAAGGGCTGTTTGACCAAGAAAATATCAGCCTGGAATCACATGCCCTCAATATGCCATGATTACATGGAAACAAGGGGCTTTTTTAGCATTTGTGTCTCGTTTAGTTTAACGTTAGTTGCATATTCTTTACAGTCAACCCCAGCATTTTTTT
Organism: Cepaea nemoralis; assembly: GCA_014155875.1. Taxonomy (NCBI): domain Eukaryota; kingdom Metazoa; phylum Mollusca; class Gastropoda; order Stylommatophora; family Helicidae; genus Cepaea; species Cepaea nemoralis. The sequence continues at coordinate 181,898 of JACEFZ010006206.1, read as the reverse complement.
TGCTTTCTGTGATTTCAATGTCAAGTTTAAGTTCAGTAGTTTTCTATTGCTTTCTGAACAACCAGCACTCAACCATTGTATGAAAAACGACGAAAGGCGATCTGCTGCCAAATCGCCCGCAGTTGCGTTTCAGCCTCGGTATGCGGGATTGTGAATTGCGTCCGTAACCCCAGCGCCACCTAAGTAACCTGTGAAAAATGTATATATGTTATGATGGAACATTATTTGTGTGTATTCCCATGCTTTCTCTTCATGCTGCTCTGCCCTATCCTCAGTGGTGGATGTCACATGGGGTCTGTCTGCCTCCGACTCTGAGGATCATTTGTCGTACAATTCAGACAGTGATGATGATAGCGGGAAAGAGCAGGACGTAGAAAGTGACATTGAGGAAGGGGAGCCACTAGACCTTGAATTGGATGAAGATGACGAGGATATGGTGGACAGCACACTGGGCTTCAACCCAAAAGCTTGCATGATGGAGAGAAACCCTGGTGAGCATGACCTTATAGAGTAGTTGTACGTAGTTCATCTTATGTCATGTAATCCTTGGATGCCACATAATCTTTAGGTGTCATGTAATACTTTGGATGTCATGTAATACTTTGGATGTCATGTAATCCTTGGATGTCACATAATCATCGGATGTCATGTAATTCTTGGATGTCATGTGATCTTTGGATGTCATGTAATCCTCGGACATCACGTAATCCTTGGATGTCATGTAATCCTTGGATGGTTGATTAATTCATAATCCTGCGGAAGACTGGCAGTTGTGTTCCCCAGCTGCCATTGTGAAATGCAGTATAGATCACTTTGTTTACTTTATTTTCTTGCTCCTGTTTTTATCCTGTCATCTCAACTCGGTTAGGGAAATTGTCCTGTTTTTATTGTCTCCACTCTGTCAGGGAAATTGTCCTGTTTTCTTCTCTGTCATCTCTACTCTGTCAGAGAAATTGTCCTGTTTTTATCCTGTTCTGTCATCTCAACTCTGTCAGAGAAAGTGTCCTGTTTTTATCCTGTCATCTCCACTCTGTCAGGGAAATTGTCCTTTTTTTTTTTTCTTCTCTGTCAGAGAAATTGTCCTGTTTTTATTCTCTTCTGTCATCTCAACTCTGCCAGAAAAATTGTCCTGCTTTTATCCTGTCATCTCCACTCTGTCAGAAAAATTGTCTTTGTCTTCTTAAGCTGACTGGTCTGGAGCAGTTTTGGGCAGTCATTACGCTGTTAAAATGTCACACAGAGAGGGGGAGCTAATCCTGTTTTTCATTGTCTGATGAGGTGACACAGTTTGAGAGGGTAGCTAATCCTGATGCTCATTGTCTGATGAGGTGACACAGTGAGAGGGGAGCTGATTCTGTAAAAACAGATTCACCATTATCTCTGTGTAAAAACAGATTCACCATTAGCTCTGCGAGATGACGCAGGCGAGAGAAGAAACTTTGTTTTAAAAGGGTTTAGAATTTAACAGAGCGTCCCCTTGCACTCTACCATTCCCACCACCCATCTTTCACACATTAATTATATATTTACATTTGGCATTCTAAATACTTTCAGCTTTTAGCAATGGTGCCGTCGCCCTGCTACTGAGTTGAGTGCTTGGAGTGAGCTGTGAATTTTGTGTGGAGTGCTTTTACATCTGTCAGTGGTTGTTTGTAGTATGAACTACGTGTTCACAGAAATGGCAACCAGCACGTCGTGGAACTAACTGGGTTGCCTTATGCAGTAATGTGTAGCTGCTGGTATTCCAGTGACTGCCGCTTCCATCGACGATGAACTGTATTTTTTGTGGCGGACTTTAGAGTTGGCATTCTGGCGGTGTACCTGCGCAGACTGATTGTTTGTCGAGACTCCTGTCTGTTCCACTTTTCACGTGAGGCAATAAGGAGCATTTTTTATGATATTCACTGGCACAGGAACGGAGCATAATGGGGTGACCCTTGCCATGAAGTTGGAACCACGACTAAAAAAAACATACTGTTAGCAGTAAACATAGTAATATGAACATTGAGTATAGGTGTTGCAGAGAACACAGATTACACAGAGACAGTTTTTAAACGAAACCACAACTGACTCATGCTTGCACACATACTTCTTTCTCCTCCCCTTCTTCTTCTTTCTCTTTTTTTTTCTTCTTCTTCTTCCTCTTTTTCTTCTTCTTCCTCTTTTTCTTCTTCTTCCTCTTTTTCTTCTTCTTCTTCCTCTTTTTCTTCTTCTTCTTCATCTTTGTTCACCTTCAGATGTCAGTGTGAATAGATGCCAAGACAGCAGCAAATTTCAGCTTGTTGGCATCTCCATAGAGTTTGTCTTCAGTTGGAGTTGATGTAGGCCAAAATACTTGTCTCTGGGACTTCCGGTCACCAACATGGCGGTTAGGCATTGAACCGTTAAGGCCTGTGGCGTGTTTATGCTTGTAGCTACAGTTTGCAATCGCATTTTCCTCATGTTGGACTGGTAGTACATGGTTCCGCCACCTTGCTACTGAGCGAGTGCGTGGGAAACACTGAACTGTGAAATTCGTGTGGAATTGCTTCTACATCTGTCCTGTACAGTGACCTGCATGTTCGGAACAATGGCTACCGGCTGTTGCTGATTTGACTGATTTGCCCTTTCAGTTCACAAGTGCATTTTCCAGGAGACTCACTGGAATGTATAGTGTGTGTTGATATTTCACATCACGTATGTTTATCACACATATTGTTTCAGCATTTTGTTTCCCGTCGGACCTATGTTTTCCAAAAGTATTTCTCTTTCCTACAGCCTTCTACCAAGAACTAGTGGACACGTTCCTGAGGGCAAGCAGCGATAAAATCAGCGATGACAACCTCATACTAGAAATCAACTCCTTAAAGTGAGTGCTTCAGATTTATTTAAATGTCAACTGTGAAATCAGCATCGGATTGTCTCGCAAAGAAAAGGCAGCGAGAAAGGTAGCTGGTCATATCACAAGCTTGCTCTTGAACTGGTAACAATGGACTAGACCCTGTGTGACTTTCTCTTAGCGAGAAAGTTAGCTGGTCATATCACAAGCTTGCTCTTGAACTGGTAACAATGGACAAGACCCTGTGTGACTTTCTCTTAGCGAGAAAGGTAGCTGGTCATATCACAAGCTTGCTCTTGAACTGGTACCAATGGATTAGACCCTGTGTGACTTTCTCTTAGCGAGAAAGGTAGCTGGTCATATCACAAGCTTGTTCTTGAACTGGTAACAATGGACTAGACCCTGTGTGACTTTCTCTTAGCAAGAAAGGTAGCTGGTCATATCACAAGCTTGTTCTTGTACTGGTAACAATGGACTAGACCCTGTGTGACTTTCTCTTAGCGAGAAAGGTAGCTGGTCATATCACAAGCTTGCTCTTGTACTGGTAACAATGGACTAGACCCTGTGTGACTTTCTCTTAGCGAGAAAGGTAGCTGGTCATATCACCAGCTTGCTCTTTGCCAACGAGCCCTTTCTGACGTAACTAGGGGTATTGAGATGCGGCTACGTTGACACTCTTTATGAATTACACACTGATACACCGTGAACACAACTCGTCACCACCGAGTGATAGAATGGCATCATGTATTGTTTCTATGCGACACCATCACTGGGATATTCAAAGGTACATGTACACCCACGACATTTGTTTACACACTGATTGTAGTATGTCCTGCTATCCAGGCTATCTAATCAACTACAATGGTCTACACATACACTCTTCTACCCTACTTACAGTCCTGTTACACATGGTCGCATGGCGCCTACATTCACAGGCCGGCAACCTCTGCCCACGGCACACGACTCGACTCCGTCCTGTAACATGTCCACCCGCCTGGTCGCGGCAACGCTGTTCTCATCAATCGGTACACTCAGTTACTTGCCGTCGACGATTCTCGGCGTTTCACGCCACAAGGGATATTCAGTTTTCAGCCGACACACTTCTCTGCTTTCGTGATCTGTCTGTCATGGCTTCCCAACTCCGACTGACTCCCTTTGTCCGTGCGCCCTGCTCGACCCTCCTAATCACGTGGCCTCCTCCTCGCAATTCTATTGGCCACTATCTTTAGCCCGTTACCGGTGTCTTTTCCCTTATCACCTCCGTGATTATTTATCACTATTAATGTTTCAACAATCTATGTTGCTGTTAACCAGGTCTTAAGTAATCTGACTCATGGCATATGCCCCCCGCAATTTCAAAAATGTTCTACATTTTTGGGTTCTTCCTTATCTCTACACTTGACATGAGTCAGCTTGGTCGCACATGCCTGTCCCTGGTCGCACATATCTGTCTACTGCCTCATGCCTTTGAGCTTGCTTCTCAGTTCCCTTTAACTTCCCTCTGTGTTACGTTGATATTCTGCCATACCTTCACACAAATTATAATGTCGGACACGAATATCCGTCTATTCCCAAATAGACCTCGTGTGGCCTCAACCCCCTTTGTATTCGGCAAGTTGAGGACCAACCTACTATGAGTCCCAATGTCCCAACCCGGACATTCCCATAAGGTTCCTCATTTATACCTCGGTACAAGCAACTGACACCCTCCCCAGCCCTTAAGCCCTGGGTGCAGGAACGTGTGTATTGCAGACATATCAATTTCACCCATATTTTGTTTAAGCTCTATCTTGCTCCTGAGTAGTCTATGCTACGACTGTGGATCTCTTTGGTGTGAGTACCTATGACTCTTGTATTTGTCTTGTCAACGTGTGTGCGTGGTCAGCTGCCATTAGTTACTTGTGCTCTATGGCTATCTATTCCCTTCATTTGCCTTATGTTTATGCCTGGTGTTCTTACTACCAACTTTTTCCTTGTAGTGTTCCTAATACCATGACCCTTATATACCTTTATATACATCTACTGCCATGCTGAAGTGCTACATGTTGAAATCTTATATGTACACAGTACTACCACTTGGTACTATTATCAATGGTACTACCAATAATCCTACTACACTATACTTGTATCCTTTCCTTCAATTTCACTTGCACTCTGTTCTCTCTCTCTCATTTCCTCTCTTCATCCTTTCATCGTTTGTCTTTCTCTCTCTCTCTCTCTCTTTTTTTTTTTTTTTTTTTTTTTTTTTTTTTTGTACTTTGTCTTACAACACACATACTAGAATCTCAAATGTTCCGTCTATGCCTTTATGCTTCCTGTATACTGGTGTGCAAATATCCCGTTGCATCCCGGTTGTATTCAAATTAATTCTCATTGGCACAAATTCCTACTCTCAGTCTTCTCGTCCCCTTTTTCTCACTTCGCTGTCACTCCTCATGTTCTCATGTTATGTATCTGTTACCACCATCACATAAGTTTCTCCTACCAATTGTACATGTCTGTCTTTCCAATTTACAATATTGTCATAAAATCTGAATAGTATATAAAATTGGACTCACATGTAATATTTCAAGCACTATTCAAACTTTCACTCGCCTATCACTATCATCTTTGTGACATCAATATGTATCACTGGTAGTAATGTCTCAGTTACCTTCTTCTTCTTTTATTTTTATGTTATGGGTGTCATCTGTGATATATCGTGGTTTTAGACCCACTGTCAACCTTCCTGCTCTGGTAGATGTTGATCCTTCTTTTTTCCAGTTATGATCATTCATCAGTTTCTAGCATCTCTAGCACCGACATCTCATTTTATACGTTATGTGTTACAATCAGGTAATAGTACAATCAACACTGTTACAATTATTGTTAAAATTACATGCATACTGATTACACATATACATGGCATGATGATCATGATCATAAGAACGTACTGATGTTTATGGATGTACTTAAAGCCATTAAAATTATATTTATCTCTATCTACGTATATTATGAGTTTTGTTTATTGAATGATTGTGAATGTTATTAACTATTACTCCCTTGGTTGGTTCTGGCTGGTATCTGTCTTCGCTAACTGTATCTTCTACCCATCAGATTCCCAATCTTCCTTGCGTCTGTCGGTCTCAGCCTCTTCAGTCAGCTAGTGAGGTAGCATCTTTGAGGTACCTTCGACATTATCTCTTCTGCTCAGTCATTTACACCCCTTAACTATCTGAAATTAACAACAGCCTTGGGTGTATATATATCCATACATACATATTTACATTCACAATGGCATATTATATTACAGCAATCCTATCACATTTCCTACATTGACATGTTATCCCGGACGAGCCCCCACGTTGCCAACGAGCCCTTTCTGACGTAACTAGGGGTATTGAGATGCGGCTACGTTGACACTCTTTATGAATTACACACTGATACACCGTGAACACAACTCGTCACCACCGAGTGATAGAATGGCATCATGTATTGTTTCTATGCGACACCATCACTGGGATATTCAAAGGTACATGTACACCCACGACATTTGTTTACACACTGAATGTAGTACGTCCTGCTATCCAGGCTATCTAATCAACTACAATGGTCTACACATACACTCTTCTACCCTACTTACAGTCCTGTTACACATGGTCGCATGGCGCCTACATTCACAGGCCGGCAACCTCTGCCCACGGCACACGACTCGACTCCGTCCTGTAACATGTCCACCCGCCTGGTCGCGGCAACGCTGTTCTCATCAATCGGTACACTCAGTTACTTGCCGTCGACGATTCTCGGCGTTTCACGCCACAAGGGATATTCAGTTCTCAGCCGACACACTTCTCTGCTTTCGTGATCTGTCTGTCATGGCTTCCCAACTCCGACTGACTCCCTTTGTCCGTGCGCCCTGCTCGACCCTCCTAATCACGTGGCCTCCTCCTCGCAATTCTATTGGCCACTATCTTTAGCCCGTTACCGGTGTCTTTTCCCTTATCACCTCCGTGATTATTTATCACTATTAATGTTTCAACAATCTATGTTGCTGTTAACCAGGTCTTAAGTAATCTGACTCATGGCACTCTTGTACTGGTAACAATGGACTAGACCCTGTGTGACTTTCTCTTAGCGAGAAAGGTAGCTGGTCATATCACAAGCTTGCTCTTGTACTGGTAACAATGGACTAGACCCTGTGTGACTTTCTCTTAGCGAGAAAGTTAGCTGGTCATATCACAAGCTTGCTCTTGTACTGGTAACAATGGACTAGACCCTGTGTGACTTTCTCTTAGCGAGAAAGGTAGCTGGTCATATCACCAGCTTGCTCTTGTACTGGTAACAATGGACTAGACCCTGTGTGACTTTCTCTTAGCGTGGAAGGTAGCTGGTCATATCACAAGCTTGCTCTTGTACTGGTAACAGTGGACTAGACCCTGTGTGACTTTCTCTTAGCGAGGAAGGTAGTTGGTCACATGGCAAGCTTGTTCTTGTACTGGTAACAATGGACTAGACCCTGTGTGACTTTCTGCCTTTGGACATTTGTTGAACGTATGATGCTATGACATGGCAGGTGTGGTGAAGGATCTTTGGGGTCAAGTGGATACATGAGAGAACACAAAGCGATCTGCTCCCAAGTTTGCCTGCGGCTGATTTCAAACGCTCTATCCCAGTGGTTCTCAACATTTTTTGGCCCATGCAGCCTTTCACCATATGTCACAATAAACAAACAGTTAAAACGTCAAAGAATTGTCACTTAATACACGACATCAGCATGCCAGAAAATTGTGCTTCATCAAACAAAACGCTCAATAGAAAACCAGGATATTTTGCCTGAAGCCATTTTAAGCCTGCAAATCTGTGGTCTTAATTTCCCCCACTGGAAAACCGTAAAATTCCTCCCTTGGAGGGAATTCCCCACTTTTTGAGAACCACTGCTCTGTCCAATACATCGGGGAATTGTGAAACAGCATTCACTAAGCCACAGAAGTCAACTACATTACGGCATAATATTAATTATGGAACTGTGGATTAGCTTTCCCTATTACCAGTGTCCCTCGCCATCAGGCAAACCCACTCCGACTTCAGAGGTACTTGTAATTTATGCCCTCAAGTCAAGGACCAGAAGTCAACATTTTACTCCAACCGACCAGTGTAGGGGTTGAACTCACTACCTCGGCATCAGTTCACTGGAAGTTTAAGAGCGAGTGCTCTGATCCAATCAGCCATGCCTATCTCATAAACTGGTATGATTATGTTGATTCAGGTGATCATTTGAAGCTCATTTAGCCATTCTCATTCAGACATGCTTAATCATCATGTGACATGCCAATGGTTGGTCACATTTTGCCATCTCACTTGATCACCAGAGTCGGAGATCAGCTCTGTGTTCTTGTTTCAACCATGCCCTGTGGTCAAGCCATCCAGATATTTACTTCTCTGCTCCTTCTCTCTACTTCAGACATGCTTACACCATCCCAATAGATCAAGTCATCCACAGTCTCCCAGCGGCTTTGATCGAGATGGCAGCTCAGGAGCAGAACATCCCCATCTCAGCCCAACCACAGCTGTTGGCAGCAGTTAAAAAGGTAAGCATGTTGTCAGGGTCGCAGCTGAAACCAGTGGATTTCATAGTTCACAATCAGGGCACGGCAACTCCATCGTGTCAGGTATACAATTTAGGTTCCTAGGATCGTGACTAGTCTCTCAACTGTTGGCCCAGAGGTCGATCTTCATCATGTTGGATTCTGATTTTTCAAATTGACATGGATTTTCAGGTTGCGCCAACGGAAATTGGTACCAAGAAATGGATACCAAGAAATGTCTTTGACAGTAAAGGAGGCCAATATACTACCGCCCACATCACTCTCTGAATGCCGATTGGTCTATAAAACAATGGACCTGGCACTATATGTCTAACCAGGTGCGTTACAGTGTTTCAGTTTCTTTGACAAGATACTGTTTGCTAGTCAGCTTTCTTCCATGTTCAGATCTGGTACAGTGTCTATATTATTTTTTCTTCTATAGTGTTTGAGCTCAAAAACTCCAGTGGGCTTCTTCAGTGATTGTGAAATTGTTCTTATGTTGCCACAGAAAAGGTACTAGGGGGCTTCAAATTAAAACCTTAAAAGTGTGGTAGAAGTTACTATAACCATTCCATATTGTTGTAACCTTTCTATATTGTTGTTAAGGATGTCAAGCGTGTTAAGCATGTGACATCACAGTGCGCATGAACACAGTGACATCATAACAGTTTAAAGATGGCTGCCCCACTTTTGACACGCACCAAAGAGGAGCAGCATTCTGTTATCCGTTTTGTGATCAGTGAAGCCTATAGAGATTCTCCGGCAAATGAAGGTCCTGTATAGTGATGCATGCCTGTTAGTCCAGCAAGTGTATGAGTGGAGTAATAAGTTTTTAACCCGCAATGAAATCCAAATGACGTGGACTTCTGAGTAAAGGTGCCCTTTTGCAACATGACAGTGCTCGACCTCATACTGCTTGTGCAACGGTTGAAACCTTTGAAGACCTCCACTTTCAGTGTGTACCACATCCCCTGTATTCGTTAAACCTAGCCCCAAGTGATTTCCACCTGTTTGGACAATATTCACCACACACACAAACAATTAAGGTTTTCATTTTAAGCCCCCTCGTACACGTCCTCAACAATGTTTATTGTCACTTCTTTCCTGCTGTTGTGCCGTAAGTTCTCAATACTGCTTCATGTCTGCAGTGCTACTATAATAATAAGTACTATTAAATTGTCATATAGTAATGATTTTTTTGCACATTTCCATCACAATTATCGTGCATATATTATAATTGTTGTTGCAGTGTAAGATCAACAAAATAAGTTTTTAAAAAAGTTAGTTGCATATCCTTTACGGACATAGCAGTCAACCCCAGCATATTTTTGGCTGTTTGTGATTCCTGGGCAAGTTTACGTTCAGTGGTTGACAAAATAAGAGAGACGTGAATTAAAGTATGTATGAGAGGAGAGACATACATGTATGTAGGAGAGGAGAGAGACCGGAAGGGTAGAATGTTTGACAGACAAGTCTCTCCAGTTCTTAATTATTTTAGACAAGTAAGTTTGTTCTTGTCATACATTTATAGGCATGTCATTACCTTCATATAGTTTGTTTTTTTTAACATTATGGATGTTTGTTTCTCTCCTCAGAACATTGAGCAGTATTCCTCCCTGTTGTGCTACTATATAAAAAACAATGAAATGAAGCTGATTGCAATCAACGGACTCGGGGTATGTCTCTGTAGTTGCTTGTACCTTTCTCCTGCATTTGTTTCCTCTCCATGTGTGTGTTCTTTCATTGTCTTTTAAACATACCTCTTCTTCTTCATACCTCTTTTGTGTGTGTTCTTTCATTGTCTTTTAAACATACCTCTTCTTCATTCCTCTTTTGATGGAAGTATTCACACCTAGTTATATACCTCAAAGGTCAGACTTCGGCGTGTGTTTGTGCCAGGTTTACTACCTCTAGACAGATTCCACCCAAGGTCACGAGCTCTCTCTACCCGTGACTAAGTTTTCTTTCCTAACAATTTTGCCAGGACAGCGGCCTGAAGGCCTGCTCTTTGCAATTTTTAACTGCTGTGGGGGTTTTTTAATGTGCCAATTGCACATGGAGCCTCCTGATTTTCACACATTTTACTTATTATGAATTGCTTCAGAATTCTGTCAAGACACATTATGTTGCTTATTTTGTGATAACACATTTTGCCTATTCTGAATTGGTATAGGATTTTGTGGTAACACATATTTTGCTTAATATCTTAATATGGATTGACACATATTTGCTTATTCTGGATTGCTACAGGATTTTGTGATAACACACAAAGAGCTGCAGCCACGCATGCCTCAGTTTTTGACCTTCCTCTACGACGCCGACGTCCTCACCGAGCAGGCACTTGTTGGCTGGTTCGAGTCTTCAAACTTTGCACCAGGATCAAATGAAGCTTTAAGACACAGTTTCTTGAAGACATTGGTAAGATATTTGATAGGATTAAACATCATGTTGTCTGTATTTTCTTTGTAATAGAAAATATGAATCTGTCACGTGTCTGTGTGATTCTATCACAAGGGCTGAATTTATCACAGAGGTTGTATATCAAAAGTTTTGTATGAATCAATCACAAGTCTGTCTGGATCACAGATGCCATGTGAATCTATCACAAGAATTGTAGCAGGCATTCTGTTGTTCTGTTGTGTCCTAAGAAGGATGTCAGTTGTTTTATGGTTGTGTTACTAGAAAACTGCAATCTTTGTGTTTTCCAGCAAACATGTCTGACTTCAAACAAAGACGCCAAAAGGAGTAGAGTGCACAATGTGCTGCCTGGCATGTCTCGTTGCATCTCATCAGATGTTTACTGCAGATTTAGATATCATATGAAGTGAATTGCCCTTTCTCTGGCTAAACTCAACTCTCACACAGTCGCTGACACTGATCGAGTACGGAGCATTTGTTATCCCCACGGTGATCGCAGATACACTACTGAGTCTTTCTTTCTACATAACACTGGTTGTAAATGCCTAATGGCAGAGGCTTCATGAAATTTAACTTTGTTTATTGTCAGTCAAATGCAATATACAAAACGCTTTTTCTTTCTTGACCATATGGCCATAATTTAACAAATGTTGTTTAATGGAGATGCTGGGTTTTTATGGTGTGTTGACAGCACCGGCGCTGTGGTGAAGGGCTTATGGGCGCAATTACGTAATCCTGCATTCAAAACACAGTTGCATGTGATTTGGAAGCAGGTAATCTTACGTTGGTTTTCATACAATGCTATGAGTACCTGTCGTTCAGAAACATTGGCAAACTAATGGGTGTAAACTTGCCAAGAAATCACAAACAGCAAAACAGTGCTAGGGTTGACTGCGACATCCTGTAAAGGATATGCAACTAACTCTGACTGCACTGGGTTTTCAGAGAATTGCTTTTCTCTTGTTTGCCACTCATGCTGATATGTGTTCAGTTACTTGATTTACTCATTGTCATTTCTTTCTATCTCTGTAAGTCACATAATATCTTACATTGGGACAGCATTATATGTAGCAGGTTTTCACCAATCAGAAGCTGTCAAATTGAATGAGAGTTGATTTGATTCAAGGACCAACGTCACAGCACTTGGAACATTCCCATACTTGTTCAGTCCCCATCTTCAACAGCCAGCGAAGACTCCCAAATCTAATAGTCCCAGTAGCAGCCTAATTATGTGTCTGTCAGGCCTTACTTCAGAATCCTGAGTATCGATCAGATCCTCTGGTCATTCCCTACAGGACCATTCTTCCCAGGTGGTGATGATCTATCTGTTCTGCACCATACACATGACCCAAAAGGGCCCCGACCATGTCTGCCTCATCATGCCCCAGTACCCCACTAAGAGGTGCAGACCCAGCCAGTCTATCTGCCTGCTCATTAGCTCACCACATCAGCATGTCCTGATGAACAAACTCTAACAGATGGTCTCTAGTTTCTATTGTTGAAATGAAGTCTGTCACTCTATCCAAAGCATGCCTGTCTTCACCTTTCTCATCATACTTTGTGAGTCTGTTAAATCAATTAATGTGTGTGCTGTGTGTCCTCCAGCTATTTAGCGAGAAAAAATGCTATATTGAGCCTATAATGTTGTATGCAAATGAAACCTGCAGAGCCCCGATAACACAGTGGCTAGCCTACTTGCCCGATGTGTATTGGTTTGAATTTAAATCAAGGCGGATTTTAAACATGCGCCTGGGCTGCCAGATTGATCACTAAGATGGGCATCAGAAAATGTTTTGGGAAGGAAAGGCAGCTAGTGTGATATTGAGCACATCACGGCTTGAGTGATGTTTGGTCTATACAAATATGCTCGATGCACCTCAAAGTTTGTAAAAAGGGCCCTCGATGTGAAACCTGGGCACTGAGTAAACAGGCTGAAAATCTTTTGGAAGAATGAGCGTTGAAATGAAGAATGAACTCAGAAAATGACCTGCATCTATCGGAATGAGATGAGTGTGGAGACTTATCTCCCATCCTGGTAGCCAGGTACCATTTCTGTGGGGACTGTTGCAGAACCCTCCTTCCCCTCTCCAAGTTCAGAAACCTTTGGGGTATTCAAGACAGGTACTGGAACTGCACATCTGCAAGGAGGCCTGTCTGGGTGTAACCAGATGATTTGCTCCAGCTCAAACAGACTGGCTAGTATTAGACCTAGATTGGTGATGCTTCTTTCATATGTTTAGATGTTTCATTGCCAACAGACTCGAACCCAGCGCCCAGAGAAAGAGAGAGAGAGAGTTTACAGGTTATAGCTGCATAATGTTGCTTCTTCTTTCTTACCCAGGCTCAGCCTTTCATCACGTGGCTGCAGGAAGCTGAAGAGGAGTCTAGTGATGATGATGATGATGATTAAAGTGCTCCCTTCTTTGCTGGTTCTACTGTCAAGTATTCTGCAGTTACTTTCGGAGTAATGGTTATTCACATTTCAGAATATGAAATAACTTGTAATAAATCTGAAGTATTAATGGGTTGTGATTGATTGACTGAAGATATGTTTACTGTTTCCTGTTTGTTGTTGTTTTTTGTTTGCTCGCTTTGAACTCAAATGTAGTCCATACACGAGATACAACTTCTAGAGCACCGGACTGATTTTTGCGTGTGGATTAGCTTTCCCTAATACCAGTGTCCCTCAGTCGAACCCGCTCTGACTTCTGAGGTACTTATAATTTATGTCCCCAAATCAAGAATGAGAAGTCGATATTTTAGTCAAACTGACCAGGTTAGGGGTTGAACCCCACTACCTTGGCATCAGCACACCGGATGTAAGAACGAGCTTTCTAATCCTTTTGGCCATGCTGACTGTCATGAGCTGAAATGTGAGCTCTGATCACATTGAAGTGTGTCCCGACTTTGCGGCGAGAAGCACACTTTGGTGATGGCTAGGAGAGAAAGGTCTCTCCTAAACCTGGCACTCTGAGGGCCACCGTGGTCGAAGACAGACTGGTAGAGACTCGCTCGTTGTGGGCGATGTTGGTGTCACAGCCATCTATGTGTATTTTAATATTATGTGATAGAAGTGTTTTAAAGTAAACATGGTTGAGAATTAGATTGATCCTGAGAATAAATGTCAATTCAAGGAAATAATAGATATTGTAAAAACTGTTTGGCATCCTGTTAAATACTTATAGCTGTGTTACTCATGATTGTAAGATGGAAGATGTGAAAGAGAATTCAAATGTAAGTCTAAACTGACACATACTTAATTACACCAAAATGTAGTGCTAATATAATATTGTGGCTTAGCCAACCACTTGATTACAAGATGAATTAGTCCATCGATAATAAACAATCGATTTAGGCAAACGACATTCAGCAAGCCATTCTTTACCCTGACAATGTCAACTTTACTGAGCCGTGATAACTCAATACCAAAGCTGTTCAACAACAACCAATACTGGACCACAACAGTTAAGCCAGACTGTCCCATGTGGCACACTGACCTCGATGTTTCCTGTGAAACTTTGGGCTGCAACAGTTGCTTTTTGCTTATGTTTACCCTGGACTAACATTATTTGTGCCCATTTATTCTAATCTGTTGACTTTTTCTTCTGTGGTCCGTCTCAAAGTTCACTTTCATGTGCTCATCTTTCTTTTTTAGTATCGACTGCTATCCTTGGAATTTTTAGGTTCTTGTTCCCTGCTCTTTTCTGAGTGTTTGTTTTATTCATCTCTGCTTTTTTTTTTTGATTTCCAGCCATACCAGTTCTTTCTTAATCCTTTTGTTTCATAAGTTAGTTAGTCTCGGTTCTAACTTCACGGCAAAGGGTTACTCCCATTATGCTTCATCCCTGTGCCAGTGAATATCACAATGCTCCTCACTGTCCCATGTGAAAAGTGGAACAGACAGAAGTACTGACAAACCAACAGCACGCACACACAAGCCCATGCATAAGGCCGCTGAGAGAATGCCAACACAAAAGTCTGCCACGTTTACAGTTCATTGTTGATGGAAGCAGCAGCCATTGAAAAGCAGCCAGTTTACACACATAACTGCATAATGCAAAACTAGCTAGCTCTCGCAACCGGCCAGCTGCCATTTTCGGAACATGCAATTCACAATACAAACAACCATGGACGGATGTAAAAGCACTCCACATGAAATCCACAGCTCAATGTCGCTCCAGGCACTTAGTAGCTGGGAGACGGAACCATGTACTACCAGTCCAACATGAGGAAAATGTGTAAGCAAGCCATAGCCAGAAGGCAAATAAATATGTACATTTCACCATAAACATATAGATTTAGCCATAAATATGCAAACGACCATAAACATGTAGATGTGATCATAAGCAAGAAGACAAACATTTAATCTTCATCATTAACATAGATTTGACCAAAACCTTGCAAACTTGACCATACATATGTAGATTTGATGATAAGCACACAGAAGTGAACATTAATATGTAGACCTGACCATTAGCCTGCAATATCTTTTTTTCAAACTTAACCATAAATATGTCAACCCATTTTCAAGGGAGATATGAACCCTAGACTAACTGGCAATTGCTCTACTATGCCCAAATAAAAGAAAGAACTCTTCCACGCCTTGAGTTTATGATGCTAATCCCCCCACCGGACAGCGCAGACCCAGCCAATCTGTCCGCCTGCTCATTTCCTACCACACCAGCCTGTTCTGGGATAAAAGTTAAAAGATGCTTGTTATTTGTGATTGTTGAATGGAAGCTTGCCACTCTGCCCGCATACCTTCAACTCTCCCGTCATACCTTGTAAGTCCGTTACTGGTGTCTGTCTTTGTGTTGACTTCTTGTCAGTTGTAATGAGCGTGTTTATGGTTGTCTTTATTCTACATACCAGTGACCTATAACCCTCTTTTATAACAGCCAAGTAGCTGGGGTCTGTGGCTTGTGTTAGTGAACAGTTTCACAATCGTGACGTATCGGGTTCAAGATTAGCCGGTTCAAGATTAGCTACATGCGATTTGAGAGCAGATCATCTTGAATTGATTTTCACAACGGTATGAGTGTTGGTCGTTCACAAGCAATGGCAAACTTTTTTTTTTTGCATATCCTATTTACAGGACATCGTTGTCAACACCAGCATTTTACTGCTGTTGTTGATGTCTTGGCAAGTTTACGTTCAGTAGTTAATGGCAAACTATTGAGTGTAAATTGCCTAGAAAACCACAAACAGCCAATAAATGCTGGGGTTGGTTGCGACTTCCTGAAAAGGCCATGCAACAAACTTTTTAATAGCCAGGTAGCTTACCAGGGTTATGATCCCAAGTGTCTTTCTCCTGTTGTGTTTACAGTTTCAAGATGCGGGTTCACCGCTGATGGCAATCATTCAACTACACCACCACTGTGAGCCTCCCCGACCACCATTCTGCCTCTAGGAAGGTGAATGTCATGCACCAGGTGCAGTGTTGCAATCTGACTTCTTCTCACTGCACCTTTGACTTGACTTGGGAAAAGCCAGCTTCCTTCCCCCATGTTTAGCCTCTGTTGGATCCTCGCAACTGGTATCCGATACAAAAACAGCTGAATTACCTTCTTTGTACCTAGTCCCTGGCTAGAGGGGCGTATTCTGGCATGCCCCACCTCTTCCTCTCTACCATTACCCTTAACAACAACAATAAAACTTTATTTTGAAAGGGTTAAGAATTGGGCACGCAGGCCCGTCTAACTTTCTGCCCTTTTATCACTCTCATACATTATACCATTCACACATCATTCAAGGCTAACTGAAAACAGCAACATTGTAAGGGTGGGCTAGGTCCTACCTCCTCATCAACATGTGTCTTTCCAAAAATATGTGGACATTTATATTTGTCCACAATCTCTGTCCTTAGTGACCTGAGTCAACTCTATTGATGATATTTATCCAGGCCACTGTCTTAGGCCATCCAGCATCATGCATGTCCGTCTGCCTCTTGTCTCATCTATAACAGAATGAGGGAACAGCTGTTGCTGTTCTGTGACCCCATCTATCTGCTGCTGTTGCTTCTTCTTACACTCCTTCTCTTCCTACTTCACTTCTTCTCTGCTGCTGCTTTCACGTAACCATGTCTGCCTTGTTTATAAAATTCGTGATACGTCCCTCATCGCACTACACAGTTCCTTTCATTGAAGTTGGGCAGAATACGACAAGCAAAAACTGCATTCTATCAAATGAAGAGCGTTTTGTGCAATAAATCATTGTTCTTGAAAGTCAGAAAAACAGTTATTTTACATAGAACCAGTTTTAACATACGGCTGCGAGTCCTGGATAATTAGTAAACAGGCAAAAAAAATCCCTGGAAGCCTTGGAGATGTGGTTTTATAGAAGAATTCTGAAAATTAATTGGGCAGCCAAAAAGAGCAATCAGGACGTTTTAAGGGAAGCTGAATCGCAAAGACAACTTATCACAACCGTCAGAAAGAGGCAGTTATCCTTATTTGACGACATTATGAGAAGACAAAAACTGGAACATGTTATGACAACCGGAAAGATTTGCGGGAAAAGACAGTCTGATGTCATGGCACGGAAGAGAGTCAACACACGAATTAATTCATGACGTCGGAGATCGTAATTTGTAGAGAGGCATGAACTCCCACGCCAGTCGGCAAGGCACTGGATGATGATGTGTTCTTATAATCTGATACACACTGTATGACTCTGTTAACTTATCCGATTTCAGGCAGCATTTTTAGGTTTTGTTTCCTGAACTTGCTTCTTTCATATATGTGTCATACATTTTTACTTTGCACCGAAGCTGTTTCTATCTTTGGGTTTGTGATATTAATTATTATTGCGCCATCATATTTTATAGACATGAAAGCAAGGGTAATAGGGGGCCAATTGTTTCCTCACTTTAACCAGCGATGAGCCCCGCCTTCAACCGAGCTGATGACATTACCAACGCTGTTATATTACTTAAATTTTAAATAGAACAAAGAACAACTGATAGTTTTTCATATATGTTTATAGATTTCGTGTAGGTTTATGACGTTATATATATATATATATTATATATATATATATATATATAATGAGTATTTTAACCCTACCACATGAAAGATTTTATAGCAGTATAATAAAAACACATGTTTAAATGTGATTGTCATTGTTTTGTCCATTATCTTTCTCTAATTCGGCACAAGATGTGGGTTGTGTTTGCCTGTAAAACTGTTCCATGACATTTGCCAGATTCTCGTTGCACTTCTGTAAAGCCAGCACCTCACACTTGCGTCTCTGGAAGGTCAGACTGTTTGACACAAGAAAGGTGTTTAATGATTTAGTCAGTTGTTTTTTTATTTGTCTTAAATATGTGGAATTATATACAACGAATGCTTAACTATTGATAACATAGGATCTCATCTTATCTGATCAGATTCCTCTCGCACCTTGCGGTGTTGAGGTGAATCATAAACATCAGGAGAATGCCCGTGCATGGGCTTCTTATATCGAGGTTCCCATGGTCTCTGTAATTCCCTCTATCCATCGTTTACGTGGTCGGACTCTTCCTATGCTTCCGTCTGGTCTGTACATCATTGCTTATTGTGGTATAGTGTTAGTTGGTAATCTAGTTATATGACCAAACCATTTAACCTGCTGTTTTCTGATAAAATCTAGCGCTGCTATAACCCCAACTTTAGTCCTGATTTCTTCATTTCCGATTTTTTTCTCTTCTTGATACATTGAGTATTCTTCTCATGAATCTCGTTTATGTTGTTATGATTGTTCTTTTGTCTTTTTCTGTCATTGTCCAGGCTTGGCACATAGGATAATCAGTGCAAACGTTCACAACTATATGATAGACAGAACTGCATTATACATTACTGGATATTTATTTCACATATGATGGTAAACGATATCTACGTAAAATTATATACAAAATATATACTTTTACGTTTATAACACATAATTGGAATAAACATTTACAACAATATGATAGACAGACCTTCATTACACATACATTATAAGTTAATATAACATATCAACAACATAAAAGTTAAAATAGGGTTATATGTGAGAGGGTAAACATCATTGCGCCCCGCTTCCCTACACAGTACGGTCAGCCACATGCCGAGAACATCTCTAGAACATCTAATAGATACTGATTTTACCTGACAAACCAGAACATGAGGTTATGTTTAGCTGATTTCACGTCACTTATTACTTATGCAACTTGTCTAAGATGGAGGCTCCGACAGGTGGAAAGTTAGAGCATTGCTTTGCTAAACCGACAGCAATACGTGGTCTCTATAATTCAGCCTAGACTTTGTGCTATGGTGAGGTATAACTCCATCCCTGGTTCCCGCTATGGGTTTTGGTTGTGCCTTTTTCGGGGCGCACTGTGGCAGGCTATCGTCTGTTAAGACGGCAAGGTGCCGGCATTTCACTTGTGCTTAACAAATAAATAATTTACGCTGATGTTGGGTAACCGCTGAAACATCATGGGAAATAAATTAACAGGTATTGATCGGTTGTTACAGAAGTAAATGAAAGAAATAGAGATTATACGACATACCAGAGAAAATATAAACTGGAAGAAAAAATAAAACGCTGGGATTCGAACCTGTCACCTTAGGTAAATGACTACACCGCCTTGCTGAACAAGTATGTATGAACAAGTTTACTTTGACATACGGCCAACTACACACTCCTAAAGATATGTCTTCATGAGCTAGGTCACGTGTGGTTCTGGTAAACAGCATCTCCATCCTCCGTTTTATTTTTTCGTTTGCTTACTCAAGCATAGTCCACACCTATGCTACTTTTTTTTTAAAATGTTTTGTGTATCCTTTACAGGACATCGCTGCCAACATCAGCATCTTTCAGCTGATTGTTGATTTCTTGGCAAGATTACGCTCAGTAGTTTGCCATTGCTTTCTGAGCGGCCGGCTTATTTATCCTGCAAGTCACCAGCGCGGGTAGAATCGCTTCCAATTCCCGCGCGCTGCGAGACCCTGCGTGGATAAACGGGATTACGGAGAAAGTCGTGTTAACCCCTCGGCCAGAGAGACCGGCTATGCTACTATAGGTGTATATTTAATGACTGTGCAGTGTTTGAAAATATTGCCGGTTGAGGTTTTGTATTCACCCTCTGTAAAGTTCATGCAACATAAAAGGTAAATACAAAACTTGGACCGGCAATATTTTCAAACACTGCACAATCATTAAAAATACACCCTGCTTCTAGTAGATGCCACTTCTGGGGAGTGCAATGGACTGAATTTGCATGTGTGTGTTTTTTTTCTTTTCTTTATTACCAATGTCCCTAGTCATCAGGCGAAACGCATCGATTTCTGAGGTACTAGTAATTTACGTCCCCAAATCAAGGACGAGGAGTCAACATTACAGCGGTTCCAAACTGATATTATAGCGGGGACCCTGAGTTAAGCGTGGACGTCCAACCTTGTAAAATACCCACATGGATTGTGCATTCTTCACCTCTGCCAGCAAAAGTCCAACTTCTGGCCTTCACATGGCAGAACTGTTTTATCTAACAGGAGAAGGGGCGACGGCGAGTCTCTGGCGCCGTAAAACCAAACGCCTATAATTATGCATGTACGTACATGCATACACATCTAAACTCGTGTATGACCAGTCTACCCTAGCAAAAGAAAGGTGCTAAAGAGGAGGCAAACAGCCAGGAGTCTCATGACAGCAATCAGGATACCACATGGACACGCAATAAATCTCCATTTGTTACAAACCTGCAAAGAAGTGTTTCCATAGTTTTACTGGACAGTTGTTCAGAGGGCGGAGCAAACTGTTTGACCACGCCCATGTAGAAGAAGTAATCAGCCATTTCATGCTGGCATGACGTCATTTTGACAGTTGACAGACATCTCAGAGCATCCACGCCTTCCTGCTCAATTTCTGTCAAAATCCAAAAATTAATGGAATAATTTATGCTTCCTGAACATACAAGAACAATGAAAAAGAAAAGTAATGTATATGTGGAATTATATACAATGAATACTTAACTGTAGATAACATACGATAATCGGTATAAACATTCACAACTACATATTACAAATAGAACTTCATTATACATACATTATTATTTAATATTGATTTAACATATGATGGAAAACGATATCTATATACAATTATATACAAAATGAATACTTAACAACACATAAAAATTATATTCAGAATAAACATTCACAACTATATGACACACATTATAAATTAATATAACACATTACCAACATAAAAGTTAAAATAGACTCACGGATGAGAGGGTCGACATCGGAGAAGTAATTTATGGTGCATTTTATCTGCCAATGGCCAAGTCACAAAGTTTTAAAGTATTTAAAGAGACAATTTCATTATATGAAAGGAGTAGCTAATGGAGACATAACATCAATAATATTAGATATGCATTTCGTACAGTGTTGATTGGAGACACCTCACAAAGGCATTCGATTTGGTCAGTCGTGAGGGTCTGTTCAAAGCACTAAAGAAGATTGGCTGCCCACCAACTCTTCTGTCCATTGTGGAATCGTTCCACACAGGCATGAAGGGTATAATCAAGTTTGATGGCTCAACTTCAGAAGAGTTTGAAATCAAGAGTGGAGTTAAGCAAGGTTGTGTACTATCCCCCACCCTCTTTGGGATATACTTTTCACTTCTACTGAAATATGCATTTCGTGATCAGGATGACGGTATATACATTCACTCACGCTCAGATGGTGGCCTCTATAATGCTCAGAGATTGAAGGCCAAGACCAAAATTAGCAGGGTACTAATCAGAGAGTTGCTTTTTGCGGATGATGCTGCGATTACGACCCACTCTGAGGAAGAATTACAACATCTACTATCTGCATTCTCCAATGCTTGTTCTGAATTGGTTTAACAATTAACAAAAAGAAGACACAGATTATGTCACAAGGTGCACATGGTGTACCATCAATCTTTATTGACGACGCCGAACTGGAGATAGTAGACCATTTTACATATCTAGGATCAGAGGTAAATAGCAAATTATCCCTCGATCAGGAAATCAACATCAGGATTGGCAAGGCAGCAACAACAATGAATATGTTAGCAAAAAGAGTCTGGGAGAACAGGAAGCTTACTGCCAAAACAAAAGTCCTCGTCTACCAAGCCTGTGTCCTTAGTACTCTTCTTTATGGCAGTGAAACCTGGACAACATACTCACGCCAAGAGAAACCTTTAAACAGCTTTCATATGCGGTGTCTGCGAAGAATACTTGGTATTAAGTGGCAAGACAAAATCACAAATACTGAAGTATTGGAAAGATCAGGTTGTGTGACGGTGTATTCCATGCTCAGTCTTCGTAGACTTAGATGGATAGGACACGTTAGGAGGATGGATGATGGTAGAATACCAAAGGACATCTTTTTTGGTGAATTACAGACGGGTAGGAGATCTCAGGGTCGGCTTCTACTACGATACAAAGATGTGTGTAAGCGGGACATGATTGATACAGGCATTGATAATGCACATTGGGAGCACGTCGCCGCTGAACGTGTTGCATGGAGGGCAACTGTCAGAAATGGAATAAATACAAAATGATTGCAGACAAAGCACACACAGAGCGTGAGAGACGTAAGATGATGCATAATGGTGGAAGTGACCATGTTTTCACATGCACCTACTGTGGGCAAACATTTGCAGCAAGAATGGCCTTACCAGCCACACTCGCCACCGCCATGGATCGTAGTTATTAAGCCTTTTTGAAGCACAATGTACCAAACTATCGTCTCTCAAGACGGAAAGGTGCCAATGTATGTATGTATGATTGGAGACAACGAACAGGATTTGCATCATTTAGTAGAAGCAGCTATTGTACACAGTGAATAACTATGGTTAGAATTAAATTGTAAGAAGACAGAGATCATGGTCGTCTCCAAGAGGACAAAAATACTACAATGTAAACGTATACGGGCAAATGGGAATGTTCTTAAACAAGTGATTTGATACAATCATTTCGGAACAGTTATATCATCTGAAGGGAGGTAGGTGCCTTGAAAAGATTATGACAAGAATCGCTATGTCAATGGTAGCCTTCTTCAAGATGAAAAACATACTGACCAATAAAAAGATGTCTATTGCAGCAAGAGAAAAAAAATGAGTGTTGATGTGCTACATAGAACCTGTGCTTTTGTATGGACGTGAAACGTGAACAATGAGCAGACAAGCTGAAACAAATACAATGGCAATCGAAATTTGGTTTGTGAGGAAGATGCAAGAATACCACGGACAGATAGAAAAAACAATGATCAAGTCCCACAAGAAACAAATGAAGACCGTAAACTGATTAGAGAAATTAGACGTAGACAGTTGGGTACGTTATGAGAAGAAATAAACTAGAGAACTTGGTAACAACTGGCAAGATTAAAGGAAAAAGAACAACAGGAAGGCAGAGAAGTAAATACCTGGGTGGCTTGGCCACGTGGCATGGTCGAGACGAGAACGCTGAGCTGATCCACGATTCTGGTGACCGTGTGAGATGGAGAAACATGACGGCCCACACTTATCGGCTCGTCACATGACTATAATACTAATAGCAGAGAGAACTTATCAAAAACACAATAGAGAGGCAATCGTCACACTTTGGACATAATATGAAAGAAGAATACTTTGAACATGTTGTGACAACTGGCAACATTTATGGACAGAGAGATAGACGAAGATTCTTGACAACCATATGTCATAGCACGGAAAAGTGTCAGCACACGATTTGATGATACATGCTGTTGGAGATCGCAAGACGTGAAGAAACATGATCGAATACGCCATACGACAAGGCACTTGGTGAATGTGAACCCATACCTGATATGTTAGCGCAGAGACCCACATATGCTTGTGTGACGGTCGCGGGGTCGAAAAATGAGCCGATGGTTTGTGTCATTGAGTCGTTGCTTTTCTTCAGACTTGTGTCCAGACATTTGACAAACATGTCCTTGTTTCTGTCGAGAAATCAGACAATACATTTATTATTAACTTTTCTTCTCCTTTTTCGTGTTCGGCTTCATCTTATTTCTTCCTCTTTCGATTCGAGGGGAGAGCTTCAAGCCTGGTAGTGCACATTAGAGGCCAGTGTGTCACACATGAGGCTGAGTCAAATCCAGAGCTCCAGAGATCGAAAAATATAATCCTGACATTTCTAGAGTTTGATTCAGGACCGATAGTTAGGCAGGAAAATATTCTAAACCACCGCGGCTCCAATGTGTGCCAAAAATGTCCTACAAGATAAACATTCATGACATGAAATAGTAACCCATCCATTCATCATGTGCCATGCCGGAAAGCGTGGGCGGTCATGACTCGCCATTTCACTCGATCACCAGAGTCGTGGTGCTAATTTTAATGTCTCTGTCCTTGTCTTGTGATCTGTAATTAGGCGAATCATAATGAACTAGACACTTTTAAAGAAGGTAGTTTGCCGTTACTTTCCTTCTTTAGCAGTGACCATACCGGTCGGTGACGCCAGCCATTGTCCCGTGAAAGAGATCTTCTGCCTACTGTTGCGAAAGTTGACACCATAACCAACAAATAGCAATACACACTATGAAATCCACTTATAACCCAGAAGGGTCGAGCTGGACACTAAACATCATTATAATCTTCCACATTTCCCGTTATAGGGAGAAATAGTTGGCGCTCCAGCGCCTCATGGGTGGCACAGGATAGTGTCATTCCGTGTGATTGTACAATGTCGTTGATATCGTCAATCCATTTTCTTCTCGGACATTTTTTATGTCTTTTAGAATTCGCATATCCTTTTACAGGACATCGCTGTTAACAGCAGCATCTTTCAGCTGTCTGTTGATTTCTTGGCAAGATTACGCTCAGTAGTTTTCTCGGACATTACTGGTACAAATATAAACTGGACATAACTGGTGCAAATATAAACTAGGTAGGAGTGTCCAACATATGCAGCACAGAGACAAGTGGTCTGGCAAAAACACCCGCTCCATTTGAGGACAAACTCTGTGGGTATATCAACAAGCTTAAGTTGATTGCTGCTTTTTTTTTTTTTTTGCATTTATTCCTATTGATGATTAAAGGCTGACGACGACGATCACGAAGAAGAAGAAGAAGAAGAAGAAGAAGAAGAAGAAGAAGAAGAAGAAGAAGAAGAAGAAGAAGAAGAAGAAGAAGAAGAAGAAGAAGAAGAGGGGGTAGGAGGAAGAGGAGGAGGGCAAGAGGAAGATGAAGTAGTAGTAGTAGTAGTAGAAGTAGTAGTAGTAGTAGTAGTAGTAGTAGTAGTAGTAGTAGTAGTAGTAGTAGTAGTAGTAGTAGTAGTAGTAGTAGTGGTGGTAGTGATGGTGATGGTGGTGGTGGTAGTGGTAGTGGTGGTAGTGGTAGTAGTAGTAGTAGTAGTAGTAGTAGTAGTAGTAGTAGTAGTAGTAGTAGTAGTAGTAGTAGTAGTAGTAGTAGTAGTAGTAGTAGTAGTAGTAGTAGTACCTACCCACAAATAACGGAAAACAATTTGATCATTGAGAAATCCACTATAGCCGGTTCCGTGTCAGAAGTCTGGCTAACATTGCTAGAGCTGTGTAATGGCGGTGTAGTGTCGTTTGCCAGTTTGCTCACACAAGACAAAACATCGGACCAGATGCTGAACGAACTGACTGGGTAGGGAGTTGCCAGCCAGCACGCAGTCAGAACTATAACATTTGTAACAAAGAAATAATTAGCTGTTGTAACGCATCAAATACAGATAATAAATATTTAAATTTTTGAATCATGAAGACTTTGGAAGATCATGTGGTGGTTTCCCCTTGTGTTATTCATACACCCCGGGAGTATGTTACCTCTGCCTTTGACAGCATTTGCCGACTGCCGGGATAAGTGAGTGCTTCTCACTGCTCAATGACAGAGTTGTCCCCTTGTCCCGTGGATGATCGATTAATCGAACCACTTGACAGTGCAGTTGGGATTTTCCTTCAAGGAGAACGAGGTCGGTGATGTCCTTTCTCATATTCTCCACGTACAATAAAACGAAGTAATGCAGCTTTCATCATCATCCACTGCCTTGTCGGCTGGCGTGGGCGATCATGCCTCTCCACAATTTACGATCTCCGACGTCATTGATCATTTCGTGTGCTGACTCCCTTCAGTGCCAAGACACAAGACTATCAAGAATCTTCTTACACTGTCTTCCTCTGTCTCTCTTTCTACAAATCTTTACAGAAAACAATTACGGCAAATAAAGGACGATGACACAGCCCCCCCCCCCCCTCCCACACATACACACACACACACACAGAAGTTTCCGGGGAAAGTAGCACTCGCGCTCTTAACTTCGCAGTCCGATGAACGAACCCACGCCCTTCAGAACGTGTGGCAGATGATTTAACCAGTCCGCCATGGAGACCCCCTATGCTACTAGTAGGTCTGAAACGTACAACCTATGCGCTGATGGCGAGGTAGGCAGTTCAACCCCCACACCGGAATTACGTTGGGCTGATACGAGGGGCGGTCAAAAGTGGGGCGGTTATCTTTAAACTAACTTTATGATGTCACCGTGTTAGTCTGCGCCGTGATGACACGTGCTTAACACTCTTGACATCCTTAACAACAATATCGACAGGTTACAACACAATGGCATGGTTATTGTAATGGCTATCACACATTTAAGGTTTTCATTTGAATCCTTCTCGTGCGTTGACTTCTTGTTAAGAACGTACTGGCAAACTTCTGAACGTACACTTGTCTATAAAATCAGTCTGGGATTGAATGCAACGTCCTGCAGCATTTAATAAGGCCAGTAAATTAGCCACCAAACATCCACGTTTCATTCAAACAAAATATAGTGATCACAATTATACCTATTAAAACGATGTGCGGTTCCATAACTGGCGCCAAAGTATCTTCAAAAACTGTCAAGAAAACGTTTCTACACGTAACAAACAAGAAATGAAGCAGTTGATGAGAAAAGCGTTTATATATAAGGTGGAGAGTGCAAAGGCGTCTTCACACAAAGTTTCACAATTGCTTGAAGGTTCAGAAGCGGGGGTTTTCAAACTAGCAATCGCAGGACACCACCCCTAAGGCGTTAATGTAGTAAAGTTAATATTGACGATAAAGACGGGATGGAAAACAAAAGGTGACAGTTCTAAGAAGAGGTGACTACAAGAAATATAATGGGTCGAACTGCCGTAAAGCTGTACAAATGCGATTAGTAAGTCTACAAAAACGGACATTGGAACTGGTCAGCTTTATAACAACACAGTCACAAGTGACAGAGCGGACGATGCGGGTAGAAAGCTCCGTCAGCACACAACAACAAAAAGACAGAATACATCATCATCATTGAGTGGATTGTCCTGGACAGGACTTTCCCCCACAACAGTCTTTCCAAATGTATCCCTATTTTAATCCACATACGTTACTATATTTCTCTTCTCCATTACCCCGGTACACCTTCTCCCTCCCTCCATAGTTATACAGGGTGACCCACACACAAAAAAAAAATACCCCCCCCCCCCCAAAAAAAAAAACCCATAAAACTTTTATTAAATCCTGCAAAGGTCAAGTGAATTTCTTGACTGGCCGATGCTCGACGCTTAGAGGAAAGGCGAGACGCACATATAATCAGACTGCTATTGGTACTATTGGGGTTGGAACTCTTCGCTGGCTTCTGAGGATGGGGATGGAGCGCTTATGGGAATGCCCCGAATGCTGTGATGTCGGTTCCTCAATCAATAAATCAATCAATCAATCAATCAATCAATCAATCAAGCGAATTTCTTGAAATTTGGTGAACGTAAACTTCGGTCTGTGCACAATCATTTCCAAAAGTTTTAGCTAGCTCGGTGGCTTTGCATGAAAGTTATCTTCTTTCCAAAATATGCTCCAGATGGACATAGGTTTACTCAACCCATAGCAATGCAGAGGTTAAACAGTCTTGAGGATATGGGTTACTCAACCCATAGCAATGCAGAGGTTAAACAGTCTTGAGGACATGGGTTACTCAACCCATAGCAATGCAGAGGTTAAACAGTCTTGAGGACATGGGTTAATCAACCCATAGCAATGCAGAGGTTAAACAGTCTTGAGGATATGGGTTACTCAACCCATAGCAATGCAGAGGTTAAACAGTCTTGAGGACATGGGTTACTCAACCCATAGCAATGCAGAGGTTAAACAGTCTTGAGGACATGGGTTACTCAACCCATAGCAATGCAGAGGTTAAACAGTCTTGAGGACATGGGTTACTCAACCCATAGCAATGCAGAGGTTAAACAGTCTTGAGGACATGGGTTACTCAACCCATAGCAATGCAGAGGTTAAACAGTCTTGAGGACATGGGTTACTCAACCCATAGCAATGCAGAGGTTAAACAGTCTTGAGGACATGGGTTACTCAACCCATAGCAATGCAGAGGTTAAACAGTCTTGAGGACATGGGTTACTCAACCCATAGCAATGCAGAGGTTAAACAGTCTTGAGGACATGGGTTACTCAACCCATAGCAATGCAGAGGTTAAACAGTCTTGAGGACATGGGTTACTCAACCCATAGCAATGCAGAGGTTAAACAGTCTTGAGGACATGGGACATGGGTTTACTCAACAGTCTCAACCCATAGCAATGTAGAGGTTAAACAGTCTTGAGGACATGGGTTACTCAACCCATAGCAATGCAGAGGTTAAACAGTCTTGAGGACATGGGACATGGGTTTACTCAACAGTCTCAACCCATAGCAATGCAGAGGTTAAACAGTCTTGAGGACATGGGTTACTCAACCCATAGCAATGCAGAGGTTAAACAGTCTTGAGGACATGGGACATGGGTTTACTCAACAGTCTCAACCCATAGCAATGTAGAGGTTAACAGTCTTGAGGACATGGGTTACACGACGCATAGCAGCTAGGGTTAAGCAGTCTGTTAAGCAGGATGTAACCAAGGTCGTCGCTGGAGCTACGGAATTTGTGCTTTGTGCGACGCTTTCCGCGCTGCGGAAAGAAACCGAGCCATATGGGATAAAACCCCGGTGCAATGAAGTTGACCCTGTCGACTTTTAAGCGACTTGTTTTAAAAAAACAGCCTTGAGGACATGGGTGGGTTACACAAAATATAACAGCTAGGGTTAAATAGTATTGAGGACATGGGTTACACAACAATAACAGCTAGGGTTAAGCAGTCTTGAGGATATGGGTTATACAACATATAACAGCTAGGGTTAAGCAGTCTTGAGGATATGGGTTACACAACAACAGCAAACAAGCTGCAGAACAATGATTAGTAGTTTAGTTTAGTCGTTTAGTCGTTGGATCAACATCACGGCACACGGTTTAACCCATAAGTGCTCCGTTTTCCTCCTAACTCAAACCCGAGTCTGGAGAAACTCAGCTCAATGCACGAACTCCGTTGCATCGGCGAGGATCCTGAAATACTTTGGGTAGATTTTTAACTCGAAATTTTGCTCGGGCAGCGCCGTTAGGCTACTCTTTTCCGATTTCCAACTGCCAAGGGATTTTTTACGTGCGCAACAATACACACGGGCGTCCGATCTCACTACCCAGAGACCAGGGGAAATTTTATTACTGGAAATCCAGGTGGATTCTTTAAATAAATCCCGGTCCTCACCGGGGCCTGAACCCGGGACCTCCAGCACTCGAGGCGGACACCATACCTCGATACCACTCAGCCCTCCTAGAACAATGATTGAGAATATGCACCTTTGTTTTGGCAACATATGAATATGCGTCGTGGACAATTTCGCAATCACCTGGGTTTTAGAGCTTACAAGTTACAGAGAAGATTTTCGAATCGTGGACCAGGAAAAAAAGACAAAATACTGAAATTCTACGAGATCGTGAATACTGGTTCATACACAATTTCGTGTCTCAAAAACTAAATACTTTGGCCATTTTACAGGTTGCAGTGACTCAATGTTTATACTTCACCTCGACACCGCAAGGTACAAGAGGAACATGATGACATGAGATGAGATGAGATGAGATGAGATGAGATGATGAGTGGCTCAATATGAACAGTGATGGAAGACATGATTCCTGGTAGAAGAGGCTGAGGTCCAGCACGAAGATGAACACAGGACATTGCAGTCACCTTAGGCGTGAGGTACATGAGCCGAGAGATCTGACCAGAGATAGAGAGCGACATTCCGCTCAGGTGATGTGATTATCTACACAGATGGTTCGGTGTCGAGAGGTAGGAGAAGTGCCTGGGGGTTCATAGCAAAAGCTAATGGCCGACGTTTGGTGCAGAAGAGCCTGGCATATGATACCACAACATCTAGCTTAAGAATGGAGGTGGAGGCGGTCACTGCAGCTTTCCGCTGGATCGAGAATATGACACAGACAGACAGACAGACAGACAGACACACACACACATATATATATATATATATGTATATACAGATTTTTTCTCCGGGGCATGCCGGTGTGCTGGGGAATGAACAGAAGGAAAGATTGGCTGGTTCTGCAGAACTTGGTGGAGTATTGATGCATGACAAGGGAGGCGTGGTTGCGACCTTGTGGGAGCACGTGTACACTTCGAAGGAGCAAACGGATCATCATGGTCTGGTAAGAATGAGGAGTGACGAGAGGATCTGGCCGACGCTCGGAGGAAAGGCGAGACGGACATATAATCAGATTGCTACTGGTACTATTGGTGTTGGAACTCTTCGCTGGCTGCTGCGGATGAGGAAGGAGCGCTTATGGGAATGCCCAGAATGCTGTGATGTCGGTTCCTAGATCAATCAATAAATCAATCAACCAATCAATCAATCCGCAAAGGGCCTGCTATATAAAAATGGCTGTGCTCATTGAATCTTTTCACCACACTGTATTCCGTGTAAAGATCTCTGCAGTGTATTGTGTTGCACCTCAGGTCACGGCTTTTGAAACGGGCAAAACTTTCGACCAAGACTTGAGGCCGGCCTTAACCAAGAATGCATACCATCCGTGGACGGGAAAACTGAGACATTAAATATCACGTTTTAAAACCATTTCACACTGACCCGATTTCATATCCACCACGCTCGTCTTCGCGCGCTTTATTGACAGAGTTGCTCAGATCTGCTGGTCCAGTGTTTTTTTTCCTGGTGGTATTTACTAGAGACACCCCAGCCACATCTCGCAGTCACTAATCCCTCACGTTTTAACAGTTGACAGCGATTTTTCACTTACCTGTTTCCCTTTAGGTTTTAGCAAAATAGATGTTTACAAACTTGTTACCTTCCTTTATCCCTGTTCTTCTAATAGCCTTCAGAATTATACTTGAGATATTCGGTTTTGGGTTTTCTGTGTTAGTGACCTCCAATCCTATTTTCGGATTTGATAATGCGAATGTTGACGTTGTAGTTGTTGTTTATATAGTACCATTTTTTGTGGTCCAGCTATTTAAACTTTTCCGATGCATATTTCTCTACCTACTATAGCTTGTCTTGTTCATATTTCCCCCAATATATGGATAATGTAATTTTAAAAAAAACGCAAATGCGCTCAATTTTGTTGAAGTTAATGATAATGCTTTTACCTTGCGCTTCTTCATCTCTATCTCTCCGTGGTTAACTGGTTGATTTGTATGCCTCGCTCTCTGAAGGTCGCGAGTTCGTTTCTTGGACTGCGTTATTCAGCTTACGAATGAAACGTTTTCCGAGACCCATGGGAGATCATCGCTGGAGCTAGGGCATTTGAGCTTTGTGCAACGCTCTCGGCAAGCGGTTTCCCGTTTTGCGTAGACAAACCGACCGAACAAGATGGCGTAAAAACCAGGTGCAAAGAAGTCTATGCTTTCGACTTAAACCATGAACTTTTAAAGTACGACAGGCCAGTAATTGAAACATGCAATTTCTGTCAC
The DNA here is from genome assembly GCA_014155875.1 of Cepaea nemoralis. NCBI lineage: Eukaryota > Metazoa > Mollusca > Gastropoda > Stylommatophora > Helicidae > Cepaea > Cepaea nemoralis. The sequence continues at coordinate 150,286 of JACEFZ010006206.1, read as the reverse complement.
ACTTTGAGGTTTCGCTTTGTCCTGGTCACAATTTTAAAATACTCCTTTTCGTATAAAATAATGGGAAATGTGGAAATACCTCATCATAATTCTCATCACGACTCGCTCGCTCTATCGAGAACAGATCACAATCTCTCAGTGCAGAGGATGCCTCTATTAAAAGTGCTGCGAAGAGATATGAAATGTATGCAGCCGGGAAGAAGAAGGCAGAGGCGAGGAAGACCGATGCGACTGCTGATTCTGTTCCTACACACAGCAGTCCTACTCCTACACCAGCTGAAACCGTTTCCGTGACTGAACCTGCGCAGACTGAAGCCATCAGCAGCGAAGTCCACAACAACACCACAGAGATGCAGCCAAGCAGACCACCAAAGACCTCCACACAGGAGGAAATCAAAACTGAGGACTTCACTGGCAAAATGCTGCTGAAATAAATCAGTGTTGGGGAGGCCAAACTGTCGACGCTACCAACAGACAAGATACAGAGTCTGTTGGAAAACGAGCTGGGAAGAAACATCATCTACCAGCTGCGCAAGACACCTGATTGAGTAGTTGTCTCCATCAACAAAAACTCAACGACCATAGCAATTATGCAGAAGATAGCACAACAAGAGAAAGCCGTTATCAAGCTTCCCCACGGCATCTTATTTGAAGCCACCAGGCACCGCACAAACAAACGATGGGTCATCAAACGAGTCAAGACCCATCTCCCCAACGACCAGATCAGGGAGATGCTGTCGAGAGAGCACTCGACACTCAAGATCACCAGTGCTGAGAGGATCATCGGCAAGAATAACATACCCTCCACAGTCGTCATAAAAACAGCGAAGGACAGAGTGATCCCTCAAATCATTAGATGGGACAAGAAATAACAATTACGGGAGCATTACGTACAGAGAGTGCTGCAGTGCTCCAGGTGCCAGAAGTTTTGGCACACCTGTGCCACTTATAAAAGTGAGGTGGAGGTCTGTAGGTACTGCTCTGGACCACACCCTTACAGTCAGTGCTCTCAAGCGAAGGTCAACACGGAATTCAGGAGGCCTAACCCTAACAGAAAGTGCGCCAACTGCCTCGGCAACCACGGCGTCAGGTACCTCGGCTGCCCCTGCCACCAAGACAGCAATGAAGACTGCTACCAAAACTAATCTGCCCTATAAAGAGGCTAGGAGGCAGTATGCGGCGACCACACGATTTACAAAAAGCGACAGAGCGCAATTGGAAGGCCAATGAAGACTTGAGATCAAAGTTCGATAGCATGGATGAAAAGAGAGACAAGACACAAGAGACACAAGAGATAACGACCGTTCAACGCATCCTGGACGAACTGAAGCCAGTGCAGCAGAATATTGAGCAGGATATTGCTCGAATGGCTGCAATAAAGGCGAAGATAGAAGAAACTCTATCAAAATTACAAGAAGAAAGAGAACAGATTGAACAACTCAAGTCAAAGAATGAGACATCAGAAGCAGAAGATACAAAGTCTCAGACAGAAGAAGAAGCAACAGAAGAAGTAGAAGAGGAGGAAGAAAACGAGAACGACAGTAACCAAGACCAAGTGTGGACAGAGGCCAGGAGAAGAAATTACTCTCCCTGAAGATCGAGCTATCAACCCGTCCATGACACAAGGTATCACAGAAGACTGGGATGATACGAAGATAGACCAAGATGGGGAAATAGGTGGAACCCCAGGAGAGACGACAACTGGTAAAGCTCCTTGAAGGGAAACAACACCATATACGAAGGGGCGGGTACACAATTACTCCAGGCCTTAACAAGTGTGCCACTCTGTCCAGACATGTAAAACCACAACAAGAAAATAACCAACACAATTCAACCAATCAGAAGCCAGGAAGCAGAAATACATGTTACACCATAAAGGCCCCAATTATAGCCAAATCGATAAGATGAAGGTTGAAAGGGAGTGACCAAGATACAGAGTGTACACTTCTAAACATTAGAGTGGTCTAGATACCCAGTGTACACTTCTAATTAGAGTGGTCTAGATATCCAGTGCACACTTCTAATTAGAGTGGTCTAGATACCCAGTGCACACTTATAATTAGAGTGGCCTAGATACCCAGTGCACACTTCTAATCATTAGAGTGGCCTAGATACCCAGTGTACACTTCTAATTAGAGTGGTCTAGATATCCAATGTACACTTCTAATTAGAGTGGCCTAGATACCCAGTGTACACTTCTAATCATTAGAGTGGTCTAGATACCCAGTGTACACTTCTAATTAGAGTGGTCTAGATACCCAGTGTACACTTTTAATTAGAGTGGTCTAGATACCCAGTGCACACTTCTAATTAGAGTGGCCTAGATACCCAGTGCACACTTCTAATTATTAGAGTGGCCTAGATACCCAGTGTACACTTCTAATTATTAGAGTGGCCTAGATACCCAGTGTACACTTCTAATTATTAGAGTGGCATAGATACAAAGTGTACACTTCTAATTAGAGTGGCCTAGATACCCAGTGTACACTTCTAATTATTAGAGTGGCCCAGATACCCAGTGTACACTTCTAATTATTAGAGTGGCCTAGATACCCAATGTACACTTCTAATTACAGTGGCCTAGATACCCAGTGTACACTTCTAATAATTAGAGTGGCCTATATATCAAGTGCACACTTCTAATTATTAGAGTGGCCTAGATACCCAGTGCACACTTCTAATTAGAGTAGTCTAGATACCCAGTGCACACTTCTAATTAGAGTGACCTAGATACCCAGTGTACACTTCTAATTATTAGAGTGGTCTAGATACCCAGTGCACACTTCTAATTAGAGTGGTCTAGATACCCAGTGCACACTTCTAATTAGAGTGGCCTAGATACCCAGTGCACACTTCTAATTAGAGTGGCCTAGATACCCAGTGTACACTTCTAATTATTAGAGTGGCCTAGATACCCAGTGCACACTTCTAATCATTAGAGTGGCCTATATACACCCAGTGCACACTTCTAATCATTAGAGTGGCCTACATACACCCAGTGCACACTTCTAATCATTAGAGTGGCCTATATACACCCAGTGCACACTTCTAATCATTAGAGTGGCCTAGATACCCAGTGCACACTTCTAATAATTAGAGTGGCCTAGATACCCAGTGCACACTTCTAATAATTAGAGTGGCCTAGATACCCAGTGCACACTTCTAATCATTAGAGTGGTCTAGATACCCAGTGTACACTTCTAATTAGAGTGGTCTAGATATCCAATGTACACTTCTAATTAGAGTGGCCTAGATACCCAGTGTACACTTCTAATCATTAGAGTGGTCTAGATACCCAGTGTACACTTCTAATTAGAGTGGTCTAGATACCCAGTGTACACTTTTAATTAGAGTGGCCTTGATACCCAGTGCACACTTCTAATTATTAGAGTGGCCTAGATACCCAGTGCACACTTCTAATTATTAGAGTGGCCTAGATACCCAGTGTACACTTCTAATTATTAGAGTGGCATAGATACAAAGTGTACACTTCTAATTAGAGTGGCCTAGATACCCAGTGTACACTTCTAATTATTAGAGTGGCCTAGATACCCAGTGTACACTTCTAATTATTAGAGTGGCCTAGATATCAAGTGCACACTTCTAATTATTAGAGTGGCCTAGATACCCAGTGCACACTTCTAATTAGAGTGGCCTAGATACCCAGTGCACACTTCTAATTATTAGAGTGGCCTATATACACCCAGTGCACACTTCTAATCATTAGAGTGGTCTAGATACCCAGTGCCGGTTTCCCTAGCCAAGGAGTTAACAACATTGTTCGTAATCCCGTATATCCACATGGGGGAAACAGCAGCTGCGAGATTCAGCAGTGGATCCCGCCACGCTGGTAACTTACGGGGGTATGTGAGCCGGTTATTGAGAAAGCAATGGCAAACTACAGAATGTAAAAACTTGCCTAGTACATCAACAGCAGCTGAAAAATGCCGGTGTTGACTGCAACATCCTGTAAAAAAAAAGATACACAGTGTACAATTCTAATCATTACAGTGACCTGTATGTCCAGTGTCCACCTCTAGGAATTGTGAATAAATAAAAAAAGCAGTTATGCCCTCCCATATCTGAATGGCCAATCATGTGCCCAGAGTCCTCAGATAAGTACAGGGCACATGGGTTAGACGCAAGAGGATCAGCTTTATTGCACCGGGTTATACCCCCTACAACTGGACCCTTCTTTCTGCAGAAAGTGTTACACATGGCACGAACTTGGTAACTCCAGCTGCAACCCCTGGCGTAACAAAAAACATTGGACTTGTGAACCGAGTGATAGAGTCAGAAGATAAACCCACAACCTTCTGCTGGCAAGGCAGGTGGCTCGACCACTGCACCAGTGATTCCCTCTAAAGTGGTTAATCTAGAAAACCTGAATGCACACCTTAAACAGATCCCTTAGCAGTTACCAGTCTTCATGTGTAGGCCCTAGTCTGTTGTTGCTCCGGTAGTATTCCAAAAATTAGAAAAGCAACTCCCAACAGAACATTTACAGTATCTCCATGTGGTTGTGGAAGTAAGGGGGAAATCACTTTAATAATTTTTGAAGAAATCATGCATTTGCATATATAAAGACAGACAAGAATCAGATCTTCCATACCTACAGATAAAAAGCAGATATATGTTGACAAACAAGAAGCAGTAAAAGAAACTGCAAACAAAACAGAGGCATTTCCCTTTTGAGATACACTGGAAAAATATTTTGTTAAATTCTTGAGAAAAGACTACGACCTACTATAGAACCCCAGCTAAACAAAACAACTTGGATTTAAGAAAAATAAAGGACCTACTATATAACTCCAGCTAAACGAAACACAACTTGGATTTAGGAAAAACAAAGGACGCACAGATGCCATTTTTGCTCTTAAACACTGATAGAAATGGCAAATCAGAAGACGAGATCCAGAATAGATATAATAAGGCAAACCAACTCATTGAACAGAGGACACCAGTGCTAAAGAATAAGCACGTGTCAGTCGATATTCAAACAAGCACTCTATAACAATCCTCCTACCAACTCTATGCTGCCAATGTCAAATGCAACAGTGACAGAAACAGAAAAATTACATCTACGGAAATGAGATTCCTGAGAATACTCAACGTACCAAAAAGAGAAAATCAGAAAAAATTAAATCAGGACTACAGTTGGGGAAATAACAGCACTAGATTTAATTAGACAACTGCAGGTGAATAGGTTCAGCCACATAACTTGGCTACCAACTGACAGTATACCACAACAAGCAATGATAACAGACCAGATGGAACCAGAAAAAGAGGCCAACCAAGTAAATGATGGTCAGAGGAAATAACGATGAGAATCTTATTATATGAAGCCCTCAAACAGTCACTTTCCTGCTGTGAATGCTTCACCTCGACACTGCAAGGTACAAAAGGAGCAAGATGAGATAAGACAACATAAGAGGCAGATGTTTCCTTACAGACAGACAAGAAGATTAAACAAAATAAAAATATCTGCCAATTAAGTAATATTCAGTTTTATTTTCGAGCGAGTTCTTATTTTTACAATATTGGTGCAGTCAAGTCACAAACATGCTGTTTACAATAAAACATTGAGAAACCATCTTCAATGAAAGGAAATAAATTAAGCATACATTGACAAAATTTCCATTCTAAGATAGGCAAAACACAAACAAGACACTGTTTTCATAAAACATAGCAACAGCTCAGCAGGTCTATCACACACGACGAAGCACAAAGTCATAAATACAGTTACAGTGATACCTATTATGAATGAGTATAAAATTTGCATGCCAATATCATATGTAGGAAAAGCTGGGTTCAAAGAAGGATGGAATGGAAACAAAGAATTACAACTTGTCTACCAGGAAAGCAGCATAACATTATATTTTTATCTAAAAGTATTTATACTTTTTGATTTCATTTGTACCTAGTTCAGAGTAAAATAAAATATCCCCTTTTATATGCAGCTGGAACACAGTAGATCGCCAAAAGTCCAACATTTAGGGACCAGACTTCCCTCGGGGCGCTAGCAAGCTGGTGTAATGGTTAGGAAGTTTTGTTGACAATGGATGAGGGTTCAATGCCTGGACTGGCCACAAGAGGGAAGCACCGGTCACCTAGTCCTGCCTGCACTCAGTATAAAATGTCCTGGTCCAAGCACATCACAGATTCCTGCATTTTGACAGGCACTGGGCTGGAGCCTGCTGACAATGACCTGCCTACAACCCATGGAGGCCTGGCCCACCCAGGCCTGACCTCAGGGAGTCCGTATATGTCATGCTGAACCGTGATTTGGACACACCCTAACGTGCCTCTCTGCACGTGTGTGTTCCAGTACTGGTCTTGCATACCTCTGTAACACAATCCCCACAGAGATGTTGCTGTGGTGTCAGGCCAGAAGGAACAACTCTACACCAACCGCATCCTGACAGATGCAAGTCCTCTTCTGAGCTTAAATGACCTGAACATAATTGCATCAGGCTCAAAGTTAAGCATGCATTGACATCATCAGACCACATAATCATACACGACATAGTCAGAACACATAATCATCCATCCATTATAATCATACATTGACATAATCAGATCACATAATCATACACTGACATAATCATACATTGACATAATCAGACCACATACTCCTACATTGACATAATCAGAACAAATAATCAGACCGCAACTGGTGCCATTATAACTGGGACTCTTCTCTAGTTGGTGAAGATGCAGATGGAGCACGTTTGGGGAAATGTCCCGACTGCACTGATGTTGGCTCTGGACTCAACCAAGCTCTTTAAGTTAAAAATCACTTCCCAAAGCTTCACCAACAAACTAACAGGACCAGGCCATAGTCGGACACAGAAGCAGTCTTTACCTTGCATATAAATGAAACATATTGTATGTATTATACAGCATATATAACCGCATGCAAGTACAATTACTCTTGAATACATTATAATCAATGAGCACCAAATGACTTTGACATCAAAATATATGAATATATCGTAGAACAGTGGTTCTCAACCTTTTTTGGCCCATGTCCCCCTTCACCATATTTTCAGAACGTCATCCCCCCCCCCCTTCCTATAAAAAATTTGGCCTGTGCACCCCTTCACCGTATTTTCAGAATGTCATCCCCCCCCCCCCTTTCATATTTCCTATCTAAAAATCCCCCCACCCCTACACAGTATACGTAAAAATGGAAGGTAAGTTTAATAGCATACACTAAAACAAGTCTAGACATCCACATAAAACATGATTTGTGGGTCTACTTACTTTATAAAATGAATTTTAGAAGGATGAAACGTACATAAAAGTAAAGTATGAAGGGAAAAATAATATCAAGTAATCGGTTCTTGTATTAACGCGATCTTGAAATGGTCTTCATTCCCCCCTTGGAAACCCTAAAATTCCCCCCTGGGGGGAATTCCCCACCGGTTGAGAACCACTGTCGTAGAAGAACAGAAAACGTTAGCAGATTTTCAATCATGCAGCAAATTTCATTGTGGGAGTTGTCATTTATTCTAGTCTGACTTGTGAGTGATTGGACGCCGGCGTGTTGGACTTTCAGAGAACCACTGCATTGAGGATATGGTTCCAAACCCATACTGTCCAAACCAAACAGTCACACACAAAAAAAGGGGTGTGTGAGAGAGAAAAAATATACGATCAGTATCACACTGTTCAACTGTCCCAAACAAAACCATTATTTTACAAGTTTGAACAAGAAGGCAACAACCGCATCTGTCAGTCAACAAATATTTCCTCTGCTGGGGGTTGAACCTTGACCACAGAGCTGGTGTACTATTGCACTAACCACTGAACAATCACTGCTCATTACCCACACAAGAGAGGGGAGTCCACGTGACAACATGCACACACAATACAGGAAGCCATTGACCAGATCCATTTCTTTCTTAATATTATAAGCTGTGATTGACAACCACAATAATGCACAGAGACCAGACTGTGAGCTGTTTGTTTTGATCTTATGTGCAAGCGACATCAAGCAACACATTCAATGTTTTTCTTGCATTTGTTCTTTAATGTCTAATGTAGACTCAGATTGACATTTCATTTGTCCTACTAAGATTATAACACTTCATTAGTCATACTAAAGATGATAACATTTCATCCTAAGACAAAAGTTAAAATTTCTTTGAGTATCTCGAAGCTTTGAACATCTGTAACAGTCACAATTTTGACATGTGCCGTGGTTCTAAGGGGGGCCAAAGTTAAAACTTAATTTCTATCATTTAAAAATTGAACTTTTTAAAATATACATAAAAAAATACAAACAAGCATAGTAAGTTATTTCAGTAATGAAAAGGGTATGCCCCACGCAATAATCTGTGTGTTATACAAACTGTACATAAAGTTACTACAAACAAGATGACCAAATGTTAACATCCACATCACCATCATCAAGTGCCATGTCCATTAATGTGGGCAATCATAGGTCACAATCTCACACAATCACCAGAATCTTGGATCAGCTCAGTGTTCACTGATGAGCGCACCCACAGAGACCACACATAAGATCGTGTGTCATGTTAAAACCTGTGCCATACACTGAAATGTACCCATACATAGTCCACCCAACCACCTGAGTCCAGTGACAAAATGAGAGACAACAGCCTGGCTCCAGTGACAAACATCAGAGACAGCGGCAAGAATCAAGCTACACAGATCACAGTCAACAGCCTGGTTCAGACAACCATGTACGGCATGTGCCGAGTTGAAATAAAACAATAAAAACAACAAGCATGCATCAGTTAACAAACATCAGTCGTTAACATAACGTCAGTCAGTTAACATCAGTCAGTGAACACAAATAAACTGCAGTCTTGTAATCTTCATGGCCATCAAATACATCTTGTTTTCAAGTGTCCTAATTACAGGCATCTTGTTTACAACAGTCTGAACTATAACTGTCTTATTTATATATTTAATATTGTTACATGTCCTTCGCAGGATGTTGCCATCAATCCCAGGTTGATGTTATAGGTAATTTTACTTTCAGTAGTTTGCCATTGCTTTCTAAATCAGAAGTCAAAGTTGCAGTATAATTGAACGATGCAGGGGTCGAACCCCTTACCTCACCGCCAGTACAAGGGAAATTTAAGCGACATCGCTTAAAATCTGTGGCCAATCAGACCCACCAATATATTTATAACTTTTGTTCTCTTTTTTAACAGCTTGGTTACAAATGTCTTATCTATGACTGTTCTGTTTACAAATATCTCAATTGTGACTGTTTTATGAGCATGCAACTGTCTGTCATAGTTTTAGCTGTCATAATTTTCAATTTCTTGTTTCACTGTCTTGTTTATGGCCATATTTTTCACAAAAGTCTTAATTGTCACAGTTTTATGAACATGCAATTGTCTGTCATGTTTATCACTGTCTGATTTATGACTGTCCTTTTCACAACTGTCTGGTCCATTTCTAACAGTATGACTAGAACATCTCATAAGCACAGCAGTCCAACCCCTGATTTAGATATCTTTGTACACAAACATTGTTTGCTCTATGTCCACTCCGTGAGAGTTGCAACCAAACAATCAGTGGGCCAGAAGACCACTTCTGGCGTTTTGAAAACTAGCTTGACGAAACCGGACATAAAGAGGAGGATGTGGGAAAGATAGGAGAGGAGGAGAGAAATAAGGGAGGTAAGTGAAAGAAAGGTAGAAGAGGAAAAGATGGAGATAGCAGGAAAGGAGAGGGAAGGAAAGAAAAGGGGGAGGGCAGGGAAAGAGAGGGATGATCTATGGAGTTGTCTGAAATGTGATAACACAAGTTCTACTAACAAACTATAAATCCTTACGTGGGCATGTTGATGTAAAACATGAAATTGCTTCAGAAGCAAGCGAACAAGAAAAACAAAAATGCACATCGCAGACACCAAGAATATTGCACTGACATTTTTCAACATAATATTTGTTGTCAACCACAGAGAGCAGACTTGACAAGAGAAAGCACATTATGCAACTATAGAAAGCACAAGAGAAAACACTATATATAAAACAGAAAGCAGACTTGACAAGAGAAAGCACATTATGCTATAGTAACAAAGCTCAGTTGATGGAATATAATGACCACTCTTCTCATCATTACAGATGTCCCTGACCGGTGTTGGCAGAGATGATACAGCATCTCCATGAGCCTCTGATCACCCTCTGTGTTCGTGTTCACACACCAACCTGAACATATTTAAAGAAACCAATCAATTTCAGATTTTTCGTTATTTAAAGAAACCTTCAATCAATTTCAGATTTTTCTATCTCCAGAGAATGTGTCATAGAATGCAGCTGGTGTAGACACCCACTTCCTCCCCTTCTTTGTTGTTCTTCATATATTGGACACTCCTGCAGAAATATTTAGCATTCAATATGTCATTTCCAGTCACATTCGTCATTCAAATTCTGATGTAATACACGATAAGACAAATCAATTAAAAAGTATAACCTGACATCATTTTCAGCTACATTCGTCAGTTAAATTCTGATGCAATACACAATCATATGAATTGATTAAAAAGTATAACTAGACACAAAAATAAAACCCATATTCATACCGTGGCATCCATGTTGCAAGTTCTGACATTAAATAGATGAAAACATATAATAAAACTAGTACAGCAATGCCCATCTTTTACTAAAGCCCAAATGATTGAAATGAACATTTGCTCTGCACACTGCACTTGTAATTGATAAGAAAAACCCTATAAAATAACACCTCAGCAATTAGCTTTATTGACAACAAAGAATATCGTATTCTGCTGCAACAACTATTGCCGTACACCAGTTTAATGCACTGTACCATTAAAAAACCACTAAATTACTGTATAAAACATGATTTACAACAGAACTAATTCCTCCTTCAGTAGTGAATTGAAATCTGTTGACAATGCAATCCCTATAACGCGTGGGGGAAACATGACCGTGTTCATTCGTTCAGTAGCATGTCCTTTGCAGAACCTCGCTTCCATAACAACCTTTCAAAAAACTTCTTGGTCATAAGCAAAAAGTCCTGTGTCCGATACACCCGTCTGGAGCTCATATGCCACATCCTGCACCCATCTTCTCTTTGGCCTTCCTCTTCCTCTCTTCCCAGGCATATACCCCTCCATTATTTGTTCTCTCCGAACTTTCGTGACGTTTCAAGTGACCAAAGTATTTAAATTTTCTTTGTTTTATCGTCTTTAGTAGCCAACCTTCTTCAATATTCAGCTCTTGTCGTATGGATGCATTTGTTCTTTTCTGTTTCCAAAATATTCTTAGAACCCATCTATAACATTTATATTCAAGCCATTTATGCGCTGTTCAGCTTGTTTAGTAAGTGTCCAGGTCTCACAAGTGTATGTTGCAATGGGAAAGATGCATGAGCTGAACCTTGACCTGTTTAGATCCTAATATGCCTCTCAGGAGATGTGAAGAACCAGCACAAGTCTTTCAGATTTAGTAACAGCCTTGCACAGATTGCAGATTTGAAGTTTTAGTAAAAGCCTTGCACAGCTTGCAGATTTGAAATTTTGGGAATGGCCTTGCACAGCTTGCAGATTTAAAGTTTTAGTAAAAGCCTTGAACAGCCTTTAACGGCTCACAGATGTGAAGTTTTAGTAACAGCCTTGAATGACTAGTTTGTTTGAAGGTTTAGTAACAGCCTTTAACGGCTCGCAGATGTGAAGTTTTAGTAACAGCCTTGAATGACTAGTTTGTTTGAAGGTTTAGTAACAGCCTTTAACAGCTCGCAGATGTGAAGTTTTAGTAACAGCCTTTAACAGATCGCAGATGTGAAGTTTTAGTAACAGCCTTGAACGGCTAGTTGGTTTGGAGGTTTAGTAACAGCCTGTAACAGCTCGCAGATGTGAAGTTTTAGTTACAGCCTTGCACAGCTTGCAGATTTGAAGTTTTAGTAAAAGCCTTGAATGGTTGGTTGGTTTGAAGGTTTAGTTCCGGTCCCCAACATGGCAGATAGACACTGAACCATTAAGGCCTCTAGAGCATTTACGCTTGTGGCTATGGTTTGCATTCGCATTTTCCTCATGTTGGACTGGTAGTACATGGTTCCGTAGCCCTGCTACTGAGTGAGTGCGTGGCGTGACACTGTGAGCTGTGAAATTCGTGTGGAATGCTTTTACATCTGTCTGCTGTTGTTTGTAGCATGAACTGTATGTTTGGAACAATGGCGGGCAGCTGTCGCTGAATTTACTGGTTTGCCATTTTGGTTCGTGAGTGCATTTTTCAGGAGACTCCTGGGAGTCGTCGCTGAAGCTATGGAGTTCGTGTTTTGTGCGGCGCTTTCAGTGGGTCACCCTGCTGAAAGAGACTGAGCCATGTGGGATAAAACCCGGGTCAATGAAGTCTTTCTAGTGACTGCAGATTCCATCGATGATAAACTGTATTTTTCGTGGAGGATTTTTGTGTTGGCATTTTGGCGGCGGCATTATGCACAATGTACCTGTGTAGGCTGTTGGCTTGCCAAGACTCCTGTCTATTCCACTTTTCACATTGGGCAGTGGTGAGCATTTTGTGTGATGTTCACTGGCACAGAAACAGAGCATAATGGGGACGACCTGTTGCCGTGAAGTTGGAACTGCGACAAACTAATTAACTAACTAGTAACAGCCTTTAGCGACTAGCAGATGTGAAGTTTTAGTAACAGCCTTGAACAGTTGGTTGGTGTGAAGTTTTAGTAACAGCCCTGTACGTCCCACTGGTTTCTTGGCTTGGAGAGGGGAAGCAGAGCTTTGCAACAAAGTCCATACAGAGATGGTATTGTGATACCAGATCATGAAAAATGTCTCTACACCAACCTGACTCTGATAGACGCAGCGGCTGTGACAAAATTAACAGCAATATATCCGACTTAAAGAGTCAAAACTCACAGTCCTCTAGAGGAGTCACCAGCAACCAACAACAGAACTATACAACAAAACAGAAAAGTGGTTTGTGTGTCGGCATGTCTCCTGAGTATACATATAGCTACAGCACAGCACTCTCACCACGAGAGCTTACACACAGCCAAACACAAGGAGCTACCAGCACAGGTTATATAGTTATCAAATATTCGGACAATACTGAAGAACTATGGGATTGAAATGGGTAAAATATATTCATCAGATCTAGATGACTTCACATGGAAAAAAAAAAAAAACCTAATTACAATGACTGCATACACAGATCAGCCATGTGTGTTTCTTGTACTTGATATTCAAGTTATTAAACAAACAGAAAAACGTCTATGCAGTATTTATTTTAAAAATATGCATCAAATAATAAAGAAATAAAAACCCTTCAGCATCTATAATTAAAACAACCATATCTAATCAAGTTTTAATGTCATGAAAAAAAAATAATGCAATTTTGATTTTTGTTTTCCATAATTTTTGGGCTTCAGTAATTTTCACCAACTTTAGACATAAAATAAATGCCAGAGGTAACTCAGTTGCTATAGGCCACTTTAAAAAAAATATATCAAAATTAAATATGAGTACAGAAGCACAGCTTGCTGCTACAGTGATCCCAAAAAACACAACCGCAAGTACATTTCTGCACAGATCACACGCACAACTATGTTCTACGCTAAAAGAACTGTTCTTACACAACTATATAATCTAAGTTGATAGAACAGCTCTTGCAGTTAGGTAATCTAAGATGATAGAACAATTCTTACAGTTACATAATCTAAGTTGATAGAACAGTTCTTACAGTTACATAATTTAAGTTGATAGAACAGTTCTTACAGTAACATATTCTAAATTGTTAGAACAGTTCTTATAGTCACATATTCTAAATTGTTAGAATAGTTCTTACAGTTATGTAACCTAAGTTGATAGAACAGTTCTTAACGCCGGGAAGACTAACATAGAAAAAAACACCAGCAGAAGTCAGATGTGCCGGCCTAAGGTTGCAAATAAAAGTGGCACAACGCAATTACGTCTGAAAAAACACTCGTGATGAACACAGCAGAAAAAGAAGTTCTTACAGTTACATAATCAATGTTGATACAACAGTTCTTACAGTTACATAATCTAAGTTGGTAGAATAGTTCTTACAGTTACATAATCTAAGTTGGTAGAATAGTTCTTACAGTTACATAATCAATATTGATAGAACAGTTCTCACAGTTACATAATCTAAGTTAGTAGAATAGTTCTTACAGTTACATAATCAATGTTGGTAGAACAGTTCTTACAGTTACATAATCTAAGTTGGTAGAATAGGTCTTACAGTTACATAATCTGTTGATAGAACAGTTCTTACAGTTACATAATCTAAGTTGACAGAATAGTTATTTTTATTGTTACATAATCTAAGTTGATAGAACAGTTCTTACAGTTACATAATCTATGTTGATAGAACAGCTCTTACAGTTACACAATTTACGTTGATAGAACAGTTCTTACAGTTACATAATTTAAGTTGACAGAATAGTTATTTTTATTGTTACATAATCTAAGTTGATAAAACAGTTCTTACAGTTACATAATCTATGTTGATAGAACAGTTCTTACAGTTACATAATCTATGTTGATAGAACAGTTCTTACAGTTACATAATCTATGTTGATAGAACAGTTCTTACAGTTACACAATCTACGTTGATAGAACAGTTCTTACATTTACATAATCTATATTGATAGAACAGTTCTTACAGTTACATAATCTATATTGATAGAACAGTTCTTACAGTTACATAATCTATATTGATAGAACAGTTCTTACAGTTATATAAGCTAAATTGATAGAACAGTTCTTAGTTACATAATCTACATTGATCAAACAGTTCTGACAGTTACATATCTATGTTGATAGAACAGATCTTAAAGCTATGTAATCTTAGCTGATAAACAGCCATTAACAAAGCTATGGAACATCGACTACACTGACACATGTCACCATGTTCACACATTAATGTAATCTAAGAAAAGAATCATTTCCTACAAACCTATGTACTCTACATATAATAACAGAGTAGCCAGTCACAATATACACACACACACAGCTATTCAATATAAGCTGACAATGATTTTGTTCATATTAGGCGGCTGTCAAGAAGATGACAACAAAAAACAATTTGCTCATGGATATATATATATATATAATAACTGCGGCAAATGCTTGAAAAAAACATCAGCAAGTTACAGTAAATGAGTAATTAACAATATTGAAATTGACCAAGGACATGTACAGGCTCAAAGGGACACTATTCACAAATACTCAAAACCAGAGTAATCAATATGCGATCATATTTAGACACAAATGAGTTCCGGTAATGAAGTTGATTGTATATAGCACATACAGAACTATATTATGCAAACATCAGACCAAAGTACATCAGCACATATTCAAGAAATCAGTAACCAAATGTCCACAAACAGCATCACAAACATCATGTTCCTCAAAGAAACATTTAAAACAAGCATCGGGGACATGTAATCTTCATGCCCAACAATCAACCATTTTCCTGAAACTTGTTCATTGATTAACATTTATTAACTGGAAGATGATAAAAAAATCGTGCCACAAAAGAATTCATGTATTCAATGATCCGATCAGAGGCAATCATAATTTCAGCTTTAGTTTGTCCGGTTTCTATTATTTTTTGAGACTGATGAAAAATCAGACAGAGTTACTGCTAATGTACAAGTTTTGGTGGGATAGTAATCACTGCACTGGCCTGCCAGGATGGAGGTCTAGGTTATAGTAATCACTGCGCTGGCCTGCCAGGATAGTGGTCTTGGTTTAATCCTCAGTAGTAACAGTGTTATTTTTTCAGACCAGTACTGCTCTTGTATTGACCAAATTTCATAAAATGGGTACCAAAAAAAGTAGTAAAGGAACTGTTTATATGCCTTCAGACACACTGGGTTAATGATGCTAGCTCAATATTTGTACAGACTGACTGACACTCGATGGGTGATATCACGTCTGCAGTGTTTACTTCAACAGACTGACTGACACTCGACGGGTGATATCACGTCTACAGTGTTTACTTCAACAGACCGACTGACACTCGACGGGTGATATCACGTCTGCAGTGTTTACGTCCCTGGACATTTCTAGGTACTAATTGTAGGCTAGGTCAACCTGCCAGATCAATCCATGAGAATTTGAACACATGATCATCAGGCCAGCAGACAAACATGCTAGCCACTGTGCTACCATGGCTCCCCATAATATGGGAACTGGATATGTGTCTGGGAGGGAAAGGTGGTGATGATGGATGATAGCCATGCCACCGTTTTATGTCACAGCCTAGAATATGCGAAGGGCTAACACTTGACACCCGGACAGCACTATCTACCATGTGACTATCTTCTTCACCATTACTGCATACTTATCATTCTACATCCTTCTTCTTTGTTCATCCCATATTTTTTGGTTTTGGATTAATTGCATTGTGCTTGTTTACAGCAGAACTGCAGTATTAGCTCATTAGCCGATACATCTGACGTCTTCGAGCATTTATCGACTGAGCTAGCCCTCCTGGATTCGGCATCTGTTGCATGAGGTCACACAATGTCAATCAGACTGCTGCTACTCAGTTAAAAGAGTACCTGATTTAAAACCACCCTGTGCGTGGTGGAGGAAACAAAGAAGATAAATGGCCACTAACCTCATAAAACTATATCTAATAAAGTTACAGATACACTCCGTGTATGGTGGAGGAAACAAAGAAGATAAATGGCCACTAACCTCATAAAACTATATCTAATAAAGTTACAGATACACTCCGTGTATGGTGGAGGAAACAAAGAAGATAAATGGCCACTAACAACATAAAACTATCTCTAATAAAGTTACAGATACACTCTGTGCTCCATGCCAGTCATGGGTCAAATTACATGAACATGTAAGCAAATTAATGCCGTAGAAATGATCACCGTAGGAGACTTTCAGAATCTAATCGTACCCTACAGGGAATATGGTGGCGCAGTGGTTAGAACAGTTGCCTGTTGACCTCATGTTTGAGTTCCCAAAAAGGCAACCATTTTGTTCACTGAATGAACTCTCGTGTCAAACCATATTTGCTGAAACATTTTCTAATTCTCATCCAATACTTTTAAATGCTAAGCCTAATAAAATAACAAATTAAAATAAATATTAAAACCCAAAATAAAAAAATGCCTGTTTGCATGTCATTTGAGTATCTTACCAAAACGTATTTTCAGGCTGGCCAAAGGTAGAATACTTTCTTGGGAGAACTTAAAAACATCTGGCACTATTTTAAATCTTCCCTTTGTAAGTGAAATTTACTTAAAATATTGTTACAAATAAAATTAAACAAGATACAAATAAAACACCCCCAACACTGGTTTCCTAACAATCTTTTATCAACGACTGTTGCCCATAAAATATGTGCGACAAATCAGCCTCTATCTGTAGATTTTCTTTCTTTCTTTCGTATTTTAAAATAAATCTGTCTTTATTTCATTTAACTCCCTACAGAATTTACTAATACAATATTTGGTTTGTAGAAATACATTTAAAAGTGGCAAATTTCCTGTAAATTTATCTACATCGAAACATCTAAAAGATGGGTATAGTTAAAAAGCACATAACTTTCCTTATCTTATTCAGTATAATAATATTCCTTGCAGGGCAATTACCCTCGTAAAGAATATGATAAAATGTGTTCCTGTAAAATCATTTGCCCAGGGTAGAAAATCTATTTTGCCCATGATTTACCTGTGCCATAAGGAAAGCACAGAACAGTAACACTGTAACTTGCCATGTATGTCATAAGACGTTACTAAGGAAGGTTGGTATGAGACTGATCACTCAACCCATAGAAAACTTGAGCTGCAAAACCCAGCCATCCATGAACAAGTGTAAATATAAGGAAAGAAGAAGAATTCAGCCAGCCAAGATGAACAGAGGCTCCGCTAGAAGATGGACATGATGTGGAGCTGGACTAACAACCTATTGCCTTTCACATCATGAGCAAGTCTACCAAGGGCTTGAAGATTTGTTGAGCCATGATGAACAGAGGCTCCTCTAGAAGATGGACATGACGTGGAGCAAGTTATAAGAGTCTAGACTAACAACCTACTGCCTTTCACACCATAAGCAAGTCTACCAAGGGCTTGTAGATTTGTTGAGCCAAGATGAACAGAGGCTCCGCTAGAAGATGGACATGATGTGGAGCAAGCTATGAGAGTCTGGACTAACAACCTACTGCCTTTCACACCATGAGCAAGTCTACCAAGGGCTTGTGGATTTGTTGAGCCAAGATGAACAGAGGCTCCTCTAGAAGATGGACATGATGTGGAGCTGGACTAACAACCTATTGCCTTTCACATCATGAGCAAGTCTACCAAGAGCTTGCAGATTTGTTGAGGGCCTATGCACCACAGGAAGACAAAGGCAGAAGAAGAAGCGAAGAGATATTTCTTGGATGTCAATGGATGTTTTTTGGGCTCGCTTTTATCTAGCATAGTTCATACACGTGCTACTACTACTAGTTGCAACTACTACAGAGTGCACTGGACTGATTTTTGCATGAATTAGCTTTCCCTTTTACCAGTGTCCCTCATCATCAGGTGAACCCACTCTGACTACAGAGGTGCTTGTAATTTACATCCCCAAGTTAAGTCAACGCTTTAGTTCAGCTGACCGGTGTAGGGGTTGAACCCGCTACTGCACCATCAGTGGACCAGAAGCTCTTATCCTTACAGCCATGCTGACCTCCGTCATGGATTATGACTGTGTTGTATAATAATTTGTCTTGGGTAGCTCTCTTAAAAAGAAATTATTTCCGTGATGTCAGCAGATAACAAACTTTGTCAAGGATGGCTTCGACCCACACTGAGAAAGTAAGAGGAATTCTGGTTGGAAATGAATGGCATGTCTCCAAGGAAGTTGTCAGTAAAAACTGTATCCTACCCAGTCTGCATGAAGGCTGCAAGGAGGCAGCCTGTCCATCATGCAAAGAACTTCTTCAGCTTATATTTCATGGTGTGCGGTGGTGGAAGATGTTTATCCACAGCTACCTGTCCCATGTACTGCCAATGATCTTCAATGCAGGTGTTTCTCCATCCATGCAACAACACCAAACTGTCTAACATCTTTTATGTCTTCCTTTGTCTCTCTTCACCATCTCCTTCCTGTTGTTACAACACGTTCCAGTTTACCCTTTCTCATAATGTGCCTAAAGTATGTGGATAGTTCACTTATGATGGACAGTGAATCCACATTGCTGTCCAGAATGAGAGATTCGGGAGTAAGAATTGGCGTGGTCAGACACAAGAGGCACTTCCGGAGAACAAGAGGCCTCATCAACCAACACTGACCAGAACTGACACTAATTGCCACTTAATGCTGATGCACATGTTTGGGGAATCTG
The DNA here is from genome assembly GCA_014155875.1 of Cepaea nemoralis. Classification (NCBI taxonomy): domain Eukaryota; kingdom Metazoa; phylum Mollusca; class Gastropoda; order Stylommatophora; family Helicidae; genus Cepaea; species Cepaea nemoralis. The sequence goes on along the minus strand of JACEFZ010006206.1, from coordinate 130,943 downwards.
AGTACCTATGGACTTGTCCAGAGGCCAAGGATGATACCCCCAACAGATAACAGACGACAGAAGAATACTGCTGAAAGACTTCCTCTTCAGCCTTTGACCTCCCAGCGGAACACAGGCTGCAACCAACTGACACCAACCCTCCTATATATATATATATATATATATATATATATATATATATATATATATATATATATATATATATATATATATATACTTGTTCATGATCAGTTAGACTTTGCAACTAAAGTTTTCTACAGGATGGGCTAGCCAGCCTCAGGCGAACCCTCCTTAGCCGCCTCTTATGTCAGGCATGGTAGGTTACAGTCAAACTACTTATTACGTCTCTTTATGAGTCCCAATAACATACAGACAGGTAAATCACTTATTTGTCCACAGATTTTAACTACACGATAAAAAAGCTTTTCTTGTAACTATCTCTACAGTCCAAACCGTGTTTCCCCCAAAATTAACACCTACCCCTAAAATAAGCCCCAGCACGAATTTTCAGGATGCTTTTAATATAAAACTTGCCCCTAAAACAAGCCCTAGTTAAGATCGTCAGCTAGAATGAAGTTATTGAACGTGCACTTGAATTCAAGTACTGTGTTGATGGCATCGAATTTTCTAAATACCAACTCTCCAACACGATTGCCATGAATGAAACTGCAGTGTTCATGGGCCTAGGATCTCATTATGGGATTAGGATCTCATTCGACAATTCATCAAATAGAATTCAGGATTTGGAGAGTTATAACGATGTTTCAGAAGAAGATAACATGACTATATTTAAATAAATGTAGAATTTTGAACATGAATAAACGTATATTTTTGTATCTGTAAAAATAAAAGACATCCCCCGAAAATAAGCCCTAGTGAATTTTTTAAAGCTAATGAGACCCTGTCTTATTTTCGGAGAAACCCGGTAGTAGCCGAGAAATGTTAAAGATACAGTGGTGGTAATATAAAACGTTCGCTTGAATTTGTAGTCTAGTTTTGAATTAACTCTATCTGAAATAAAACTCTATGCACTAATTCTAATTTTCTAAACAATCTACACCTACAGACCACACAAACTTTGATCTTAAGAAAACTGATGAGGTATTACTGGGTCACCTGGGAACTATTAACAGAAACTCACACAATGAAGCACACATAGAAAATGCAATTCATAGAGTACATTTGTCATGAGATTGAGTGATCTGGCTAATCCTGGCTAGTGGTGACTTGCCAGACGATGATATGACTGCGATCGGCTTTCATTAGGGATGTGACCTTGGCAGGATCATCATCATCCTCATTCAGAATGGGAGGAGCTGTGGAATCTTCCTCAACACCATCACCTGGGGATACATTTTATATCATTATTATTATTCTTTTTCTAATTCACTTTGTTCTAGTAATTTCTACACAAGAATTCCGGTTGTTTGGATGTATGTTGCTGTATTTGAGAGGTCCCCTCTTTTGTGCATCCAACTTGATGTGGTAGAGGGATTTGGGTGATCCTAGAGCTGTGCTCATGGTAGCTTGATGTTGTAGAGGGGTTTGGGTGATCCTAGAGCTGTGCTCATGGTAGCTTGATGTGGTAGAGGGGTTTGGGTGATCCTAGAGCTGTGCTCATGGTAGCTTGATGTGGTAGAGGGGTTTGGGTGATCCTAGAGCTGTGCTTATGGTAGTTTGATGTTGTAGAGGGGTTTGGGTGATCCTAGAGCTGTGCTCATGGTAGTTTGATGTTGTAGAGGGGTTTGGGTGATCCTAGAGCTGTGCTCATGGTAGCTTGATGTTGTAGAGGGGTTTGGGTGATCCTAGAGCTGTGCTCATGGTAGCTTGATGTTGTAGAGGGGTTTGGGTGATCCTAGAGCTGTGCTCATGGTAGCTTGATGTGGTAGAGGGGTTTGGGTGATCCTAGAGCTGTGCTCATGGTAGCTTGATGTTGTAGAGGGGTTTGGGTGATTCTAGAGCTGTGCTTATGGTAGCTTGATGTTGTAGAGGGGTTTGGGTGATCCTAGAGCTGTGCTTATGGTAGCTTGATGTTGTAGAGGGATTTGGGTGATTCTAGAGCTGTGCTCATGGTAGCTTGATGTTGTAGAGGGGTTCGGGTGATCCTAGAGCTGTGCTCATGGTAGCTTGATGTTGTAGAGGTGTTTGGGTGCTTCTAGAGCTGTGCTCATGGTAGCTTGATGTTGTAGAGGGGTTCGGGTGATCCTAGAGCTGTACTCATGGTAGCTTGATGTGGTAGAGGGGTTTGGGTGATCCTAGAGCTGTGCTCAAAGTAGCTTGATGTGGTAGAGGGGTTTGGGTGATCCTAGAGCTGTGCTCATGGTAGTTTGATGTGGTAGAGGGGTTTAGGTGATCCTAGAGCTGTGCTCATGGTAGCTTGATGTTGTAGAGGGGTTTGGGTGATCCTAGAGCTGTGCTCATGGTAGCTTGATGTTGTAGAGGGGTTTGGGTGATCCTAGAGCTGTGCTCATGGTAGCTTGATGTTGTAGAGGGGTTTGGGTGATCCTAGAGCTGTGCTCATGGTAGCTTGATGTTGTAGAGGGGTTTGGGTGATTCTAGAGCTGTGCTCATGGTAGCTTGATGTTGTAGAGGGGTTTGGGTGATCCTAGAGCTGTGCTCATGGTAGTTTGATGTGGTAGAGGGGTTTGGGTGATCCTAGAGCTGTGCTCATGGTAGCTTGATGTTGTAGAGGGGTTTGGGTGATCCTAGAGCTGTGCTCATGGTAGCTTGATGTTGTAGAGGGGTTTGGGTGATCCTAGAGCTGTGCTCATGGTAGCTTGATGTTGTAGAGGGGTTCGGGTGATCCTAGAGCTGTGCTCATGGTAGCTTGATGTTGTAGAGGGGTTTGGGTGATCCTAGAGCTGTGCTCATGGTAGCTTGATGTGGTAGAGGGGTTTGGGTGATCCTAGACTGTGCTCATGGTAGTTTGATGTGGTAGAGGGGTTTGGGTGATCCTAGAGCTGTGCTCATGGTAGCTTGATGTTGTAGAGGGGTTTGGGTGATTCTAGAGCTGTGCTCATGGTAGCTTGATGTTGTAGAGTTGTTTGGGTGATCCTAGAGCTGTGCTCATGGTAGCTTGATGTTGTAGAGGGGTTTGGGTGATCCTAGAGCTGTGCTCATGGTAGCTTGATGTTGTAGAGGGGTTTGGGTGATCCTAGAGCTGTGCTCATGGTAGCTTGATGTTGTAGAGGGGTTTGGGTGATTCTAGAGCTGTGCTCATGGTAGCTTGATGTTGTAGAGGGGTTTGGGTGATCCTAGAGCTGTGCTCATGGTAGCTTGATGTGGTAGAGGGGTTTGGGTGATCCTAGAGCTGTGCTCATGGTAGTTTGATGTTGTAGAGGGGTTTGGGTGATCCTAGAGCTGTGCTCATGGTAGCTTGATGTTGTAGAGGGGTTTGGGTGATTCTAGAGCTGTGCTCATGGTAGCTTGATGTTGTAGAGGGGTTTGGGTGATCCTAGAGCTGTGCTCATGGTAGCTTGATGTTGTAGAGGGGTTTGGGTGATCCTAGAGCTGTGCTCATGGTAGCTTGATGTGGTAGAGGGGTTTGGGTGATCCTAGAGCTGTGCTCATGGTAGCTTGATGTGGTAGAGGGGTTTGGGTGATCCTAGAGCTGTGCTCATGGTAGCTTGATGTTGTAGAGGGGTTTGGGTGATTCTAGAGCTGTGCTCATGGTAGCTTGATGTTGTAGAGGGGTTTGGGTGATTCTAGAGCTGTGCTTATGGTAGCTTGATGTTGTAGAGGGGTTTGGGTGATCCTAGAGCTGTGCTTATGGTAGCTTGATGTTGTAGAGGGGTTTGGGTGATTCTAGAGCTGTGCTCATGGTAGCTTGATGTTGTAGAGGGGTTTGGGTGATTCTAGAGCTGTGCTCATGGTAGCTTGATGTTGTAGAGGGGTTCGGGTGATCCTAGAGCTGTGCTCATGGTAGCTTGATGTTGTAGAGGGGTTTGGGTGATTCTAGAGCTGTGCTCATGGTAGCTTGATGTTGTAGAGGGGTTCGGGTGATCCTAGAGCGGTGCTCATGGTAGCTTGATGTGGTAGAGGGGTTTGGGTGATCCTAGAGCTGTGCTCATGGTAGCTTGATGTTGTAGAGGGGTTTGGGTGATTCTAGAGCTGTGCTCATGGTACCTTGATGTGGTAGAGGGATTTGGGTGATCCAAGAGCTTGCTGATGGTGGCACAGCTACTTATAGGGTCTCCCATATGGATCAGGTCAGATGAAAGGGACCGGACGGAGTAATGCCCAAACCTGCTGCCTTGTAGGTAGACTGGGGCAGTCAAACTAGGGAAAGCTCAGTCTGTGTAAATGACAGCTCAGTCTGTGTAAGTGACAGCTCAGTATGCCAGTGACTGCTCAGTCTATTACATCAAAAAAGAATAATTTGTTTGCCATAACCAAGATATTGCTCTTCTTCTTCCCGTACATTTCATCTCCCAATGGGGCATCAGTTCTCCACCAACTCACACCAAATCCTATGTAGACTTGTCCATGATTGGTTGGATTATGCAGCTAAGGCTGTCTATGGGCTGAGGCAGCCAGTGCTACACAACCAACCTTACTTAGACATCTCTGACAACATGCATGCTGTTCTCCTATTGGGCTCCAGTACCACATGTGCACAAATTTAAGTGACCTAACAGTTAAAACAGAAATACAAACTTGTAACCTAAAAGTTAACTTGAAAAGTGGTAACTTAAGTGCCCTAACAGTTAAAACAGAAATACTAGTTTGTAATCTAAAAGAGAAATAGTAGTTTAAGTGCCCTAAAAGTTAAAACAGAAATACCAGCTTGTAACCTAAAAGTTAACCTGAGAAATGCCAGTTTAATTGTCCTAAGAGTTAAAACCAGCATCTAACCTAAATGTTAACCTGAGAAATGCCAGCTTGAGTTAACTTAACAGATACCACCAGTTTGAGTGACCTAAAGGTTAATGAGGGGAAAGCCAGCCTGAATGACCAGAAATAGACAGAGGGAAGGAAACAAATAAAAAAAGGTTACGATTGCCCCTTGGCAAATACTACTATATGAGTTGTCAATTATTAGGCTTTCATACATACTAGATCATGGGATAATGAGTGGGGTGGAATATTTCAGTGTTAGTTAAGTTACATGCATATCTTTTACAGGACACTGATCAACTCCAGCATTGATTGACTTTTTATGATTTATTAGGCCATGTTTATTCAGTAGTCTGCCTCTGCTTTCTGAACAGTCGACGGCTCACCATCAAAACCAACACGAAGCGATTTGTTACCAAATTGTCCGCAGTTAATTTTGAACCCCTGATTCCCCGGGAAGGTTAACCTGGTCAACAAATGCCCGCAGAAGTCGGATGTGTCGGCCTAACGGCGCAAGAACGCAGCTCTGCTGTAAACAGGCACAACGCAATCATGTCCGAAAAAAACTCGGATGAACGCAAAAGAAGAAGAACCCCTGATTCAATATGATGGGGAATGATAAAACTGTATGGCTTGCCCACTAAGCCATAGTGCCAGGTGTAGTGTTCATACTAAATTGACATAATACAAGACAAGAATATGTTACTTTAGTGGAGGCGACACTATTCTGGAGGTGTTACTCTGAAGGCAATGATACCATGAAGCAGTTATTCTGAAGGCAGTGATACTATGAAGATGTTATTCTGAAGGCAATGATACTATGAAGCAGTTATTCTGAAGGCAATGATACTATGAAGCAGTTATTCTGAAGGCAGTGGTACTATGAAGATGTTATTCTGAAGGCAATGATACTATGAAGATGTTACTCTGTAGGCAATGATACTATGAAGATGCTACTCTGAAGGCTATAATACTACAAAGATGTTATTCTGAAGGCAATAACACTATGAAGATGTTACTCTGAAGGCAATGATACTATGAAGATGTTATTCTGAAGGTAATGATACTGTGAAGATGTTACTCTGAAGACAATGATACTCCAAAGAAATTTATTCTCTAATGGAGTTAGTTAGTTAGTTAGTTAGTCGACAGATCATCCTCATTGCACATCGAACCATTCAGTCCATAAGTGCTCGGATCCCCTCCTCAGCAAATCTCGCAGCGTGTCGTGGCTAACGACGCCAGTTCTGTGTTGGTTTATCAATCTTCTTTGGCTTCCTGCGTAGTGTCCTTGTTTGGCCACCCCTCTTTTAATTTGCTGCTCTAGCAGTCTGGCCATTGTTGTAGATTCACAGTCATCACTTGGTTCTCGCAAAAGTCTTACTTCTCGTAGAGCATTCAGAATGTCAGCCTGGTCCATGGCGCGTCCGCCCTCCACAGTAGCCTCACCTGCGAGCTTGTCAGCCCGCTCATTTCCTTGTACTCCCACATGCTCTGGCACGAAGATGAAACTAATCTTTGCCAGCCGAGACCGCTCCAGAGGCAGCAACCATTCTCTTCGGATCGACCCCTCCTCTATCCTCTTGATCATGTTCATTGAGTCGCTAAGGAAACAAGCCCTAGTGAATGTCTGTGTCTCGAGCCATGTTATTGCTTTACTTACTGCCATGACTTCCATGGTCAGGCTACTTGTGGTTTCAGTGAAAGCACCAGAGTCCTCCTTCACAATTCTCCCTCTGGCCCGAGCTGTAAAGGCCCATGAGCTTCTCACATGTCGGACGACCGACCCATCTGTGTAGATGACCGCGTCACTGTCTAGCGAATTCTCGAAAATCAACGCTTGTACTTCAGCCTCCACAGCAGCCGGATTTTCTTGTCTGCATTTCCTATCTAGTTGGATGCAAACTGAAAAGGATGTGCAGAAGTCTGTTGGCACTTGCACCCACTCCTTGCCAGGTTCTAAGTCCTCAAGCGAACACACCTGTTGAAGAATGTCTTCGGCTTGACCCATCCACGACCGCCCTCTTTTTAACCTGCTGCCCTTCACCTTCCTAATTTCACTATGCAGGGATGTTGTGTGTTTGCGTTAATTCTGAGGTAGGCGCGTGCCCTGCAACCTTGTATTCTCTCTTCAATGGTTGGAAAATCAAGAAGGTAGCGCATCGCCCTGCATGCTGTATCTCTTGTACATCCAAGAATTATGCGCATAGCTTCATTCTGTATCCTTTCCATCTGCTTATGGCTGAGAGTCAGGATTGCCATTGCATACTCCAAAACAGACATGACCAGCCCCTCGTACAGAAGACATAGATGGCGCTGCTCACGGTTTGCTGCCGCCATCACCCGCATCGCAGCCAAACCCCGCTTGGCCTTTGTTATCACCTGGTCTATGTGCACATTATAAGCAAGGCTTCGATCAAACCGTATCCCTAGGTAATTCATTGCCTGCGTTCTTTCCACCGTCTCTGAACACATATTAACAGTTGGTGTTGGAGTGTTGACAATATGATTATTCAACTAGAACCAAGTCACTATTGCCTTTGTTGGGTTGACCATTGCCCCAGCTTCATCACACCAAGTACTTATGCGATTGAGTTCGGTTTGTAGTTCCACAGCAACCTGCTCTCTATCCTTACCCTGACGATACACTAAAACATCATCGGCATATGACAATGTCCTGCCAGGTCCAGTGATCTGCTCACTGGTGATTCTCACTGTGTAGGCGTTGAACAGTACCGGAGATAATGGTGATCCCTGTGGTAGGCCAGGTGGAGATTATACTTAAAGCAATGATACTATGAAAGTGATACTACTCTGACAGCAATTTTACTATGACAGTGCAGTTATTCTGATGTCAATGATACAATAATACTTAGAAAAGGAGATGATACTCTAATAGAAAAAACACTTTGAAAGTGATTATCATCATCATCATCCTCTTACACCTTTGCCATCAAACGTTGTGGGGAGGAATAATTGGTGCTCCAGCGTCCAATGGGTAGAAAGAGATAACACTCTTAAAGAAATGACACTCAAGCAGCAAACAACCAAAGCTTATAACTCTTATAAGCAATTATAATTTGAACAGCTATTTATTTTGTTTTGTTATTCACATATCCTTTACAGGACATCGTGTAAGAAAAGAAGATGATAAGCAGAAATAGACTTACCAAGTCTAAAGTCTACATACCCCTCCCCTCCTGACAAAACTAATTTGGTGTTTGATGGAGGGGCAGGCGTAGCTTCTCCCTTGGGAGGCGGAGTAGAGGATGGTAGTGCAAGGTCAGAAGCTGCACTCAAGCCTTGTCTCTGAACACCTGGTGAACACAAGAATAAAATCACAAGTTTTAGTTATGCTAGATAAATAACAATTCAGATCTATGAGTAATAACATCATATTCAATACATTACATCCATTATGTGCCATGCCAGTAAGCATGGGCGGTCATGACTCGCCATTTCATTCAATCACCAAAGTCGTGGATCAGCTCAGTGTTCTTGTCTCGACCATGCCATGTGGTCAAGCCATCTAGGTATTTACTTCTCTGTCTTCCCCTTGTTCTCTTCCCCTTGATCTTGCCAGTTGTCACCAAGTTCTCCAATTTATTTCTTCTCATAATGTGTTCAAAAAAATTTTGACTGTCTATATATAATTTCTCTAATCAATTTACAGTTTTCACTTGTTTCTTGTAGGACTTGGTCATTGGTTTTTCTATCTGTCCATGGTATTCTTTGCATTATCCAAGCCCCAGAGTTTACTTGTTGTTGTTTGTAAAGGACTCTTTATAGACTCATTGAGGAGCATTGGGCACATCTTAAGTAAAACACCCTTGTACATGCTTTGGGTGTATTGGACATATCTTAAGTAAAATATCCTTTTATATGCCTTGGGTGTATTGGGCGTATCTTAAGTAAAATATCCTTTTATATGCCTTGGGTGTATTGGGCGTATCTTAAGTAAAATATCCTTTTATATGCCTTGGGTGTATTGGGCATATCTTAAGTAAAATATCCTTTTATATGCCTTGGGTGCATTGGGCGTATCTTAAGTAAAATATCCTTTTATATGCCTTGGGTGTATTGGGCGTATCTTAAGTAAAATATTCTTTTATATGCATTGGGTGTATTGGGCGTATCTTAAGTAAAATATCCTTTTATATGCCTTGGGTGTATTGGGCGTATCTTAAGTAAAATATCCTTTTATATGCCTTGGGTGTATTGGGCGTATCTTAAGTAAAATATCCTTTTATCTTAAGTCTTAAGTAAAACACCCTTTCACATGCCATAAGGTGTATTGGGCATATTTTAAGTAAAACGCCCTTTCACACGCCATAAGGTGTATTGGGCATATTTTAAGTAAAACGCCCTTTCACACGCCATAAGGTGTATTGGGCATATCTTAATTATAACACCCTTGTACATGCCTTGGGTGTATTGGGCATATTGTGGTGGTGTTATACTTTAACAGTCCAGCTGGCACTTGGAGGGAGATATGGTCATCATCACGCTGACCACCTTGATTTCCCACAACACTTCCTGGTACCCTGGATGTGACTTTGAACCTATGACCCCAGGGTCGGTGGGCCAGCTTGTTAGCTACTGTGCTACCATGGCTCCAGAAGAAGCTGTATTTTATAGTAGTTAAATGCCGTAGCCCAGAGGGGTTAGTTACTGGACAGTCATGTGATTAATGAGCTACGGAGTTGTGCTCAGAGTGACAGTTTTGGCAGGTAGATAGGTTTTCTAGGGAGAGAGTCTGAGCTGGATGGGATTACATCTCGAGCAATTAAGTTCATTCTCATGCTTTTTAACCCTCTTGTAATCAAGGCAACCCAAGTGCAATGGTACTGTGAATGGTATTACAAATACTTGTGATTATAGTGAATAAGCCAAGCTAACTTATGTATTACTATTCAAGGCAATATGAGTGCAATGGTACTGTAAATGGTATTACAAATAGTAATGACTATAGTGAATAAGCCAAGCTAACTTATGTATTACTATTCAAGACAATATGAGTGCAATGGTACTGTGAATGGTACAGAGTGAATTAAAAATACCAATGATTACAGTGAATAAGCCAAGCTAACTTATGGATTAATAATCATGGCAATATAGTTGCAGTGGTACAGCAACTATTACAAACAATAATAGAGTAAATGGTTGTGGATCAAATGTCTAGCCTACTCCATGCGCGCGTAAAAAATCCCTTGGCTGCTGGAACCCAACATCAAAAGACCGAATAAGGAGCTACTGAGGTTAAATGTCACAGCTGGAAAACCTACACAGACAAGACACAGCATATGTGGGTCTGACACACCCACACTTAGAAGGTTTATATCCTCACGGATGCCAAGGAATTTGTGCACTATGTTCAGATCCTCTATGTATATTCAATGGGAAGAAACTAGAGTACATATGGAGTTCTCTACATGTGCAATGAAAGCAATCCTTTACAAACAAAAAATATTTGCAGGCCAACTATAATTAAAATAAATTAAATACATGGGATGTTTCCCTGCCATAGAGGATTTAGCTAGAAAGTTGAACAAGCAACACCTGTTTATTTAAAACATGATTTCAAGGCAAGAAGACAGACTTCATTGCACCTGGTTTTATCCCATATGCTCGGTCTCTTTCTGCAGGGCAAACTGCCGGAAGCATCACACAGAGCACAAACTCCATAGCTCCAGCGACAACTCCTAGCAGTCTCAAAAAAAATTTCATTCGTGAATTGAATGTTGAAGTCTGGAATTGAACCCACAGCCTTTGGAATGGAAGGCAGGGGGGCATAACCACTCCACCACATAGACTCTTAATTTGGGCGTAATAATTTTTTTTTTTGTAGAAATATTTTGCCAGGGAATATAATATAGATGTCTACACTTCTAGATATGATGGCATGACAAAAGATATTCATTAAAATATGATGGCATGACAAGGCATATTTAAGAAAATATGATGGCATGATAAAGGATATTCATGAAAATATGATGGCATGACAAGGCATATTCATGAAAATATGATGGCATGACAAGGGATATTCATGAAAATATGATGGCATGACAAAGGTTATTCATGAAAATATGATGGCATGACAAGGGATATTCATGAAAATATGATGGCATGACAAGGGATATTCTTGAAAATATGACTGCAATACAAGGGACTTTAATGAAAATACAATATTCTATAGCAGCATATGAGGGTAAAGTTCAAACTTTTTATATAAAACTATCCCTGGGAAATGAAATTATTAGGAACCGAAAGTTTCTCAATGAACTACCAGCTTCTATAAGTCACAAGTTTTCAAAGATTTGCAAGCCTTGGTAATTTTGTTGGATATTCAAGAAATAAAGCTTCTACGGCAGTAACAAAGGTCAGTTCAAGCTTTGACTATTTAAAATTGTCAGTAAGAAACACAATCATCAGCAACCAAAAGTTTCTCAAGGAAATACCAGCTTCTACAACCCCACAAGTTATCACAGAATTACAAGCTTATATGGCAGTAATCATATAATGAAGTTCAAGCTTTCATTATCTAAAACTTCTATCTTCAAGCTTTGGTTATCTAAAACTGTTAATGGGAAACACAATCATCAGCGACTGAAAGTTTCTCTATAACCCACGAGTTATCAAAGAATAACAAGCTTTGGTAACCTAATGGCTATCCAGAATCTGCAAGTTTCAGAAATTAATGGGAAATACAAGCTTCAATGATTAGTAAGCTTTTGAAATAATACAATCTTCTATGACCTAAAGCTTTCAAGGAAACACTCCAGTAATGTAATGGACGAAATGGTTATCAAGGAGACAAATAGTTTCTTAAATTCTATGACCTAATGGTTATTCAGAAAATATAAGCTTATGAAATAAAAGGAAGATATAATGTATATATGACCTAATATTTCTCAACAAAATAAAAGTTTTGACCTACAGTTACCAAGGCAATACATGTCTATCACCTAATAGTTATAGAAACACAAGTTTCCATACTAACATTTGGATGGGAAATAGAAGCTCCTATGACCTAACACTTGTAAAGGAAATTCAAGCCTTTGTGACATAAAAGTGGAAAGGGAAATACACACCTCTATGATCTAAGAGTGGGAAAGATAATACCCAAGAAATACATATGCCTGTGACTAGAGAGTTATTCTGGTAAAAACAATCTTCAAAGATATAACAGTATTAAGGGAAATACAAGCTTCTATGACCTAACAGTATTAAGGGAAATACAAACTTCTATGATCTAATAGTTGTAAGGGAAATACAAGCTTATATGATTTAATAGTTGTAAGGGAAATACAAGCTTCTATGACTTAACAGTTGTAAGGGGAACACAAGCTTCTATGATCTAACAGTTGTAAGGGGAACACAAGCTTCTATGACCTAATAGTTGTAAGGGGAACACAAGCTTCTATGACCTAACAGTTGTAAGGGGAACACAAGCTTCTATGACCTAATAGTTGTAAGGGGAACACAAGCTTCTATGACCTAACAGTTGTAAGGGGAACACAAGCTTCTATGACCTAACAGTTGTAAGGGGAACACAAGCTTCTATGACCTTACAGTTGTAAGGGGAACACAAGCTTCTATGACCTAATAGTTGTAAGGGCACAAGCTTCTATGACCTAACAGTTGTAAGGGGAACACAAGCTTCTATGACCTAACAGTTGTAAGGGGAACACAAGCTTCTATGACCTAACAGTTGTAAGGGAAACACAAGCTCCTATGACCTAATGGTTGTAAGGTAATGGTACAAAGTTTTATGTCCTAACAGTTGTAAGGGAAGCACATGGTCCTATGACCTAATGGTTGTAAGGGAAATATAAGCTTCTATGACCTAACAGTTTAAGGAATATAAACGCTTTTATGACCTAACAGTTACTCAGGAATTATACAGACAAATGGGACCTTACAGTTATTCTGGAAATACTAGCTTCTAAGATCTTACAGTTGTCAAGGAAATGCAATCATCAGAAATCCAAGCTGTAGTTATGCAATGGGAAAGAAAGCTTAGGTATAATATGAAAAGGTATATGTAGTTTCGTTTGAATACCTTCCTCAAAAAGTGGAGACTTTCGTCTTCGAGCTACGGACAGGTCACATAAAAGATGAAAACATATAAATTAAGAAGGTACATGCACAGTAATAAATTCTCAGCAGACAAATAAAATAGAAGTTCAAGAGCAAATGAATACAGAGATGAATAATTTATATATTGTGTCAAAAATATTTCATGCAACCATTCAATCAAAATGACATGCTAGCAAATGCGAGCAAGAAAATTAAACTAGTGAAAAGTTTATGAAATATCAATGACTAAGTAATAGATTTTAATGTTAAATTTAAAATGCAAAACACAATTTAAAATAAGTAAAACCAACCTGCTGAACTCAAAGAGACATTAATAAAGCTTCAAATATAAAACCCATCTGGTACAGTGCTATGGTAAGCTAACATGTTGTCACAAAATGTCCTATTAAATAAATTTACATGGGGGACAATATAAATCCTATAAGATGTAGCACCATGTGGGATAAAATGCCACAAATGTTCTATTAAATCAGTTTACATGAGAGCAAATATAGACAACAGGGACTGCAATTGTAGCAATGTGCAATAACAGACATGTGGTTTCTGAGATTAATGCTGTAAATACCTTGGACAGCCAAAGTATTTAAAAATGATTGCTGAGAAAAGGCTAATGAAGTAGAACATTATACACAACAACAAGAAAGAGACAAACCACTGTTCTGTGGTTAAATAATAAGAAACATACAGGCTCATAAAGATTGCTATGTAAAATAAGCATGAGTATGGTCTGTGTGGTGTGGCTTGCATTACTCATAAAGATGATGGTCAAGAGCATATCCTGGTTTTTCTGCCCAGGGCATGCGAGTGTGTGCGGAAATGTACAGGCTGACAGACTGGCTGCTGCAGCCCTTTTGGAGTGGTGAGCTAGATTAGGACAAGGCTGAGGTGGTGAATGCTCTCTGGTATCAAGTGCAGCAAAATAAAGGACCCACATCATATTCAGCAAAGTGTCTGGAAGACACACATAGCTTAGAGGAAAACATAGGCGGACAGTAAATCAGACTGCTACTGGTACCATTAGCATAGAAACTCTATGCTGGCTCCTGAAGGAGGGGATGGTGCACATGTGGGAATATCCTGAGTGCAAGTCTCCTGAGACTTGATTTCATATTTCACGAGAAGAGAAGCACTGGAGAACTTTGTGATGACTAGAAAGTTCAGGGTAGAAGAGCTAGAGATACACCGAGAGAAATTATACTAGGTTGTCTAAGACAGTGGCATGGGGGAATGTCAGCAACAGAACTGATCAAGTACACCAAGAACCGAGATCTGTGGAGAGACAAGAGCACCTAATACTATGATGCCCACTCCTGGCATTCCATTGAAGGTACAGGTCCTCCAGGGACCCACAGAGTGAGAGAATAACTGTTGGAGATGGCCTGATCTTGTCATTTGAAAGTGCAGGGCACTTGAAGAGATGGTGGTAAATAGTTTAAAAGGATAAGGACAAAGGATGCATATTGCAGATTGATAGGGTTAAGATGGCCATTTGTGTCCTGTCTTAAACTGAAAAAAATTAGACTGATTTTTTTTCCTGTAAGGCCATTGATGTTGTCATTGATTCTGATTGGGTCTTTTCATTAAAAAGAGCATGGTCCACTGTTCCCATTGCCCATCCATTCAGCCGGTCTTCTCTTGTGACTACAATGATGTAAAAGGTAACAGGTGAGTGACCTTGATCTATGTCAACCAGGCTTGCCACCTGTCGAGATCATTGCACAGAGCTCAACTTGTAGGTCCAGCGACAACTCTCGGCGGTCTCCAAAATCTACACCCACGAATTGAATGAGTCCAAAATTGACCCCACAACTTTGGAAGACAAGACAGACACCCCTAAGCTCTGCCTGAGTGATTATATCTTTCCTTTTTGCACAGGCATCAGTTAATAAATATATTTAGTTTCAATATATAAGCACACATACATAATTCTACAAACTGTTTTCAGTCTTTCCTCATCTAGCCTTGGGTGTAGACATAAATTTTTATATCGCAATAGTAGTATAAAAATGCCTAAATGTCAAAGATAATGAATTCTAACTTGCCTGTTGTCAACTCCAACATGGATTTACTTGCTGTATTAACATTTCATGAGACACACTTCATTCAGAGACCCACCAGTTTAAGAAGAAAGAACAATAGTTTTTAAAATCCCAATCAAACATTTGCCACAATTTATAGATTGAAGACACCATGAGTTCAGATAGTTTCCCTATCTTAACACAAGAAAAAAAACCGCCAGATCCAACAAGCAGAAAACAGCAAGAATATAATGAAGCATAGCTGAGTATGTAACTAAACAAAGTACATACAAGCAACCTGACGGACTAAAGCTGAAAAATAAATATAAAATACAATAACTAAACTACTGCACGCTGTTTAAACAGTAACTTTTTTTAACAGCTGGGAATCAACAACAACGAGAATACATTTTTATGTAACAATGAAACAAAACCTTAATTTGTAGCGTGATGGCAAACAAACATGTTTACAACTTTCTAGATGAAAACATACTTGCCAACAACAAATCACAGAAATCAATACTGAGAAAGAAGTGACGGAGAAATGGTAACAAAGTAAAAAGGACTCTTACACAACTTGAGACTTCGAGGAATTTGGTGCACATTCATTCATTCAGTAGCATGTCCTTTGCAGAACCTCGCTCCCATAACAACCTTCCGGAAAACCTCTAGATCATAAAGCAAGATGTCCTGCGTCCGATACACCCATTTGGAGATCATCTGCCACATCCTGCACCCATCTTCTCTTTGGTCTTCCTCTTCCTCTCTTCCCAAGCATATACCCCTCCATTAGTGTTCTCTCCAAACTTTCGTGATGTTTCAAGTGACCAAAATATTTAAACTGTCTTTGTTTTATTTTAGTGCTAGCCACATATCTTTATAGACCAACCTGGCACTTGGGGAGTGCTGTGGTCAGTATCACGCCGGCTGCCTTGACTTCCCAAGACATTTCCTGGCACCCATCTTAGGCTGGGTCCACCTAGGAGCCCAGGTTATTATTAACAAATCCACCTCAGTGCAAATTCAAACCCAAGACCCCCCCAGGTAAGCAAGCCTGCTGGCCACTGCACCACCACAAGCTCTCTGGAGATATGGCTACATGATGGTACGAGGGTAAGTTAATAAGTAAGTCACAAATGGCTGTAGAAAAATAACTAAATATGATAACAACTTGAAACCAGTTTATTAGTAAGCCAGTGCACTTATGAGGGTAAGTTAATAAGTAAGCCAAATAGAAAAATAACTAAATATGATAACTTGAAACAAGTTTATTTTTTTAAACATACACTGTCCCTTTATTTCTCAACATAATTTCCACCAACACTGATGCACTTATCCCATCGTTTTATCAGTCTTCCCAAACCCGCTGCATAGAACTGCGTGCTCTGTTTTCTAAACCACGTTTTCACTTCACGTTCAACTTCGGCGTCCTTCGCGAAATGTCTCCCGCCAATATGGGTTGTCAGTGTTTATGCTGACAAATGTTTGTCCCATAAAGCGGTGCATAGATGGGTAGAAAAAGTTACGAGGGCGAGTTAATAAGTAAGTCACACAGTTCTATGGGATGGCCGGTAAATGAAAACAAAGCACTCAATTCTATGCAGCCGGCTTGGGAGGGCTGATAAAATGATGGGATAAGTGCATCAATGTTGGTGGAAATTATGTTGAGAAATAAAGGGACAATGCATGTATAAAAATAAACTTGTTTCAAGTTATCATATTTAGTTATTTTTCTATTTGGCTTACTTATTAACTTACCCTCGTAAGTGCACTGGCTTGCTAACACGATGATCCTGTGTGTTCAATTGCCACTCCTGAAACCAAAACATGCGGGTGTTGAGGGTGATGAGCATGTTGGAAGGGTTAACCATAGACAGCCAACCGATGGACGAAGTTGACACAGCCAGTGGTCTGAGATTGAGCTGAATATTGAAGAAGATTGGCTATTAAAAACGATAAAACAAAGAAAATTGAAATATTCTGGTCACTTGAAATGTCACGAAAGTTGGGAGAGAACAATAATGGAGGGGTATATGCCTGGGAAGAGAGGAAGAGGAAGGCCAAAGAGAAGATGGGTGCAGGATGTGGCGGATGATCTCCAGATGCTTATGTTTGAGAGGTTTTCCGGAAGGTTGTTATGGGAGCGAGGTTCTGCAAAGGACATGCTACTGACTGAATGAACGAATGAACTGAGATTGGTAAAGACTGATAACTGACGTCTGTAACTGATAACTGAGATTGTAAATGATAATTCAGACTGATAAATGAGGTTGTGATAACTGAGAATTATAACTAAAACAGACTGATAATTGAGATTGGTAACTGATCTGCTAACTAAAACAGACTGATAGCTGTGATTGATAAACGTGATAAGTGAGACTGATAACTAAAACTGATAACATCTAATAACAGATTGGTGACTAAGACTGGTAACTGAGATTGTAACTGATAACTGAGATTGGTCACTGAGATTGATAACTGAGACTGCTAACTAAGGATCTGATCACATGGCGATTGGGTCGGCAATCAAGTATGCTAGTCACTGTGTGCCGCAGCTTCCTACCCAGGATTGAGGTCAAGGAGAAATGACGGAACAAAATGTTGTAGGCTGTAGCAGACATCTGACATGACTAACATGACTACACATGCAACTATCTACTTCATCATTCTGGCCTGAGGACTGCCTTGTACCCTTCAGAACTCTCAAGTACACAGACACAAAACTACTTGTATGCGGTCATTAAACACACAACTACACAATGTAAGAGACAGAGAGACATCATTATAGCCTCAGTGCTTTCTATCAGAAACTGCTAGAACATAAGATATTTCTCATTTCCATTCAAAATATGAATAATTTATTAATTCTTCAGGGGAAAATGAATAGGGTTAGTGCATTATAAACTAAAAATCTGTGTGAAGTTGCAGAAACTGGAAAACATTTACATTACAGAAATCAAGTTTTTGAGAATCCAAAAATATTTGTTTGTTCTTCCAACTCAAGAAATGTACTGTTGCTGATTTGAAAGTTCTATGGTTGCTTTAGTGATATATATTGACAATTGTAACTAATTCAGTCAAAATATACATTAAAACATTTTCTAGCACAACATTTATATAAAATTCCTATCATCATCACCACCAACCAATACACCATGTGAAACATGGACAATTAGCAGACAAAATGAGAAACATCTAATGGCAGTGGAAACATGGTTTCTGAGAGAAATGCAAAAGGACAGAAAAAGAATGGCACAGTCCTTAAAAAAGTGGTTTTGTCTCAATGCCACGAGGCCAAGCCATCCAGATATTTACTTCTCTGCCTATCCTTTGTTCTTTTCTCCTCAT
Source organism: Cepaea nemoralis (assembly GCA_014155875.1). Classification (NCBI taxonomy): domain Eukaryota; kingdom Metazoa; phylum Mollusca; class Gastropoda; order Stylommatophora; family Helicidae; genus Cepaea; species Cepaea nemoralis. Next base: position 112,641 of record JACEFZ010006206.1, on the reverse strand, counting down.
TTTGCTTGTTGTCACCAAGTTCTCCAATTTATATCTTCTCATAATGTGTACTTAACAATTGGGACAACCTACATCTAATTTCTCTAATCATTTTAGGAGTTTCATTTGTTTCTTGTAGGACTTGGTCATTAGTTGGTTTGTCTGTCCATGGTATTCTTTGCATTTTCCTCAGCAACCACATTTCCACTGCCATTAGATGTTTTTCAGCTTGTCTGTTCATTGTCCACGTTTCATATCCATATAAAACCATAGATCCTTTGCGTTATTATTATTATTATCATAAACAAACAAGGTGTAACTTTGACTAGGTAACAACTGGCTTTCTATGCCAGATAAAAATGGTAGGAATTTCATGATTATTTGTGACATCTAGACAAAACCCACACCACTATACCCCTGGGCAAACCTACACCTGTTCAGTCACCCTCAGCTGGCGCTGAATGATGCGTAAACACATTTTCAACAAGTAAATGACTTTCTTACACACCTTAATGTGTATTGGACATATGGTGCTAGTCCCACAGTTGCACAGACCCATCGGCACACCGTTGGTCATGTGATCAGTACAACACCCGAGGGATACGTACCGCATGAGAAATCTCACTTGACATATTCTGTGTGATGTGATAGTTAAAAATAAAAGTTAGCTGCATACCCTTTACAGGACGTTTGCAGTCAACACCAGCATTTTTTGCTGCTGTTGATGTTTTGGCAAGCTTATGTTCAGTAGTTTGCCACTGCTTTCTGAACGACCGGCACCCATACCATTTACGTAAAAAACCAGCGCAACGCGGTCTGCTGCCAAATTGTGTGCAGCTGTGTTTCGAATGCGGTTATCGAACCACACGTTTACAAGTCCGTTGCCACGGAAACCAGCGTGATATGATAGGGCCACCACAATTTGTAGGCCTGAATGCACGGAGGCATAGTTGGACGGGCTTTTCCTCTGTTGGTGGACGACGAACATGGGTGCAGAACCCTCACCTAACCGCACTCTGGACATTATCGGTGTAGCTCCCTATCAACTACACTAACATACCCATCTCAACACATAAATAAATACACTATTTAAACGCAGAAGCCACAAACAATATGTTGCAGGATTTATTGCCTGATATATTTCACTGATGAGATGCAGCAAAACATGCCAGGCAATAAATCCAGCAACATACTGTTTCTGGCTTCTGTGCTTAAATTCACTAAGGTACTACATTGTTTTAAAATACACTGTTACATTCTAGAGTTTATAAAGTCAGAAGAACATTTGCATAAAAATCTAAAACAATTCCATGCTCCACTAGCCATGAACTTTGGAGGGGAAGAAAGCACTGAAGGATTTACAAACATGAAAACAGACCTATATGAAATATAAGCGCTCTACTGACAACAGTAAAAAAACACAGATAGCAATGGAATAATCACGTTTGCTTTGACCAAGAGACGAAATGTATTTACAGTTTTCTGGCAAACGAACGTCTGAAAAATTGTAAATCAAATGCAAATTGAGCAGGCGAGGAAAATGAAAAGCTGAATGATGAATGCATGTCAATGGGAAGCAAGCTGGGTGAAGATGATTAAACTGTTAAATATATTTGATGGGTAACATAATAGTAACATTATGGCAGTGTAACTAAAGATCATTGTTGTAACACTGAATATGTTTATTATATACTATGATGAAAGGTCAGCACGGCAGAGAGGTGTAACACACTTAAACTTTCTTTAGTATGCGAGGGTGTGTGTATTTGTGTGTCGTTGAGTGGGTGCATAACTATGAGAGTTTGTGTAAATGATTAACTATGTATGCAGGTATGTTTGTACATGTTTCTGCATGTGAATGTGTATGTGTGTCTGGCTGCCTGCCTGTTTCACAACATGGTAATATGCATTGTTTATGTTCACAACTTTCATATGACAATGTTTTTTTCCCTGTGTGAATGTAACATGCACAATAGATAATTGATGTATGAAATATGAGTGATTGTAAGGGCCAAATGTAAGAAGGGCCTGCATGCCCAATTTGAGGCCCTTTGAAAATAAATTGTGTTCGTTCTTGTGACAGCTACGTAGTGGGTGTGTTCCACTAGCCGGTCAGCTGGATTTAAATGTGGGCATCTCGTAATGAGAGCAATGGCAAACTACTGAATGTAAAATTAACTAGTAAATCACAAATGGCCAATAAGAATTGGGGTTGATTGTGACATCCTGCAAAAGACATGCAACTTTTAAAAAAAAAACCATGGTAACCTCTCAGACATGGGATGTGATACACCTGTGGCTGAATGGCTACATATTGTCATGGTTATAAAGCAAAAGCAGCATTACAGAAAATAAAAAGTATCTTGTGCAATAAGTCACCATCATTGAATGTAAAAAAGATAGTGCTGAAATGCTATATAGAACCTGTTTTGCTGTATGGCGGTGAATCTTGGAATGTAAATGAACAAATTAGGAAGAACTTGGAAGCAACAGAGATGCGGTCCCTGAGACAAATGTTACAAATTCGATGGTCTGCCAGAGTAACTAACAGCGATTGCTTGAAAGAGGCTAATGAAACTAGAACATTATATACAACAATAAGAAGGAGATAAATAGATTTCTTTGGTCATGTGATGAGAAGAGAGGCATTGGAGAACATCGTGATAACTGGAAAGATCCATGAGAAAAGAGGCAGACCAAGAGAAATGATACTGGATGGACTGAGACGGTGGCATGGAGGAATTCATAAACAGAGATGATCCAGAACACCAGGGACCAAGATCCGAGGAGAGACATGAACATCTTCGCCAGCTGGCAGGCCACATGATGTCATAGGATGATATGTATAGTCATCTTTTTCTTATATACATCCCAGAATACACCAGACAGTAATAATATCCGCTCATATGCAGAAGCATAAGAAATGAAAGTAGACTGGAAATAAGTCTCCAACTGGCAACACAAACAGCCCTTGCTCTTTGAAAAGAAAAAATTAAATCAGATAAATATTGTGAAATTTGTAACCAACAGTCCCACATTAATGTATAACATCTGGTGAGGATTGTACACAGGGCTAGGGATTCATGGGATAAGAATTAACAAGTGACAATCAAATCTTATCAACTGTAACCGGTAAAGGTAAATCTGAATGAATACAAAATATGACAGGATAAGCTCGGCGAGAGGAAAAACACACACACACATAACAGGCAAATGTTTCGACCAAAGTCTTTATCAGCGAAGAAAATCAAAAGCAAAATAATATTAATTTAAAAAAGAAGCTTACTTTAGTTATTGAATTAAGTGTAAACTGATCATCAAAAAACAAAAACTCACACACCTAGTCTTTTATTTTGGGGTATTTATCAGATTAAACTTGAATTTAACCAGATAAGTAATCTTGGGGAAGGGGCCTGAATTGTGACAGGACTGGCTAGCCAGGAATGGAGCCAGTCACCTCAGTTCCTGAAGTTGTGGTTTAGTCTTCTTCTGTCATCCTTGATCTTGCACTGAGGCATGGGCCCTCAATCAACTCACTCACTCCCAGCCGTCCAATATCTTTAGCTATCCCAAGCAGCCCATCCCTGCCCCTCACTACAATTGCATCTCTACATCTCTTCTCCATGTGTTTTTGGGCTTTCCTTTATTTCTTTTGTCTTGTGGATTCCAGACAAAGGTCTTTCTAGTTATATTATTCTCAAGTTTTATCATCGTATGCCCTATCCAGCACCAGCATGTCTTCTTCGCCTCTTGGTTCACTGATATTTCTAGTTGTCTCCATTGGTGATTCTGTCATACCATTTTAATCCTTCCAATTTTCTGCAGGCACCATTTATGAATGTTTGTAGTTTATCTGTAACCGTTCTCCAAGTTTCTGATTCACATAGCAGTACTGATTTAATATTAGAATTGAATATTCTAAGTCTGCTTCTAAGTTTAATTTCTTTTAACTTTTACAAATTTTCCTGTATCTCAATACTGGTGAAATATTTTTTGTAATTTTGATCAAAAACATTTTTTAAGCATTTGTTACCAAATTTGAATACTCTTTTTAATCACATTTGATTGAGATGTTAATTTTATTAAAAAATCTGGCAGTTAGCTACATTTTACAGCTGCAGACGTTACAAGGTCACTCATCAAGACCTTTAAAAAAATGACAAATGAAATTTATGGGGAAATATTTTAGAAGAGGCAGAATAGAGAAATTAGCCTTATTTGAGAAAATACTATTACTGTTTTGTTACCTTATATAAATTGTTCATGTAAATTATTAGCAGTGGCAGAATTAGCACAGGTAGGACAACAAACACAATAAAATTATAGCTGTCATCAACAATCAAGCCTGCTTGTATGGGTGCATTCATTGGGTTATATGATATGAGATGTTAGAAAAATGATTCAGGAATTGGGCAAAAGAAAGAATATTAAAAACAATGCTTCTACCACCTTCTTCAAGAAACAACTCAGAAACAGTTGGTTCTCCAAAGCGTTTCTGTGGAGCTGTAAAAACATAATGTAACTAATAGTTCAGGATGTTACTTTAGGCTGGACACATGACTTTATACATGAACTTTCTTTCAAGGCTCTCACTGTCATAATAAAGCTTTGTTATACAATCTACTTCAAGTTACTGGCCTGGAGGAGAAATCGGCCATCTTGACTCACCAATCTTCTTTGTCATCTGATAATTTAATAAAGCTTTGTTTTACAATCTACTTCAAGTTACTGGCCTGGAGGAGAAATCGGCCATCTTGACTCACCAATCTTCTTTGTCATCTGATAATTTAATAAAGCTTTGTTTTACAATCTACTTCAAGTTACTGGCCTGGAGGAGAAATCGGCCATCTTGACTCACCAATCTTCTTTGTCATCTGATAATTTAATAAAGCTTTGTTTTACAATCTACTTCAAGTTACTGGCCTGGAGGAGAAATCGGCCATCTTGACTCACCAATCTTCTTTGTCATCTGATAATTTAGTAAAGCTGATGTTATTTATAGTCATATTTGTTGCTCAGCTGTTTAAGCTTTCTACATACATCTTTCTCTGACTTCCTTAGGCTTTCTTAATGAAACAATCTTTCTCTGACTTCCTTAGGCTTTCTTAATGAAACAATCTTTCTCTGACTTCCTTAGGCTTTCTTAATGAAACAATCTTTCTCTGACTTCCTTAGGCTTTCTTAATGAAACAATCTTTCTCTGACTTCCTTAGGCTTTCTTAATGAAACAATCTTTCTCTGACTTCCTTAGGCTTTCTTAATGAAACAATCTTTCTCTGACTTCCTTAGGCTTTCTTAATGAAACAATCTTTCTCTGACTTCCTTAGGCTTTCTTAATGAAACAATCTTTCTCTGACTTCCTTAGGCTTTCTTAATGAAACAATCTTTCTCTGACTTCCTTAGGCTTTCTTAATGAAACAATCTTTCTCTGACTTCCTTAGGCTTTCTTAATGAAACAATCTTTCTCTGACTTCCTTAGGCTTTCTTAATGAAACAATCTTTCTCTGACTTCCTTAGGCTTTCTTAATGAAACAATCTTTCTCTGACTTCCTTAGGCTTTCTTAATGAAACAATCTTTCTCTGACTTCCTTAGGCTTTCTTAATGAAACAATCTTTCTCTGACTTCCTTAGGCTTTCTTAATGAAACAATCTTTCTCTGACTTCCTTAGGCTTTCTTAATGAAACAATCTTTCTCTGACTTCCTTAGGCTTTCTTAATGAAACAATCTTTCTCTGACTTCCTTAGGCTTTCTTAATGAAACAATCTTTCTCTGACTTCCTTAGGCTTTCTTAATGAAACAATCTTTCTCTGACTTCCTTAGGCTTTCTTAATGAAACAATCTTTCTCTGACTTCCTTAGGCTTTCTTAATGAAACAATCTTTCTCTGACTTCCTTAGGCTTTCTTAATGAAACAATCTTTCTCTGACTTCCTTAGGCTTTCTTAATGAAACAATCTTTCTCTGACTTCCTTAGGCTTTCTTAATGAAACAATCTTTCTCTGACTTCCTTAGGCTTTCTTAATGAAACAATCTTTCTCTGACTTCCTTAGGCTTTCTTAATGAAACAATCTTTCTCTGACTTCCTTAGGCTTTCTTAATGAAACAATCTTTCTCTGACTTCCTTAGGCTTTCTTAATGAAACAATCTTTCTCTGACTTCCTTAGGCTTTCTTAATGAAACAATCTTTCTCTGACTTCCTTAGGCTTTCTTAATGAAACAATCTTTCTCTGACTTCCTTAGGCTTTCTTAATGAAACAATCTTTCTCTGACTTCCTTAGGCTTTCTTAATGAAACAATCTTTCTCTGACTTCCTTAGGCTTTCTTAATGAAACAATCTTTCTCTGACTTCCTTAGGCTTTCTTAATGAAACAATCTTTCTCTGACTTCCTTAGGCTTTCTTAATGAAACAATGTATGAAAGGAGAGAGACAAGAAGGGCAGAATATTGTCAGGTCTGCGTGCCCAATTCTTTACCCATTGAAAACAAATCAAGCCCATTCGTTCTCTAGCCTTTTTCCCCTGTATAAAACTCACTGATCTATTCCATCCCTTCTGTTAGAATGCCCCATAAATGCCAGTTAGCTTCTCCTTATGGGTGGATTTTGAGTCATGATATACTCTGTATTTAACACAGTAAGTTTCAATTACACTCTGTGACAGCAGTTCAAACCTGTGGTGGTTTGCCCTAGCCATTATGTTTATACGAGGGGAAGTCAATAAGTAAGTCCCAAATGGCTGTAGAAAAATAACTAAATATGATAACAACTTGAATCCAGTTTATTTTTATACATACATTGTCCCTTTATTTCTGAACATAATTTCCACCAACATTGATGCACTTATCCCATCGTTTTATCAGTCCTCCCAAACCGGCTGCATAGAACTGCATGCTCTGTTTTCTAAACCATGTTTTCACTTCACATTCAACTTCGCCATTCGCAAAATGTCTCCCGCCAAGGTGGGTTTTCAGTGGACCAAAAAGGTGGAAATCGCTAGGGGCTAAGTCGGGGCTGTAAGGTGGATGTTCCAGAACTTCCCACCTTAGTTGGTTAATTTTCTCCTGAGTTAATCGAGCCGTATGTGGTCTGGCATTGTCATGAAGAAGCAACACTCCTCTGGTCAGCAGTCCTGGACATTTTCTTCAAATTGCATCATGAAGCATCGATAGAACTTCACAGAACGATTCAGAATTCACATTGTCACCTTTCTTCTTGAAATTGGTTAAAAGCACTCCTTGACAATCCCAGAACACTGTCAGCATAACCTTCCCTGCTGATGGTGTAATCTTGAATTTTTGGACACAAGGCGAAGGACGTTTCCATTGCATTGAAGCACGCTATGATTCGGGCTGGTAGTGATGCACCCATGAATCGTCCCCTGTAACAATCCTGCTCAGCATGTCTTCTCCTTCATCTTCGTATCGACAGAGATAATGCAAGGACTGGCCAAATCGGTTCATTTTCTGTTCTGCCTTTAATTGTCTGGGTACCCACCTTGAGCACTTTCTTAAATTTTAATCGATCATGCATTATGCTGTATGCTGAACCACATAAGCATCCTATTGCAGATGCTACAGAGCCTATCGTTACTCGCCTGTCACCTCTAATCATCTCCTCCGCTCACTGCACAGATGCTTCTGTTGCAATCTCAACAGGAAGACCAGATCGGATTTCATCAACAATATTAGAGCGTCTTTGAGCGTCTAAAATTTTTCTACCCAGCTATGCACCGCTTATTTGCACATTTGTCAGCATAAACAGGAAGCATTTCCTCATAAATGTCCTTTGCAGGCAGTCCTTTTGCCCACAAAAAATGCGTAACGGCACAATGCTCTTCGGCTGTACACTCCGTAAGTATAGTCGCCATTTTGTTTATGTGCTACGCATGCCCATGAGACACCTAGCGCCACCTGATGAATGGGAATATAAAGTTCAATGTTGCTGTCACCTAATGACACCTGTAGAAAACACCAACTACATTTACCTGCCATCCCACAGAACTGTGTGACTTACTTATTGACTAGCCCTTGTAATAGCATCCTCTCCCTAGCACAGCTAAAGCAATGACCAGTTTTGATTTTCTTAAGATACTTTCTACAAATATATGTAGCATTACAATGAGACTTAGAAATAAGCATATATACATACATGCATTCATTGTGAACGAACATTTACCGTGCAAATTGATCTTATCAGTCATATTCACTATCGCCTTTGGTTGTAGTTAAAATGCCTTCTTCTGAAGCACAATGTAACAAACTATCGTCTGTCAAGATATATATATTTATCAAGAGAAATAAACATTCATGCAATGATTACTCATTTTCAAATTGTCTTATCAGTGCCTATCATAACCCATATCTTCATTTATTTATATATTTTTGTAGAATCCTCTGGGTTTCTATGATTTTTCAAAGAGGTGACAATGATGAGGGAAACTACAACCCTATAGTATAATAAATACTATATATAAATGGAAAGCAAATATGGCCAAGGAGATTAGAATGACCAGAGAAAAAATGAAGATGAGAGTCTTAAATATCAACTGAATTAAAGCCACTGTTGTGTTTTTTTTTTTTTTTTTTGCATATCCATTTACAGGACATCGCTGTCAACACCAGCATTCTGCTGCTGTTGCTGATGTCTTGGCAAGTTTATGTTCAGTAGTTTGCCATTGCTTTCTGAATGACTGGCACCCATACCAATTTGTTAAAACCCAGCGCAACGCGGTCTGCTGCCAAATCGCGCGCAGCTGTGTTTCGAGTGCGGGTAAGCAGGATTATGAACCGCGTCCATAACCTCTTCGCCGCAGAGACTAGCAACTGTTATATACTTATGCTAAAATGTAAATATAAATAAGTGATGATGGGGACAAATTACCACGTCACAATACTACATAAAGTACATACAAAAGGCTTCATAAATTGCTAAAGGTAATAAAATCAAACAACTGAAAGTCAGTTAAAAAGTTAACTTTCTTGTATGTTAGCATTCTTGTATGATTCTCAATTACAGGGTAACTAAAGTTGCTTGATATGTTACAGTTAACAAAATGGATTAAAAAATAACCAGTTGTAACAAAGAGCATGCACATATTGTTTTCTGGAAAGGCAGTTTAAAAAATGTGAAAGAAAGTCAAAACTGTACCAAAAATAATCCCACCTTTATAATTAACCATTAAGTCGTATCAAAAATAATTAAAGTTGTCATTACCATGGTCCTGGCAGTTTAATCAACTTGTTTTTGGAACAATGAACTGCTAAATTGTAACCTTAATCTGTTCTAACTGCAACATTGTAAATGATATGGCCCCGGCCAGTTTAATTAACCTGTTTTGAAACAATGAACTAATAAACTGTAACTTTATCTGTCCTAACTGCAACGATGTAAATGATAATGCCCCAGCCACAGTTTAATTAATTTGATTTGAAACAATGAACTGATAAACTGTAACCTTTATCTGTTCTAACTGCAACGATGTAAATGATAATGCCCCAGAGACAGTTTAATTTACTTGTTGTGAAACAATCAGCTGCTAAATTGTAATCTTTACCTGTTCTGATATGCTGCACTGCATCTGTTCTATTTATAACACTGCAAGTGATTTGCTTTAGGTTTGCCATGAATCACTTTCAATGCACACAGATATCTCCATAAGTGTTCCACTCTCCTCCCATGGATCATACAAAGAGAATTTCAGCAATGCGCACAAACTCCATAGCATCAGTGAGAATCTACACATGTGTTTACCAGATTCTTCTTCTTCTTCTTCAGCGTTCCGAGCCATTGAGGTTCTTTGCTGCAAATACAATCTGTCTCCATTCGTCTCTCTGGTGGACCTTCTCTTGCCAGTCGTTGATTCCAAGTGCTTGTAGGTCTGTATGTATATTATCTCTCCACCGCCTTCTTGGTCTACCTCGGGGTCTACGGTCATTTATTTCCTGAGTGTAAGCGAGTTTTGTTTCCCTATTATCTTCCATTCTTTCTATATGCCCCAGCCATTGTAGTCTATTAGCCTTCATGATGTTTACCAGATTCACACTCTATAAATATTCCTTCCATAGGCAGTTTATCTCATTTTGAAATTCAGCTTCGGCAGACGCCTATTGGGCATCCTCTTTGCGATTTTCACCTACAGATGTCCCCCAAGCTTTTTCCCTTGCCCAAGAATGATTAATTATTACTAACAAAATACTGCATTTGAAAATACTACATTCTTACCAAGGAAGAAAAGAAGTTATTTACTTTCTCTTATAAAACAATCCCTGATTGTCTATGACTATCAAATACTATTCGTGGGTTTATATTTGGGCCAAGATGTTAGTATAATTTAAAGTGCTCGTGCTAGAGATAAGAATAAGAAAAGTAACCAACCAAACAAAATAAAACACAAATAAAAATGTTAAACCAATGCAAATGACAAGAACATGCCTAATAATTATGATAATTAAAAATAATAAACAACTTCTGAATAACTATTTACTCGAAATGTAATTTCATTTATTTAATGATCATTTTTATATTTTCAGGATGTGACATTTTGAATGAATTAGTTTTAGTCACTTAATGAAAACATTTTAAACAAACAATATGTGGAAAGCATTAGATAAATACAGATTCCTATTTAGAAAATTGGAAGCTTTATATATATATTTCATACCAATAATGTCTAGTTAAAGGACCTAAAATAAACTGCTATATTAGATGGTAGTAGTGATTACGTATTAAAATTATAACTCAGATGGGGTTATTTGTTAGAAAATTAACAATGTTTGCGCTTCATTAGCTACGAACCTGGCACAGAGACAAAATCTTCTACCAACCTGGCCCAGCAACAAAACTTTTCGACCAACCTGGCACAGAGACAAAAAACTTCTACCAACCTGGCACGGAGACAAAGAACTTCTACCAACCTGGCACGGAGACAAAGAACTTGACCGCATCCTTATGACCATGGAAAGACAACTGGGCTTGGGCCATGGAACAGTATGGTATAAATGTTCCGGGTGTCACACTGTCTGTTTTGGCGTCACTGTAGACACGGATGACTCCACCAGGTCGTCCTCCGCCACTGGATGATCCACCAACACCAGTGGATGACGTGATCATTGGCTGTTTGTTGCCTGTATTAAAAAAGCAGTGAAATTTGGAAAATACATTTTAACAAATAAATACTTGCAGTAACCTTTGGCAAAGTAACACAAGTTATATTTCATAGTGATAAGATTAAAAGTGACTTCATGACTGGACAGGGGTGCAGACAACAAAACTTGGTAATTGGGGAGGCAGAAGTTCAGGCTGTGGAATCTGAGAATTCTTTGGAGGGTGATGTAGCCATTTACACACATGGGTCTGTGTTAAATACGTGAGTAGCTTATGGGCTTTTATGGCTCAGGTGAGAGGGCGAACTGTGCAGGAAGATTGTGGTGCCTTCGCCGTGACAATTAGCTTGGCTATAGAGGTCATGCCAGTAACTAAAGCTATAGCTGGAGAGACAGACTTTCACCAGGGCATGTTTTCTTGGTGACTCACCGAGTGTACTCAGTAAGAATGAGATGGGCTGGGTTCGAAGACAGTGGGCAGTGTTTAAAGAGGTCAAGCCTGACAAAAATCATGTTAATTTTTGTGCCAGGGCAGGGATGTGTAAGAAGAAACAAAGAAGCTACTGTGGATATTGGACAAGCCCAGGCTGATATAGTGAGTGCCGTCAGAGAGATTAAAGGAATCAAATGGCTGCAAATCTGCAACCCTGACGAGACAGTAGAAACATCACGCCAAAGAAGCGAATTCTGACTGTTCCAGGACTAAAGAAGAACAGCCAACCAATACAGAACTGGTGTCGCTGACTACTGCATGTTTAAGGAGATAGTGAGGAGGAGATCTGAGCACTTATAGACTGAACAGTTTGATATGCAATGACGATAATCTATCGATTAACTAACTAACATGACTTCACCTTTTATGTAAGAAAAAATATCAAAGTGATTATCCCTTCCAAATGCACCAGAAAAAAAGTGTATATCCTTCCTGAACATAGCAGATAAAAGTGACTATTCCTACTGAACACAGCAGATAAAAGTGTCTATCTCTCCTGAAAATAGCAGATAAAAGTGACTATTCCTCCTGAATATAGCAGACAAAAGTGACCATCCTTCCTGAATATAGCAGATAAAAGTGTCTATCCCTCCTGAACACAGCAAATAAAAGTGACTATCCCTCTTGAACATAGCAGATAATAGTGACTATCCCTCTTGAACATAGCAGATAAAAGTGACTATTCCTCCTGAACACAGCAGATAAAAGTGTCTATCTTTCCTGAAAATAGCAGATAAAAGTGACTATTCCTCCTGAATATAGCAGACAAAAGTGACCATCCTTCCTGAATATAGCAGATAAAAGTGACTATTCCTCCTGAACATAGAAGATAAAAGTGACTATTCCTACTGAACACAGCAGATAAAAGTGTCTATCTCTCCTGAAAATAGCAGATAAAAGTGACTATTCCTCCTGAATATAGCAGACAAAAGTGACCATCCTTCCTGAATATAGCAGATAAAAGTGTCTATCTCTCCTGAAAATAGCAGATAAAAGTGACTATTCCTCCTGAATATAGCAGACAAAAGTGACCATCCTTCCTGAATATAGCAGATAAAAGTGTCTATGCCTCCTGAACATAGAAGATAAAAGTGACTATCCCTGCTGAACATAGCAGATAAAAGTGACTATCCCTCCTGAACATAGAAGATAAAAGTGACTATCCCTGCTGAACATAGCATATAAAAGTGACTATCCCTCCTGAACATAGAAGATAAAAGTGACTATCCCTCCTGAACATAGCAGATAAAAGTGACTATCCCTCTTTAACATAGCAGACAGAAGTGACTATCCCTCTTTAACATAGCAGATAGAAGTGACTATCCCTCTTGAAAATAGCAGATAAAAGTGACTATTCCTCCTGCACACAGCAGATAAAAGAGTCTATCCCCTGCACACAGCAGATTGATTGATTGATTGATCTAGGAATCGACATCACAGCATTTGGTTCATTCCCATAAGTGCTCCGTCCCCATCCTCAGTAGCCAGCGAAGAGTTCCAACACTAATAGTACCAGTAGCAATCTGATTATAAGTCCGTCTTGCCTTTCTTCTGAGCGTTGAGCGTCGGCCAGATCCCCTTGTCACTCCTCGCTGTCTCATTCTTGCCAGACCATGGTAATCCATTTGCTCCTCTGAGGTGTACACGTGATCCCACAAGGCTGCAACCACATCTGCCTTGTCATGTATAAATACTCCACCAAGTTCTGCAGAGCCAGCCATTCTGTCCGCCTGTTCATTTCCCAGCACACAGCAGATAAAAGTGACTATCACTCTTGAACATAGCAGATAAAGGTTATTACTCCTCATGAACATAGCAGATAAAAGTGACTATCCCTCCTCAACATAGAAGATAAAAGTGACTATCCCTCCTGAACAGACTATCCCTCCTGAACATAGCAGATAAAAGTGACTATCCCTCCTCAGCATAGCAGATAAAGGTTATTACTCCTCTTGAACATAGCAGATAAAGGTTATTACTCCTCCTGAACATAGCAGATAAAAGTGACTATCCCTCCTCAACATAGAAGATAATAGCAGATAAAAGTGACCACAGCCTACTGGGAAGACTTCTGATCCATCACTAGTAACCATGCCCTATGCATTTTCATGCCTGTGGTATCTTTAATATTTTGTGTTCACCGTTATGGCGGTTGACCCCCGCCTTGTCTTTCAAGAACCATGCTTTCCATTACTGCTCAGTTTCTAAAAGATTATATTATTTATTAGCCAGATTTCTTCATTGTTCGGGTCCAAAAGTATGTCCATACTTCTTTTATTCTTGATCCACACTACTGTAAGAATTTTTCCTTTTCTGTGAGAAACAATCATGGTGGATAATATAAATTTATATGTAATAAGAAAGAGGAAAACAGCTTTCTTTGGTCAACTGATGAGAAGAGAGACATTGGAGAACATCGTGACAACTGGAAAGATCAAGGGGAAAAGAGGGAGAGGTTGACCAAGAGAAATGATGCAGGATGGATTGAGATGGTGGCATGGAGGAATATCATCAGCAGAGTTGATCCAGAAAACCAAAGACTGAGATGCAGGTCCACATGGCCAAATGAGTAAGAACGTCCTCTTAAACATCCAGTGTGCTGATGCCGAGGTTAGCAATTCAACCCCTACACCAGACAGCTGGACTAAAATGTTGACCTGTCATCCTTGACATGAGGACGTTAATTACAAGCATCTCTGAAGTCGGAGTGGGCTCACCTGATGGCGAGGGGAACTGTTAATAGGGAAAGCTAATCCACACACAAAATTCAGTCCATCACTACTATAAATTGTGTGTATAGACTACGCTTGAGTTCAAAGCCAGCGAGCGCCAAAAAAAAAAAAACCTGAGATCTGTGGAAAGTCATGAACACCTATGCCAGCCGGCATGGCACTTGATGATGATGATGATGATGATGATGATGATGATGAGGTGGTGTTCCAGTTTACTTTATGCACTGCGTGAACAGAGTGCTGACGCTGTGGCGAAGGGATAATGAACACTATTCCAGCAATCTCACATTAGAAACACAGCTGCAAGCAATTTGGAAGTAAACCACTTAGCGTTGGTTTTCATACAATGGTATGAGTGTCAGTCATTCGGAAAGCAATGGCGAAATACAGAACATAAAACTTGCCAAAAACATCACAACCGCCAAAATATGCTGGGGTTGACTGCGACACCCTGTAAAGGATATGCAACTAACTTGTACATGTGGTGTACTCACTCTCTGACAGCGGGACAGATATGATCACTCCGTTGCCTGTGCCAATCCACAGTCGGTTGCAGGATATGAGCATGGCTGTTATACGGACAAATGAGAACCCCAGCTTGCCAGCGCCTGCATAATCATATATATATATACTTGTTAAATATGTGCTGTATGCATAACACTACAATAACTATAAGTAACAAGTACAACAATAAATATAAGTAACAAGTACAATAAATATAAGTAACAAGTGCAATAAATATAAGTAACAAGTACAATAACTATATAATATAATAAAATATAAGCACCTATACTAGACACATGAAGAACATAATGGTGCTGTGTTCAGTCTGGGCAGCTTTCATTGTGTGGAATTGGGCTTGAGTCTAGGCTTCCTGTGTAGAGCCTAACATTAGTGCTTTGATATTGTGTTTAACTTCAGGGTTATTTTGTGTAACTGCTGCTTGCTTTCTAACTGAATTTTAATACTTTCTTTTCATAAGCATCCTTGCTTCTTTCAGTTTAGACTCTTTAGTGAAAATGTTTCTTCTTGATGTCAGTTTTGCCCGGTCTCTTCTTCCTCTTCCTCTTTTGCCTTTTGTCTCACAATGGACCACAGGCCCTCAACTAATTCACACCAAGCCCTTTGTAGCCTTGTTCATGATCAGTTGGATGTTACAGTTATGTATTTTTAGGGATGAAGTAGCCTGGCTCACACCAACCCTCCTTGGTCAACTTCTATGAAATGCATGGCAGCTGTTATTTATATTCTTTTTGTGTGTATTGTTGTATGTATTGTGCATTGTTGCGCACATAAAAAATCCCTTGGCAGTTGGGAATCGAAAAAGAGTAGCCTAAAGCCGCTGCCCGGGCAAAAATGTTAAGTTAAAAATCTACCCAAAGGTATTTCAGGATTCTCGTTAGTGCTACGGAGTTTGTGCACTGAGCTCAGATTCTCTGGACTCAGACTTGAGTTAGGAGTAGAATGGAGCACTTAAGGGTTACACCCGTGTGCCGTGATGTTGATCCGTCAACTAAACTTATATTTTTTTTATCAGCTAACATACAGGCTGCCTCTCATGGCTTGAATATCTGTGTGCAGGAAATCATTTTGCTATTCAGACAGCTGATTCTGATGTTCTGTATTTGCTCTTATAGCAAGCCAGTTGGTGTAGTTCAGTTCAGTCGCAGTTCCAACATCACAGGAACGGGTCGTTGCCCAATGTTGGTGTAGTGCTTCGGATAATAAACTGACACTGGCATCAGCGTGGTTGGACAAGGTTCGATGCCTGTACTTGTCGCTTAAAAAGGGCCACATATTTCTCCATGCACTCAGGTCCTAACACTTCACATACCCACAAGTTCCTGCTATAGGATTTGTTTGTCTGTAACAGTCACTCTTGCTAGACGACCTTCGAGACCAATTATCCACAATGCATCTTGCGTGCTGATTAAAAACATATATTACTACTGCATCTTTTTAGATGTATACTATAGAAGTGAACATATTCACCTCACAGGTGAAACACATATCATACACATGTCACTGATGCTTCAACGTATATGGATGTGTAAAGTGTAATTCTTTTTTAGTTTCCAATTGGTTCACTGGTTAACTTTATTATAACAATACAGATTCAAAACTTTTTTTTTATAACAACACAGATTCAAAACTTTTTTTAATAACAATACAGATTCAAATTACTGGTGATGCTATAAGCAGAACAAGCAAAATATCAGCTAGGAGGTCAACGTGGCTGATTGAATAAGAGAACTCATCCTTAAACATCTGGTGTGCTGATGTCAAGGTAGCATGTGTAACCCCTGTACCTGTCACTTGGATTAAAATGTTGACTTCTCCTCCTTGGCTTGGGGACGTAAATTACAAGTACCTCTGAAGTCAGAGTGGGTTCACCTAATGGTGAGGGACTCAGGTAATAAGGAAAGCTAATCCACGCAAAAATCAGACCAGTGCACTAGAAGTAGTAGGACATGTATGAACAACGTTTGAGTTCAAAGCCAGCGCAACAATAACAAATATCAACAATGTTCATAGTTCTGCTTATGACATCACCACTAATTCCCTTCTGTAGCAAACGGCAAGTGCAGACATTGAAGCCTAGTTAAACACACTTATACCAACAATGGACAAACAAAAAATACACAACACAAAGAATCAAATAAATTACCCACACAAACAATAAAATAAATAATCTACACAAATGACAGACAGACAAACAGCATACCCAGCATCTTCGACACATATGGCTCAATGTCCACATCCTGCAAGTGATGGTGTGTGTAGGCATGGTAAAGGCGTAGCGTGCTGTCCAGGCGGATGGACACCCAGACTCCATCTCCCAGCCAACATAACTGCCTCACCTGGCTTTCTTTACGTGGATGGACGTCAAAGATGTCCTGCCAGTGCACAAGAACACAATCATTTACATTGTTGAAAAGACTAGAAACCAAAACTGGTTAAACTTGATTACTTTAAAACTTGCTAAATTTGATTACTTTAAAACTTGTTAAATTAGATAGCTGTCAAAACTTGTTACATTTGATTACTGTCAAAACTTGTTAAAATTGATTACTATTATATTTTATTTTTTACAAAGATGCAACAAAAACATGACGACTGTGGCATTTTGCTATCTGGGGGGGGGGGGGGGGGGGGGGGCGCAAACAGCCCATGAATTATATGATTGTAAAAGTATGAGAAAGATGCAGACAGGCATGATAGATGCAGACAGTCATGATTGCAGTCAACAATCAATACTCTGTTGGATTTTTTCTCCCAGAACATGCTGGTGTGGTGGGCAATGAGTAGGCGGACAGATTGGCTGGGTCTGCGCCACTTGGTGGGTTTTTGTTGCATTATAAGACAGATGTGGTCGGGGCCCTTCGGAATTGTCTGTATAGGGCAGAAGAACAGATAGCTCATCATGGCTTAGAGAGAATGGTGCTGCAGGGAATGGCCATAGGCTCTGGATCTCACACTGAAAACTCAGAGGAAAAGCCAGTCAGGCATATAATCAGACTGCTACTGGTATCATTAGTATTGGGACTCTTTGCTGGCTGTTGCAGATGAGGACAGAGCACATATGGGTAACATGATGAAAACAGGGCAGCTCATTCTAGATAAAACAGTGCATGTTTTTTTTTCTAAATAGGGTTAGTCAGACAAAGACAACAAAGAGGAGGAGGATAAGGAGGAGATTTTAGTATAAAATTGTCCATAGAAAAATACCCATGACATGTGCCCCCCCCCCCCCCCCCCCCATGAGATAGAGAGAGAGAGAGAGAGAGAGAGAGAGAGAGAGAAAGAGAGAGAGAAAGAGAGAGAGAGAGAGAGAAAGAGAGAGAGAAAGAGAGAGAGAGAGAGAGAGAGAGAGAGAGAGAGAGAGAGAGAAAGAGAGAGAGAGAGAGAGAGAGAGAGAGAAAGAGAGAGAGAGAGAGAGAGAGAGGATTTAGTTCCCAAGGGCATTACCTGTGATTACCTTTCCCTGCTACTGAAGAACAAACCTGCCAGAATGTGTACATTCTGATTAAATAGCCGTAGGAGATGCTGGGTGAAGTGTGTGGTCTTCACACAACCTAGCCACAGCATACTTCCTTACCACCTTTCTAAACAATACAATTCCCTGAAAGTCATGACAATTATTCTGCACTCATTTGCTAAGTCTAGGCTGACCCAAAAGCCATCCTTTTTGGACAACATATAATCCTGCCACTACTGGGGATTGAACCCAGATATGTGTCTTGGCAAGCAAGTAAACTAACCATTAAATCACTGGCTCAATTCTGATTACACAACCAATAATCACACACTGGAACCAACCTCAATAGCCATGGTCTGTGGGTTGATGATATGAACTTTATTGTTGTAGCCACACCAGACGTGCTTGCCAGCGACAACTGTCATGCAGCGAATAGACTGCTTCGGCCGACCAAGGTCGATCAGGTGATAGTTCAGGAGATCCCATTGGCCATCTAAGATAATATATTAACAGAAACATGGTGAACGACTAAAACCATCACAAATAAACTACAAACATTAACTGGTGCCTGCATAGAACAGAAGACTAAAATGGTATGACAGAATCATGAGCTTAGGGAGAGACATGAACAGACTGCAGCAAATCAAGAAATGAGAGAAAGAAGCTGGTGCTGAATAAGACACATTGAGAAAACCCAAGAATAGCATAACTAGATGATCACTAAAGTAGCAGAATAAGGTAGCATTAAATAGAAAGATTATCAGCACAGTAGCAGAATAAGGTAGCATTAAATGGAAAGATGATCACTAAAGTAGCAGAATAAGGTAGCATTAAATGGAAAGATGATCACTAAAGTTGCAGAATAAGGTAGCATTAAATGGAAAGATGATCACTAAAGTTGCAGAATAAGGTAGCATTAAATAGAAAGATTATCAGCACAGTAGCAGAATAAGGTAGCATTAAATGGAAAGATGATCACTAAAGTTGCAGAATAAGGTAGCATTAAATGGAAAGATGATCACTAAAGTTGCAGAATAAGGTAGCATTAAATGGAAAGATGATCACAACAGTAGGATAAGGTAATATAAAAGGGAATATAATCACTGCTGTAGGATAAGGTAATGTGAAATATAACATATAGATTCAATTCTAATCCTGTTGAGGCACAACAGATACAAATTCTACATACTAAACCTCACAGAGATGATGATATTGTGAGCAGAAAAGCGTGCAAGCAAAAGGAAGACAATTTTCAAGTGGTTAGACAGTATACAGAGATGGATTGGGAGAAGCCTGTCTGATGACATCGGGAAGACGTTAAACAGACTGTTGGAGACTTGTGACAGCCAACATTCAATGAGGAGGTGACTAGATGAGGATGAGGATGATGATGCATAATGCATAAGTTATGCATTATGAGATAGCAACAACAACAGTCACATGTTGTCTTTATTAAATATAACGTTATTTTTGTTTATTGCATAAAAATGTGTGTTATACTTGATGGAAATTATATTATACATTATGGAGATTAAGTTATACATATAGGAGATTGTGTTATACTTGATGGGGATAGTCTGTTCAAGTCCCTACTCTGGAACCTACAGGGAAAATGAAACATGAAGACCTAAAAACACACGGAGAAGAGAACTAGAGACAGGGATGAATAATAAAGGGAGGACATGCAGGGAGCTGAAAGACATAGCAAAAGATATGAAGCCTTGGCATGAGCTGGTTGAGGGTCTGGGCTACAATAGATGATGATTAGTTGTACAATCTCCATCACATGTTACAAAATCATCACATGCTACACAATCTCCTCCATTATGTGTTATACAATTCCCATAATGTATAATACAATCTCCAGTTTGTGTACTATAATCTCCATCACATGTTATGAAATCTCCTCCATTAAGTGTTAAACAATCTACATAATGTATAATATAATTTCCATTAAGTATAACACAATCCCCATCAAGTATAACACAATCTCCAGTATGTATAACATAATCTCCATCATGTATAATACAATCTCCATTATGTATAACACAATCTCCATAATGGATAATATAATTTCCATCAAGTATAACACAATCTCCATTATGTATAACACAATCTCCATCAAGTATAACACAATCTCCATTATGTATAACACAATCTCCATCAAGTATAACACAATCTCCATAATGTATAACACAATCTCCATAATGTATAACACAATTTCCATCAAGTATAACACAATCTCCATAATGTATAATATAATTTCCATCAAGTATAACACAATCTCCATAATGTATAATATAATTTCCATCAAGTATAACACAATCTCCATTACGTATAACACAATCTCCATTATGTATAACACAATCTCCATAATGTATAACACAATCTCCATAATGTATAACACAATCTCCATAATGTATAATATAATCTCTATCAAGTATAACACAATCTCCATTATGTATAACACAATCTCCATAATGTATAACACAATCTCCATTATGTATAACACAATCTCCATTATGTATAACACAATCTCCATTATGTATAATATAATTTCCATCAAGTATAACACAATCTCCATTATGTATAACACAATCCCCATCAAGTATAACACAATCTCCATTATGTATAACACAATCTCCATCAAGTATAACACAATCTCCATAATGTATAACACAATCTCCATAATGTATAACACAATTTCCATCAAGTATAACACAATCTCCATAATGTATAATATAATTTCCATCAAGTATAACACAATCTCCATAATGTATAATATAATTTCCATCAAGTATAACACAATCTCCATTACGTATAACACAATCTCCATTATGTATAACACAATCTCCATAATGTATAACACAATCTCCATAATGTATAACACAATCTCCATAATGTATAATATAATCTCTATCAAGTATAACACAATCTCCATTATGTATAACACAATCTCCATAATGTATAACACAATCTCCATTATGTATAACACAATCTCCATTATGTATAACACAATCTCCATTATGTATAATATAATTTCCATCAAGTATAACACAATCTCCATTATGTATAACACAATCTCCATTATGTATAACACAATCTCCATTATGTATAACACAATCCCCATCAAGTATAACACAATCCCCATCAAGTATAACACAATCTCCATCAAGTATAACACAATCTCCATTATGTATAACACAATCCCCATCAAGTATAACACAATCTCCATTATGTATAACACAATCTCCATTATGTATAACACAATCTCCATTATGTATAACACAATCTCCATTATGTATAACACAATCCCCATCAAGTATAACACAATCCCCATCAAGTATAACACAATCTCCATAATGTATAACACAATCTCCATCAAGTATAACACAATCTCCATTATGTATAACACAATCCCCATCAAGTATAACACAATCTCCATCAAGTATAACACAATCCCCATCAAGTATAACACAATCCCCATCAAGTATAACACAATCCCCATCAAGTATAACACAATCCCCATCAAGTATAACACAATCCCCATCAAGTATAACACAATCCCCATCAAGTATAACACAATCCCCATCAAGTATAACACAATCCCCATCAAGTATAACACAATCTCCATTATGTATAACACAATCTCCATTATGTATAACACAATCTCCATAATGTATAACACAATTTCCATCAAGTATAACACAATCTCCATAATGTATAATATAATTTCCATCAAGTATAACACAATCTCCATAATGTATAATATAATCTCCATCAAGTATAACACAATCTCCATTATGTATAACACAATCTCCATTATGTATAACACAATCTCCATAATGTATAACACAATCTCCATAATGTATAACACAATCTCCATAATGTATAATATAATCTCCATAATGTATAATATAATCTCCATCAAGTATAACACAATCTCCATTATGTATAACACAATCTCCATCAAGTATAACACAATCTCCATAATGTATAATATAATCTCCATCAAGTATAACACAATCTCCATTATGTATAACACAATCCCCATTATGTATAACACAATCTCCATAATGTATAACACAATCTCCATTATGTATAACACAATCTCCATAATGTATAACACAATCTCCATAATGTATAACACAATCTCCATAATGTATAATATAATCTCCATCAAGTATAATACAATCTCCATTATGTATAACACAATCTCCATCAAGTATAACACAATCTCCATAATGTATAACACAATCTCCATAATGTATAACACAATCTCCATTATGTATAATATAATTTCCATCAAGTATAACACAATCTCCATTATGTATAACACAATCTCCATTATGTATAATATAATTTCCATCAAGTATAACACAATCTCCATTATGTATAACACAATCTCCATTATGTATAACACAATCCCCATCAAGTATAACACAATCCCCATCAAGTATAACACAATCTCCATTATGTATAACACAATCTCCATTATGTATAACACAATCTCCATTATGTATAACACAATCTCCATTATGTATAACACAATCCCCATCAAGTATAACACAATCCCCATCAAGTATAACACAATCCCCATCAAGTATAACACAATCTCCATTATGTATAACACAATCCCCATCAAGTATAACACAATCTCCATTATGTATAACACAATCTCCATTATGTATAACACAATCTCCATTATGTATAACACAATCCCCATCAAGTATAACACAATCTCCATAATGTATAACACAATCTCCATCAAGTATAACACAATCTCCATTATGTATAACACAATCCCCATCAAGTATAACACAATCCCCATCAAGTATAACACAATCCCCATCAAGTATAACACAATCTCCATTATGTATAACACAATCTCCATTATGTATAACACAATCCCCATCAAGTATAACACAATCTCCATTATGTATAACACAATCCCCATCAAGTATAACACAATCCCCATCAAGTATAACACAATCTCCATTATGTATAACACAATCCCCATCAAGTATAACACAATCCCCATCAAGTATAACACAATCTCCATTATGTATAACACAATCCCCATCAAGTATAACACAATCTCCAGTATGTATAACACAATCTCCATTATGTATAACACAATCCCCATCAAGTATAACACAATCTCCATTATGTATAACACAATCCCCATCAAGTATAACACAATCCCCATCAAGTATAATACAATCCCCATCAAGTATAACACAATCTCCTATATGTATAACTTAATCTCCATAATGTATAATATAATTTCCATCAAGTATAACACACATTTTTATGCAATAAACAAAAATAACATTATGTTTAATAAAGACAACATGTGACTGTTGTTGTTGCTATCTCATAATGCATAACTTATGCATTATGCATCATCATCCTCATCCTCATCTAGTCACCTCCTCATTGAATGTTGGCTGTCACAAGTCTCCAACAGTCTGTTTAACGTCTTCCCGATGTCATCAGACAGGCTTCTCCCAATCCATCTCTGTATACTGTCTAACCACTTGAAAATTGTCTTCCTTTTGCTTGCACGCTTTTCTGCTCACAATATCATCATCTCTGTGAGGTTTAGTATGTAGAATTTGTATCTGTTGTGCCTCAACAGGATTAGAATTGAATCTATATGTTATATTTCACATTACCTTATCCTACAGCAGTGATTATATTCCCTTTTATATTACCTTATCCTACTGTTGTGATCATCTTTCCATTTAATGCTACCTTATTCTGCAACTTTAGTGATCATCTTTCCATTTAATGCTACCTTATTCTGCAACTTTAGTGATCATCTTTCCATTTAATGCTACCTTATTCTGCTACTGTGCTGATAATCTTTCTATTTAATGCTACCTTATTCTGCAACTTTAGTGATCATCTTTCCATTTAATGCTACCTTATTCTGCAACTTTAGTGATCATCTTTCCATTTAATGCTACCTTATTCTGCTACTTTAGTGATCATCTTTCCATTTAATGCTACCTTATTCTGCTACTGTGCTGATAATCTTTCTATTTAATGCTACCTTATTCTGCTACTGCACTGATCATCTTTCCATTTACACTACCTAATCCTACACCTTGAAGTATACTAGGATATGGTTTCTCTACCCATATTTGTCTAGACCAGTGGTTCTCAACCTTTTATGGCCCGTGCACCCCGTCACCATATTTTCATAATGTCATCCCCCCCCCCCCCCCCCCCCTTCGTATTTCCTGCATATAAATCCCCCCCCCTGCCCCTACACAGTATACGTAAAAATGGAAGCTAAATTTAATAACACATACCAGAACAAGTCTAGACGTCTACATAAAACACGATTTGTGGGTCTAATTATGTTATAAAACAAATTTCAGAAGGGCGAGAAGTACAGAACCGTAAAGTATGGAGGGAAAAACAATATCAAGTAATCTGTTCTTGTATTAACGCGATCTTGAAATAATCTTAATTCCCCCCACCCCGCCCACCCCTCTGGAAACCCTAAAATTCCCCACCAGTTGACAACCACTGCTCTAGACCAATCGGCCTACAATAGGTCATGTGGTCACTATTATGCCAGCCACCTTTACTTCTCATGCCATTTCCTGGTACCTGTTTTAGACTAGGACAACCTGGAAGCCCAGGTTAATTTTATAAATGCGCCTCAACTGGGGATTTGAACAAATGACCACTGGGTCAGCAGTCAGACATGTTAGTCACTGTGCTACTGCAGCTCTCGCCATTTTTAATTACAAGACCCAATACTTTTATTTGTTAGCTCTCTCCTGTGGAGTAAACTAGGTAGGCCGAGAGAGGAATCATGCTGCATGGGCAATGCAAGGTCAATACAATTTAGCCCAGGCTTTGTGCTATGGAGAGGTTATTATGCCTTTTGTTTAATGCATAAGAACTATCGTCTGTCAAGTACAATTCCAAGATCAGCTCTGATCAACCACCAGATCTATTACTGTCAATATCATCAAGCTACCTTGCTGACTTAACTATTATTACTGAAAATACAACCAGAACTAATGATTCCATCAGTAACAGCACCATCTAAATAAAAACTGCCACGTTGAAACACTTTCAAAATGCATACAACACTTGTTGAAGTCTCACTATTTCATGGTATCAAGATTTCCAATGCATTCTTTTGTTTCACATTAATTCTAAATCTAAAACAATTTGAAGATGGCCATACTGGATGTAGCAGAACTCTTCAACCGCTGGGTTTGTGAAAGCACACATGTATTATTGAGCACATTTTACAGAAAAGAGACCCAAAAATCCACCATTAAAAAGCACAGGGACAATACTATTGGCTTCATGACTTCTGCATAACTGCCATAGCTGATATTATCAACTCTCCACACTTGAAGGGTTAAAAATCTAACATTATGAAACTACCAATGAATACCAACCTGCTGCTCTGTGAAATATAGCCACGGTGCCATCAGCCAATGAAACCAAGGCCCTTCCTTTAACATGGCTGTCAAGTGAGAAAGTGAAGCAATTAATTCACTAGTCAACCTGAGATGCAGCACAGTTCATAATCTCTACTAATTTATTTTATCAATAATATATTGACAAAGCATCTGCCTAAAAGAGGCTAATGAATATAGGCGGTCTTCATGGTGAAGTGGTTAAGCTGCTTGCCACGTGCGCCCAAGGATGTGGATTCATTTCCGGCCTTTATCATGAGTGCAATTTTCTTGGGATACTTCTGGGGGTCTTTGCTGGAGCTACAGAGTTTGTGCTTCATGCCACACTTTCAGTAGACCGTTCTGAGCTAAGAGACTCCCATATGAGATAAAATCCGAAGCAATAAAGTCATTTTTTCTTCGCATTTGAACCTTTACACTTTTGAGATTTGGAACATGGAATGTAAGGACACTATATCGAGCTGGAGCGGCCGAAGAACTAACCCGGGAGCTGGTTGAATATCAAATGGATATCACAGCAATTCAAGAAATAAGGTGGCCAGGAGAGGGTACTTTAGAGCAAAATGGAATGATTATAATATATGGAGGAAACACCCAAAATAAACATGAATTAGGAACAGGATTTGTCATCAAAAAAGAGTTATGGGGGAACGTTTTAAACTTTAAAGCTTTTAATGACAGGATTAGTAAATTACGAATAAAAGGTAAATGGAAAAATATAACGATGATTAATGTACATGCACCTACTGAAGAGAAAGAAGATGATATTAAAGAAGACTTTTATAATGATCTGGAAGATGTCATAGAAGAAACCCCCAAACAGGACATCCTGATTGTGCTGGGAGACTTCAATGCAAAAATAGGTAGAGAGCAAACTAATAAAAAAGTGGCCGGTATGGAAAGCCTACATACAACTTCAAATGATAATGGATGGAGAGTCATCAACCTGGCAGAAGCCAAAGGACTGCAGATTAGCAGTACCAGACTACAAAGAAAGGATATACACAAACAAACTTGGAAATCATGTGACAAGAGAACCTATAATCAAATAGATCACATTTTAATTAACAACAGAAATGCATCAAACATACAGCAAGTCAGAAGTTATAGAGGAGCTGAGTGCCACAGTGACCATTTCCTCGTTGGAGCAAAATTTAAAATAAAACTTAAGAGAGCTTTCTATACTAAATTACAAAGATTACACCCAACATATAACAGAGAAAAACTACAAGACATTACAGTCAAAGAGAAATTTACAGATGAAATAAAATGTAAACTTGAAACTTTGCAAAACCCTTTGGAGGAAAGCGTTGACCAAACTTGGTTGAACATCAAGAATACAATTCAATCTACCGCAGAAGAATGTCTCGGTGTGTTAACCACGCATAGAAAGAACAGATGGTTCAATCAAAAATGTGAAGAAGCAGTCACTAGGAAGAAGAATGCCAGACATGTATGGTTAAATGACATCAATAACATCCAAAAGGAAGAGCATTATAGAAATGAATGTAAAGAGGCTACAAAAATAGTCAGACAGCAGAAGCGAGAATATATGAGTAATATAATCAAAGATATGGAAACTAATCACCAGAAAAATGAATCCAGAAGATTTTTTAAAGTACTGAAGTCAATGAAACGAGGGCACCAACAAAACACATATGGTTTAAAAGACAAAAATGGGAATATGATAAATACCAATGAGGAAATGTGCAACACATGGAAAGAATATTTTATTGAATTACTAAATTGTGAAGCTCCAAGTAACATTTTCCCACAGGAAGAGGTTCTAACATGCGAACCACAAATTGAAGAACCTACATTTGAAGAAATCCTATATGTAATCACACGACTTAAAAACAATAAGGCAACTGGGACTGATGGAATTGCTGCTGAATTTATAAAGGCAGGTGGCCATGCATTACATCTAAAGCTATACGAACTAATAATAAAAATCTGGAGGACAGAAGAATTACCCCATGACTGGAAAGAGTCATTATTGATACCTATCTTTAAGAAAGGAGATAAGTTCAAATGTGGAAATTATAGAGGAATATCACTACTGTCCACAAGCTATAAGATACTATCCGCAGTATTACTAAATAGACTAAAACCATATTCAGAAGACATATTAGGTGACTACCAGGCGGGTTTCAGACAAAACAGATCAACAATAGATCAAATATTTATCTTACGACAAATAGCCGAGAAACATTGGGAATATAAAAGAGATCTCCATAACATTTTTGTGGATTTTAAAAAGGCTTATGATAGTGTCCATAGGAATAGTCTATGGAATGTTATGCAGGAATTTGGAATACCAAGGAAGTTAATTAACATGACCAAACTATGCATGGAAGATACTTATAATATAGTAACATATAAAGGCAGGAAATCAGACCCCTTCCAAATAACATCTGGCTTGAAACAGGGTGATGCACTATCGCCGCTACTCTTCAATCTGGCTCTAGAGAAAGTTGTAAGGAAGGTAAAGGAGGAATGTGATATTGGAGGAACATCCAAGCTGCTTGGTTATGCAGATGATATAGATATTATAGGGCAAAGTGAACAAAAGACATTAGAAATATTGACTCACTTAAAGGAAAAAGCCCAACAGATGGGGCTGGTTATCAACCAAGATAAGACAGAATATATGGTAATTTCAAGAGACGGAATGGCTAAAAACTCTGGCCACATACAAATAGATAATATAACCATTAAAAGAACGGAAACATACAAATACCTGGGTACAATCTTCAACTGCTCCAACATCATAAGGGAAGAAATACAATCTAGAATCAACTCTGGAAATAAGATATACTATGCACTACAACATCTACTAAAATCAAAGGCGCTATCTCGTAACACCAAAATCACAATATACAAAACACTGATCAGACCAGTTGTGCTGTATGGCTCTGAAACCTGGAGTACAACGAAAGGAGACGAAGCCTTGTTACAAACCTTTGAGAACAAAATTTTAAGACGCATCTTTGGACCCATTAGGGA
This sequence comes from Cepaea nemoralis, assembly GCA_014155875.1. Classification (NCBI taxonomy): domain Eukaryota; kingdom Metazoa; phylum Mollusca; class Gastropoda; order Stylommatophora; family Helicidae; genus Cepaea; species Cepaea nemoralis. The sequence goes on along the minus strand of JACEFZ010006206.1, from coordinate 83,899 downwards.
TACACAAAGTGGAGAGTGGAAAAGAAGAAGTAACAAAGACATTTATGATTTGTTTAAGTCCCCGCTAATCACTGGTATCATGAAGGCTAATAGACTACAATGGCTGGGGCATATAGAAAGAATGGAAGATAATAGGGAAACAAAACTCGCTTACACTCAGGAAATAAATGACCGTAGACCCCGAGGTAGACCAAGAAGGCGGTGGAGAGATAATATACATACAGACCTACAAGCACTTGGAATCAACGACTGGCAAGAGAAGGTCCACCAGAGAGACGAATGGAGACAGATTGTATTTGCAGCAAAGAACCTCAATGGCTCGGAACGCTGAAGAAGAAGAAGAAGAAGATTTGAACCTTTACGCTAATGAAAGTAGAACATTATACACAATAATTAGATTTTTTAAAAACTATATTCTTTGGTCATATAATGAGAAGAAAGGCACTGAGAACATTGTGATGACAGAAAAATCAGCAGTAGAAGAGACAGAGGCAGACAGAAAGACATGATGTTTGATGGTCTAAGATGGTGGCACGGGGAATGGTAGCCATAGAACTGATCCGGAACACTAAGGACCAAGATATGTAGAGAGAATTTGGCAGAGCATAAGATGATTTATCTTTGCATTCATGATATTACTGGAGAGTACAAGTAATTAATTATCTCTATGATACTGATGCACTCAAACACAGAAAAAGATAATTCATGCGTGTAAAACTGTGTAACAATTATCTGTATTTCGTCATCTCACTGTATATGAATCAGGGGCAGTTTTATTACAAACAATCCCAATGGCACAGTATATACCAATCCTTGCTATCTTAATGGTAGGATGCAAAATGCTACTGTATTTGTATATTGGATCTGATGACATATTGTATAACAACTATCCTTATTGTCTCTACTGTATAGTGAACAATATGAGAGAAGCTACATATCATGACCCCCTCCATTCTAATGTGACCTAGATGTATGAGAGTCAGGGGGCTGAGTGGTCTCGAGGTATGGTGTCCGCCTCAAGTGCTGGAGGTCCCGGGTTCAGGCCCCGGTGAGGACCAGGATTTATTTAAAAAATCCACCGGGACTTCCAGTAATTTCCCCTGGTCTCTGGGTAGTGAGATCGGACGCCCGTGTGTATTGTTACGAACGTAAAAAATCCCTTGGCAGTTGGAAATTGAAAAAGTTTAGCCTAACGGCGCTGCCTGGGCAAAATTTCAAGTTAAAAATCTACCCAAAGCATTTCAGGATCCTCGCCGATGCAACGGAGTTCGTGCATTGAGCTGAGTTTCTCCAAACTCAGGTTTGAGTTAGGAGGAAAACGGAGCACTTATGGATTAAACTGTGTGCCGTGATGTTGATCCAACGACTAAGAATGACTAAGAATATATGAGAGTTTTGTCAGACATTTTGGCAAATTACTTTCATTCATTCACTATGTCCTCTATTCATGTTTCTAACAACTAACTATGGCAATCCTACATGCACAATACTATAATTCAGTTATCTCAATTGTGCCTTGATCTGTTAACACTTTACTTTCACAAATACGACAGTATCCATCATTCTTTCTCCTCATGTGATAGTATATCACGTAACAATGTCTGACAAAATATTTTGGCTTCTGTTTGAGTTTCTCATTTTTTTCTCTGAAGTGCTGAGTTAAGTATTTTACATTTCACTACCTTCTGCTTGCTTCATGTGTTTTTTCAGTATACTGTTCTGAAGGTGTAGATGTAGCTTTGTGATATCCTCTTTGTATGTTATTGTGAGGATGTTCTGCAGAATTTCTGTGACTGCAATTTTGTTTTCTAGTTAATCACAAAGTACATGTTCATCATCACTATAAAATAAGCCCTTCATAAAATGCTGTCACAATCCATTGAAATCATTCTCCTGTGGGTTGTCACAACCCATTGAAACAAATGCCTCATGCATGTTCCTCCCCAGGGTGTCTTTAATATCCCGTGTTCATCATTGTGTTGGCTGGCCCCTGCCTCATGTTCTAGGAACCATACCTTCCATTATTATTCTTTCCAAATCACTCTGGTGTTTGATATGACCAAAGTACTAAAGTTTCCAAGACATGAAGATAATGAAACTTTTGTCTACCTTGCACCTAAACGTCAGACATGAGACACAGAGAAGAGCTTTCTCCCAACCACCATGCTGGAATGAGACAGTGAAATAGCATAGAGAGCACACCCGCAGCAAACAGTGCGAAAGAACCAACTGCAAAACCATGATGGAGTGGAAGAAAGAATCAAGAAAAGCACAGATCCACTAATATTTTCAAGACTTTGGCCAGAGAAGCCAAGGAAAAAGTAAGGGAAAATTATGTGACTGATATGTCATGAAAAAAAAACCTTACCAAAATTCGGACACTTACATCGACAGACAACCAGAAAGAGTGCCAACCATCCAAACATACAGGACTAAGTAGGCATAGCAGTAAAGACAAGCAGAAAGTGCTAAAAATTCCCCAGATGTTATACGCCTGAAAAGACAGAAAAAGTCTTTGTCAGAGTATGGAGTTTTCCCAGAGAGCTAGGATGTTGATTCTTGAAACCATAATTCTGTTTATCAAAGAGCTTTCTTTGATGTTCAGATGTTGCAAAATATTTTCTTACTTCTTCTTTTGACACTTTCAGATGTCAATGTTAATCAATCTAAAAGTATCTGCAATGTTTTCATCTTGATTGTATGTTTACAGCAGTCATTTTACAATGTTTTCTCCCCCAATGTAAATGTAACATTTATGATAGATAACTGGTGTGTGAAAGATGAGTGACTGGTAGGGTTAAATGTAAGACTGGCCTGCGTGCCCAATTTGTGACCCTTTGAAAATAGTTTGTGCATATTCCAAGAATGTTTCTTAACATTTAAGTTCCAATAGCCTGGATTTTCTCATTGTATGTGTTAACAGCAAGAAATACTTAAACAATACCCAAAATTGAGTCTCTCAGTTTAACATTTAAGCTTTTCTCAATATATGTGTTAGCAGCAAGAAATACATACAAAATACCCAAAATTTAATCTTTCAGTTTAACATTTAAGTTCCAAATACTTGGATTTTCTAAATGTATTGTAAGCAGCAAGAAATACTTACACAATACCCAAAATTGAATCTCTCAGTTTAACAGAATGCAGACATCTCTTCCAGTTTGATATTGATGAATGGACATACATACTGAAATTATATAAATGTTAATGGCATTATATGAATTTTTATAATGAAATATGCATAATAAAATGAAATGTTCATAATAATATGAAATGTCACAATACAATGAAATGGACATAATGAGATCATCTATGTTGATTTAAAGAAATCATCTATGAATGACTGCTAGTTGAAGACACAATAACACATAAAATAACATATTAAAGGATGCATGGTGTTCAGCAGGTGTCACTTTCTCTCTAACAATGATGCTCAGCAAATGACACGTCTATTTTTTTTAATAATGTTCAAAATATTTTATTTGCAGACTCTCATTTAGTAGTATTTATCTCTTCATTTTGGTTTATTTGTGACTTTTTGTTGCTGTTGTCATTTTGTCCTTCCTTGGTTAAGTTAAAGTTGTTGGATATCCTTTACAGGACATAGCAGTCAACCCCAGTATTTTTGGGCTGTTCATGATTCCTAGGCAAGTTTACGTTCAGTCGTTTGCCATTGTTTTCTGAACGACCAGCACCCATACATTCTCTGAGGCATGCTGGTGTGTTGGGGAATGAACAGGCAGGCAGATTGGCTGGCTCTGCAAAACTTGGTGGAGTACTGATGCATGATAAGGCAGACGTGGTTGCGGCCTTGTGGGAGCACGTGTACATCTCGGAGGAGCAAATGGATCGCCATGGTCTGGCAAGAATGCGACAGCGTGGAGTGATGAGGGGATCTGGCCGATGCTCGACGCTTAGAGGAAAGGCGAGACGCACATATAATCAGATTGCTACTGGTACTATTGGGGTTGGAACTCTTCGCTGGCTGCTGAGGATGGGGACAGAGCGCTTATGGGAATGCCCCGAATGCTGTGATGTCGGTTCCTAAATCAATAAATCATGCTGTGATGTCGGTTCCTAAATCAATCAATCAATCTCATAAAAAACCAGCACAGCTGTGTTTCGAATGCAGGTATGTGGGATTATGAACTGCGCCCTTAACCCCCCTCGCCACGGAGCTGGCTCCTTCCATGGTAGTGACTCCATTTTTCTATATATATATATACACATTACATCGGTAAGCATGGAGAATGGATAAGAGCACTCGTTCTAGTACATCCGGTGTGCTGATGCCAAATTAGTGGGTTCAACCCTACCAATTGGGAATAAAGAGCAAAAGAGACGCAGCACAGTATACTCAAATAAGAACGTATATTTTCACTCTACCTTCCACTCTGTGTGCCCAGCCACATGGTAGGCAGAACGCTGCTCATCTTCTCCGCCTCCTCATTCTGGAACTCATTATCACCCAACGGTGTCGCCCGCCCATCTGTGGTGAGGTCGGTGGTGGAACCGCTAGCCCCTAGCCTGGCCGTGTGAGTTGGGGTCGTGGACACGGATGAAGCAGGTGATCCCTTAGCTCTGAAAACCTGTGGTAGGGGGATTTCATCTACTCCTAGAGGATCAGTACCTGAAATTGAGTAAATAATATAAATGAAGTAGAAGGAAGGAAGGAAGGAAGGAAGGAAGGAAGGCCAGGCAGGCTGGCAGGCAGGCAGGAAGGAAGGAAGGAAGGAAGGAAGGAAGGAAGGAAGGAAGGAAGGAAGGAAGGAAGGATGGAAGGAAGGAAGGAAGGAAGGAAGGAAGGAAGGAAGGAAGGAAGGAAGGAAGGAAGGAAGGAAGGAAGGAAGGAAGGAAGGAAGAGAAACCCAACTTAAATGTCACTCAAGCATAACTCAGAACAGTGCTAGGTATATATTTCCAGTTTCCCAACACATGAGGTATGATGTGGTCATCACAAAGATAACAATTTCTTGTGTCCACTTTGAGATCCCAGAACAATTTGGGCAAGAAAGAAATCCTTCATCTACTGAAGACTGAAGTAAAATCAATGCAATACCCCAACTCATAATAATAACAATGAAAAGAAGAAAAAACAGAAGAAGAAGAGAATAATAAAGAGGAAAGCAAAGAATTCCTATTGAAATGCCACTAACTCGCAGCTGGGAACAGTCAATATTTTCAGCAACCGAACACAAGGGATGTATTAATAAATAAGTTAATGCACTACAACAACTAATAATAATTATTTTTATTATAAATTGACAGCAACACATTAACAACAACAACAAAAGCAATAATAATATAATAATGAACTGATAATGATGATGATAACAAAAAAATGTAATCTATGATAATAATAATAAATTACATTAACGAAGACACAAATAATATAACGATATATTGCACACTTGTGCATTCATTATTTTATTATTACTTATTATAACACAAATCATAAGCTAATATAATAATAATAATAAACTGATTTGAGCAATAATAATAACAATTTAATAACAATAAATTAATAACAATATTCAGACAACATTTATGATGCTAATGATAATAACAGCTGTAGACACACTCTTCTGTAACAAAAGTCACTTAAAAGTCGACAGGGTCAACTTCACTGTACCGAGTTGTTTCCCATATGGCTCAGTCTCTTTCCGCAGCGAACTGCTGAAAGCGTCGCACAAAGCATGAACTCCATAGCTCCAGTGGTGACCGCCAGGAGTCTCCGAAAAAAAAATGCACTCATGAACTGATGGACACAGCCCGGAATTGAACCCACAACTTTTGGAGCCTGAGGCAGACGGCATGACCACTTTGCCACGGAGACTCCATATTCATCTGTAACAGCTAGTGTCCATTAGCTGACAGTCTCTTAAAGCTAATCTGTTTTCACCATATACATATATCGATGTTTTAATGAATAGTTTTTTAAACTATATAGTAGGCAATAAATGACATGAACATGTGTTACCGGGGCCCATAAGGTAATCAAAGAACAGTAACACTGTAACCTGCCATGCATGTCCTAAGAGGTGGACAGGAGGGTTGGCATGAGACCGACTACCTCACCCCATAGACAACTTCAGCGGCAAAGTCCAGCCAATCATGAACAAGTCTACAATGGGCCTGGCATGAGTTGGCTGAGAGCCCGTGTTTCACTGAGAGATGTAAGGTAACAGAAAACTAAATGACAGCTTTGTGCGTGGTGGCACACCTCTATGAATCTTCACAATCACAGCTGTTGCAGAAGGAAATTTAATGTGGAGAATGTCGCAATGACTGCAGTTTAGGACGTTTCAGACAAGCAGCTGACCAGCTGACAAGGACAATTAGCATCCACACCCTCTGACTGGGAGAGACTGAGCATTTGTTGGCTTGCCCAGTAACCATACGGGAGTCTCCATGGTGAAGTGGTCAAGGCGCCTGCCTTGAGCACCAAAGGTTGTGGGTTTGATTCCGGGCTACAAATGCAGTTTTTTCGGAGACTCCTAGGGGTCGTTGCTAGAGCTACGGAGTTCATGCTTTGTGCAATGCTTTCGGCAAGCCGCCCTGCGGAAAGAGAACGAGCCATATGGGATAAAACCTGGGGCAATGAAGTCAATGCTCTCGACATTTAAGACTTTTTCTAAAAGACAGTAACCATACATAATCTAATGTAAAGACAGTGTCACAATGGACAGAGGGAATAACAGAGTCTATGGGAATCTCAATATGTGAAGCCCATAAACGGGCACTTGCCTGCTGTTTAAGCTTCATCTCGGCACCGCAAGGTACAAGAGGAACAAGATGAGATGACAGTGTCACCAGTTATGTAAACATAAAATTCACTTACAATAAATGATTGTATGGATTCCATACTTATTCAGAAAGTCAGTATCAATATTCATAAATGACAGAAATGCTTGAAATCGGAGGGTAGCCGAAAAATAAACCTAACGTTTAAAACAGTGTTGCAAATAAGCTATTTCATGTATGTGTACCAATAACTTTAAGTTTTAGTCTAATAATAGCTGGGATGAACAGACACAGCTATTAGATGATGTACTTCTAACAAAATGAAGGCACATTTAGTGCACTTGACGATTTTTAAGACATTCAGCAATGAAGGATCATGAAGAACAACGAATCTGCATGAAATTGTGTTTCAAATTAGGTAAAACCTGCATTGAAACTTTTCAAATGTTGCAAGAGACCTGTGAGAACAAATGTTTGAATCGTATGCAATGTCACGAGTCTTCTTCTTCTTCTTCTTCAGCATTCCGAGCCATTGAGGTTCTTTGCTGCAAATACAATCTGTCTCCATTCGTCTCTCTGGTGGACCTTCTCTTGCCAGTCGTTGATTCCAAGTGCTTGTAGGTCTGTATGTATATTATCTCTCCACCGCCTTCTTGGTCTACCTCGGGGTCTGCGGTCATTTATTTCCTGAGTGTAAGCGAGTTTTGTTTCCCTATTATCTTCCATTCTTTCTATATGCCCCAGCCATTGTAGTCTATTAGCCTTCATGATACCAGTGATTAGCGGGGACTTAAACAAATCATAAATGTCTTTGTTACTTCTTCTTTTCCACTCTCCACTTTGTGTATCCCTAATGGGTCCAAAGATGCGTCTTAAAATTTTGTTCTCAAAGGTTTGTAACAAGGCTTCGTCTCCTTTCGTTGTACTCCAGGTTTCAGAGCCATACAGCACAACTGGTCTGATCAGTGTTTTGTATATTGTGATTTTGGTCACGAGTGGTACCAGTATTTCAAATAGAGAAAGACTTCCACAGCAGACTAACATAAATCCCAATGACCTGACATGTTTATGGATGTTAAGCACATTGAGAAAGTGAGTTCTGTGATTCAAGCAAATTGGCACCTGAGTGTTCGTACTGGGCCTGCAAAAGAAAAACACCTGAAGCATGGATAAGCAAAACCTGAATGCTGCACCACTACAGTGCACCCGCACACACGTGACTATTTATTCAGACTTTCTGGCAGAGCATAAGATAATTGTTGACCTACAACTACCCTTCTCTCTAAATCTGACCCCTTTGTGTCTTGTTACCAAAGTTGAAACCCATTCTTAAAGATAGCCAATTTGAGGCCATAGAAAAGATCATGGAACATTTGCTAGGAGATATGTATGCTATCCCAGAAAAAAATTTCCAGGATGCATTCAAATACTGGTAAACACATTAGGAGCAGTTTATTAACAGTAGATAAACTATTCTGAAACTGACAAGACAGGCTAAGTTGTAACCGAAGTTTTAAAAGAAAAACTGTTTAATGTTCGGTTTGATTTTGGACTGCCCTCGTCCGCCTGAAAGCATAACAACTTGAGGCATTCTGAGACCAAAGCAAATGCTATCTACCGTACACTATTCAAAACGAATGTGCTAGAAAATGTACATGCCATAGTGTTTGATATATCTGGATTATTACAAATTATCATTAACTGTTTCTTTACCCAGAAACTTGCCAGGCATTTACTGACACCTAAATATATAGTTTGCTTTTCTTAACTCCCTTTGGCCCATCCATTTGTTACGTTAATCTATTTGACCTTAACTGCTACTTAAGCTCTTTATGTCCATGGAGCTATTATTCAAACTCCTGAACATTCAAGCATTAACTTCTATGAAGCAGCAACTGGGCCAATGAAAGCACAAGACCAAGAATCACCCTGGCCAAGATCTGTGGCCTATCAACAAATAGTTACTGTTCCAAGGATCACCATGCCTCTCTGCGGATGTAAAGTTCCAGTACCAGCCATGCACTACCCCATTTCTGAGCTTGCAGAGGGGAAGGGGAGCTCTTCAACAGTCCCTGGGAGATGATACTTTAGTACCAGGTTAGGAGAAAATGCTCTTTACCAATCTCTGATAGATGGAAGCCCTATTCAAGGCTGAGATGCCCTGAACGTCAATGCATCAGACTACAGAGTTACAACATAAAAGTTCTCCAGGGGATTCACAATCACAGTAGCAAGTGATTAGAATATAAATAGCTAAAGTAACAGTACTCGAGGACAGAAAGTCAATTAATGTGCTGCAATATAATTTTCTGTCAAATATAAACTACACTGTTTTAACATGGTCCTTTAAATCACTGACTGACTATTTCTATAAATATTAAATTTATATTTTATAAACTGAAGCAACTACAAAACAAAAAGCCACAACTCATGCAAAATATATACCACAGCTATCTTACCTTCCCCATCCTCTCCCTTCCCTTCACCACCTCCCCTCTCCTGGAGGCTATCACTGTCCTCCACTCTGATGCTGATGTCCTCAGCTACGATGGAGAAAGGTGATCACAAAAATGCAAGCATCTAAAGCGTGAACCACCACCATAACAAAACAAAAAGATACAGGTAGTGTTTCTAAAAAATAAAGCACTGGCTCACTGGCCATGCATCAGCCATATTGCAGTCTCTCCAATGTACCACATACACCGATCAAAAGGAAATCATACTTCTATCTCTACAAACAAATGTCTGATCAATTAAAGACCCAATTAAATGTTGCTGACTAAACAATACTGTCTTCACTTCACACAGGAGAATGGATAGAGAAATTAACTTATGTTATGCAATGGCAAATCAGGTATTGGGACAACTAGTGCCACTTCTGACGCATAGAAAGATACCTATAACAACCAAAGAAAATCTCATAAGAACTATTTTTGGCAGACATTATGATATCAATGTTTAAACATTGATACGCTTACTGCAACTAATGAGCGCAAAATCATAACAACAGAGATGAGATGCCTTAGAAGAACTGCAGGAGTAACTGTGAGAGATAGAATTAGGAATAAGAAAATTAGAGGAAGGCTAGGTCTGAAACAAGGCATGCAGTTCATTAAAGAACAACAGAATAAATGGTTTGGCCAACTCACAAGTCTGCCCTGGTACCATCTAACACAAAGGGCACATTGAAGAAATATGATGGATACAGAGCAAGGGGAAGACGATTTAAAAAATGGAGTGGTGGTATCAAGAACAACCTTAGAGACCAACCTAGAAAGCAGTGGAAAGAGCACACAAAAGATCCTTGCAACTTCACCCAACACTACGCTGAAGTAAATGGAACAAGAATAAGAACAAGAACAATATTGATCCACAAATACTGAGCTCCCCTCCCAACATGTAGAAACACCGGTCTCCTGTCACCATCATATATTTATTACTGGCCATAAATACTGGATTCCCATCCCTTGAGATGTACTACATTAAGTTTGTGTGCTACTGGGACCATATGGAAAGCAAAGAATAGTAATACTGTAACCTACCAGGCATATCGTAAAAGGCGACTAAGGTAGATTCTGCCAGTGTGTTACTGGAGCCTGCAAGAGAAGCAAAGAATCGTAACACTGCACACTTTCAGGCACTTCATGAGAGGTAACTAGGGAAGGGTTGTGCTCAAGTAGGCTACCCAATAAGATAAAAAACAATTCAGCCACAAAATCCAACCAACCATGAATAAGTCACATAAATAAAAAAGAATGGCTTAGCCAACCAAGAGGAAAGAGTGCTCTTCTAGATGACATGTGATGAGTTGCAGAGAAAACCACTATGAGACCAGGGTGCTGATCAAATTTCATTCCCCTAGGACGGATATCTAGGCTGATAACATCAGATGGAAGATGCATAACTAAGGTAAAGAACAGAATAGGATAAGCAAAAACTGCATTCTATCAAATGAAGAAAGTTTTGTGCAATAAGCCACTGTCCTTGAAAGTCAGAAAAGAGTTCTTGCATGTTACATAGAACCAGTTTTAACATACGGCTGAGAATCCTGGAAAATTAGTAAACAGGCGAAAAAATCCCTAGAAGCCTTGGAAATATAGTTTTATAGAAGAATGCTGAAAATTAATTGGACAGCCAAAATTAGCAATCAGGATATTTTAAGGGAAGCTGAGTCACAAAGGCAACTTATCACAGACATCAGAAAGAGGCAGTCATCGTTATTTGGCCACATTATGAGCAGACAAAAACTGGAACATGTCCTGACAGCGGGAAATATTTGCGGAAGGAGAGATAGAGGAAGACAGTGTGAGAAGATTCTTGACAGTCTTGTGTCATGGCACGGAAGGGAGTCAACACACGAATTTATCCATGACGCCGGAGATCGTAATTTGTGGAGAGGTCTGATTGCCCATGCCGGTCGGCAAGGCACTAGATGACGAGGAGAGATGAATAATGTTGGAGGACACGCAGGGAGCTGTAGGAGATAGCCAAAGGTAGGACAACTTGGCGTGGTTTGGTTGAAGGCCTATCTTCCAATGAGAGATTTAGGGCAGAAGAGAGAAACAATTTGCATAAAGGCTCGTGCTAGACTAACATTTATCCATTATTAATTTATTTTGCTGAAGGCAGTTAGTGAAAGCACTAGTTTAAAAAATGCTTGTATGAAATTGTTCACTCCGTTATGTCTTATAACACAAATACATCCTGTAATAATATCTGAAGACAGTAATCAAATGTAGTACTCTGTACTGTATACTCCTATCTACAAGAAAATCACACTTGCTTCATATGTGAAAGCTATAAATCCACATGTGATTAATTATACAAGTGCCCAGCAATAAAACACAGATGTGCTGCAAGATAAATTTGAAATGCCAAATGTTCCTTAGGAAACAATAGCTTGAGAACCACAAACAGAAGGTAAAAGAAAACTTAGAGGTAATATGAGCATGAATTTGAGAACAGTTAGAAAGATAAGTACTTGATGATGATGAGTTCATGGACTCTAAGGTGAGGTGACCTATTACCTTCCTCTCCACTTTGTCCTTTCTCAACAGGTAGAAAAGTCAGATACTGATACTATGATCATCATCATCATCATCATTACGTGCCATACTGACAGGTAGTGGTGGTCATGGTAGGTGAGGTGACCAATTACTGTCCTCTCCACTTTGTTCTTTTTCAACGTTAGAAAAGTCAGATACCCATGCTATCATCATCATAATCAACATCATCTGCCATGCTGATAGGTAGGGGCTGTCATGGTAGGTGAGGTGACCAATTACTTTCCTCTCCACTTTGTCCTTTTTCAACAGGTAGAAAAGTCATATACCTATGCGATCATCATCATCATCATGTGCCATGCTGACAGGCAGAGGTTGTCATGGTTTGCCATCTCATATGATCACCAGTCTTGGATCAGGTCCGTGTTCTTGTCTTGATTGTGTCATATGGCCGAGCCATCCAAGTAGTTATCTCTTCGTCTTTCCCTTGCTCTTTTTCCATCAAGACTGTCAGTTATCAGCAAGTTTAAAATTTTATTTTTCCTCATGTGTGCAAAACATTTTTGACTACGTCTAATTTCTCTAATCAATTTACGATTTTCAGGTTTCTTGTAAACTGTTTCATTCATATTTCTGTCCAATCATGGTATTCTTGTACGTTCCACAGAAACAACATTTCCACTGCCTTTAGATATTTCTCAGCTTGTCTGCTTATTGTCCACATTTCACACCATACAACATTAATGTCCTCATTCATTCATTGGCACCTTGCCGTCTTGACAGACGATAGTTTGTGCTCTAAAAAGGCATAATAACTTTTAACTATGGCGGTAGCGAGTGTGACTGATAAGGCCAATTTGCGCTGTAAATGTCCGTTCACAGTGGGTGCATGTGAACACGTGGTCATTTCCACCATCATGCACCATCTTACGTCTCAAACGCTTGGTGTGTGACTTTTCTGCAATAATTTTCTCCTTTGACTTTATTCCATTTCTGATATTTGCCCTCCATGCAACACGTTCAGCGGCGACTTGCTCCCAATGTGCATTATCAATGCCTGTATCAATCATGTCCCGCTTACACACATCTTTGTATCGTTGTAGAGGCCGACCCTGAGATCTCTTACCCATCTGTAATTCACCAAAAAAGATATCCTTTGGTATTCTACCATCATCCATCCTCCTAAGATGTCCTATCCATCTAAGTCTACGAAGACTGAGCATGGAATAAACTGTCACACAACCTGATCTTTCCAATACTTCAGTATTTGTGATTTTGTCTTGCCACTTAATACCAAGAATTCTTCGCAGACACCGCATATGAAAGCTGTTTAAATTGTTCTCTTGGTGTGAGTAAGTTGTCCAGGTTTCACTGCCATAGAGAAGAGTACTAAGGACACAGGCTTGATAGACAAGGACTTTTGTTTTGGCAGTAAGCTTCCTGTTCTCCCAGACTCTTTTTCTTAACCTGTTCATTGTTGTTGCTGCCTTACCAATCCGGATGTTGATTTCCTGATCTAGGGATAATTTGCTATTTACCACTGATCCTAGATACGTAAAATGGTCTACTATCTCTAGTTCGGCGTCGTCAATAAAGATTGATGGTACCCCATGTGCACCTTGTGACATAATCTGTGTCTTCTTTTTGCTAATTGTTAAACCAAATTCAGAACAAGCATTGGAGAATGCAGATAGTAGATGTTGTAGTTCTTCCTCAGAGTGGGTCGTAATCGCAGCATCATCTGCAAAAAGCAACTCTCTGATCAGTACCCTCCTAATTTTGGTCTTAGCCTTCAATCTCTGAGCATTGTAGAGGCCGCCATCTGAGCGTGAGTGAATGTATATACCACCATCCTGATCACGAAATGCATATTTCAGTAGAAGTGAAAAGTATATTCCAAAGAGTGTGGGAGCTAGTACACAACCTTGCTTAACTCCACTCTTGATTTCAAATTCTTCAGAAGTTGCACCATCAAACTTGATTATACCCCTCATGCCTGTGTGGAACGATTCCACAATGGACAGAAGAGTTGGTGGGCAGCCAATCTTCTTTAGTGCCTTGAACAGACCCTCACGACTGACCAAATCAAATGCCTTTGTGAGGTCGATGAAGGCAATAAACAGTGGTTGATTCTGTTCACGGCATTTTTCTTGCATTTGTCGCAATGAGAATATCATATCAGTGGTAGACCGGTTCTGTCGAAAGCCACACTGTGATTCGGGGTAGACTTGATCTCCTAGGACTTGAAGTCTGCGCAGAACAATTCTGGCAAATACTTTTCCAACAATACACAGAAGTGAGATACCCCTATAGTTGTTACAGTCACTCCGATCACCCTTGTTCTTGTACAGCGTTATGATGTTTGAATCTTTGAAATCCTGTGGGACTTGTCCTTCACGCCAGCATAGCTCTATCAGCTGGTGGATCTGTAGAGTGAGTGTGTCTTGCCCACTCCTGATAACCTCTATTGGAATCCCATCCTTACCTGGAGCCTTGCCAGATGCAAGTTCATTTATAGCACACTTAACTTCTGTTATGGTGGGAAGTGTGTCCAGGTGGTCAAGAGTTGGTAGAGCCTCTATGGCGTTAAGGGCATCATCCGCTAGTTTGGTCTCACTTGAGTAAAGCTCCAAATAGTGCTCTACCCATCTGTCCATCTGCTGTTTCTTATCAGTGATGACTTCTCCAGTCAAGGTTTTCAGCGGTGCACTTCTTTTGATCAATGGACCACAGGCTTTCTTTATTCCTTCATACATGCTTCTTATGTCTCCCTTATCACTTGCGATTTGAATGGACTCACATAACTTGATCCAATAATCATTTGCACACTGCCTGGCAGCCTTTTGCACATCCTTCCTAGCTTGCCTTAGCTCACTCAGAGTGTTACGCGTTGGTCTTTCCTTGTTTCTTAAGAGAGCTTTCTTCTTCTTATCAATCAAGGGCTGCAGAGTCTCGCTGTTGGCCGCAAACCAGTCCTGCCTCTTATGATCCACAGTGCCGTAAACCCCTACGGCAGTTTTATAAAGAGTTTCCTTAATTTGACCCCACTTTTCATTTACTGTACAATTTTCTGGTGTATCAGTGAAAGCGTCTTCAAGTTGCTGTTGAAACTGAAAGCACTTTTCAGGATCATGAGTGTTAATAATATTAATCCTGGGGCTAGATTTGTGTTTAGCTGTGTAGATTCTCTTTGGTCTCAGTCTAACTCTTGCAACAACCAAAGAATGATCTGTATCACAGTCAGCACTGTGGTAACTACGAGTCAATGATATATGGTTCAGATGTTGTCTCCGTGTGATGATGAAGTCCAGCTGGTGCCAATGGCCGGATCTTGGATGTTTCCATGTGACCTTATGCATCTCTTTTGTTTTAAAAAAAGAGTTTGTAATACATAGGTCATTACTGGTGCAATGCTCCAGCAGCCTTTGCCCATTTTCATTCATGCGACCGATGTTGTATTTTCCAAGGGACACTGGCCATGAACTCGAGTCCTTGCCCACACGAGCATTGAAATCACCGAGCATATAAATGTAGTCAGATTTTGGAACTGCCTTGATCACGGAGTCTAACTCCTCATAGAACAAATCCTTCACATCATCAGAGGAATCGAGTGTCGGTGCATATGCAGTAATAATGGTGGCAAACCCACAAGAGGTTGCCAAGCGCAGGGATAATAGTCTTTCATTTCCTCCTGCTGGAATTTCAATCATTCCCAGTAGCGAATTCTTCACTGCAAAGCCCACACCGTGTTGCCTTTTATCTGCCTGCCCTCTACCCTTCCAGAAAAAGGTGTAGTTGTTTTCCCTGAGTGACCCTTCCTCAGCGAGGCGAGTCTCCTGCAGGCCAGCAATATCAATGTTAAGATGATTGAGTTCGGCATCAATCACAGCCGTTTTTCTCACATCGTCAATATTGGTCAAGTCAGTGGAAAATCCTGGACACATGGTTCTCACGTTCCAGGTTGCAAGCCGTAGCTTGAGGTTTCTATTTTTATTTTTGTTTGTACCTGGTGCATTGGTTTTACAGCCTGCGATTCAGATTTTGTCCTAGCCCCAAGCACCCATTGAAGCAGGCAGGCTGTGGCGGATCAGCACCCAATTGGCTGGGGGCTGCCCAGCTTGAGGCGGGCGGTAGCTGATCAGTGACACTTATAGGTGTCTCCCACCGTCAGAGGCAACGCGTGGCGCCCCATGTCTACGCCAACTGACAAGGACTTATAACCCGTAACAGTTGCCTCTCGCTTTGATTCCGAGACCAGTTAAGACCAGGGATGGAGTTATTGCCTCTCCATAGCACAAAGCCTGGGCTAAAATATAGAGATCATGTGTTGCCCATGCAGCATGATCCCTCTCTCGGCCTGCCTAGTTCACTCCAGAGGAAAGGTAACACCCCTACATCTGGAACAAGACAAGCTGCAGAAGCTGCCGGATCAGCAAAGCAATGCTCTAACTGTCCGCCTGTCGGAGCTTCGATCCTAGACCAGTCGCCAACCAAGGCTTAGGGCCTGGTCTGCCCTGCCATGACAATTTTGTCTTTAGCTTGCATTTCCTCGCACCAGGGTAAGGCTTGTACCCTCCCAATTGTGCTCTTCCGCCCGAAGCCGTTGGCACAATGTGGGGTGTCGGGTTTGGTAAGCGCCGCCCAACGTTCGGCGCTAACAGAAACCAGGTAGTACCGTCTACTGTTATACGGTAGCTCAGTCATATCTGACTAAGACCTGACTATATAATGTCCTATATAGCACATAAAAGCCGGTCTCCGTGGCCAAAGGCTTGCGAACGCGGTTCGTGAGCCGGGTACCAGGCGATCGTAACTCAGCCATGACCGATTTGTGCAGCAGACTGTGTCGCGATGTGTTATAACGTGCTGGTATGGGAGCCGGTCGTTCAGAAAGCAATGGCAAACTACTGAACATAAAAACTTGCCTAGTACACCAATAGCAGCTGAAAAATGCTGGTGTTGACTGCAACATCCTGCAAGGGATATGCAACATTAAAAAAAAAAACACATAAACATTCTTTGCCACTGCAACTGACAGCCTGCTACTGGTATGTTTTCCATCTTGCTAAGGTCTATTATTTTTTATTTGTGCTTCCTCGCATTGGACTGAATTTTGCATGTGGATTAGCTTTACCTATTACCTGTACCCCTCACCATCAGATGAGCCCACTCCGACTTCAGAGGTGCTTGTAATTTACATCACCAAGTCAAGGACGAAAAGTCAACATTTTAGTCCAACTGTCCAGCATAGGGGTTGAACCTCTTACCTCCAGCACACCGGATGTTTAAGAATGTGTGTTCTTATCCATTCGGCCAAGCTGACCTCCTATTTTTACTATTATTGGTTGCATCAAAAAACTTCAGACCAGAATGCTGCCACCAGTTCCAGAGTCAGACAACAACATCAAGAGATAACCGAAGAATTGGAACAGTAGAGATGAGATGTCTGTACAGAATTCTAAATATAACCAGCAGAAATAGGATGAAAAATTATGCCATCAGGAAACGTGCAGACATAATATTAGCAATTAATTTTATCAAAAGACAGCAAGTCAGATGGTTTCATCTTGCAACAAGACACAATGAGCATTAACATACAGAAAAAGAGGCAGATGCTTCTAGCAATGGATTAGCAGAATAGCAAAAGCACTATTTATAAACAGCACACAAAGACTCTGATCAAATCGCTCTTCCTAACACGAAGCTGACAAAATAAAAATGCATTAAAGCAGTGCTGTGACTTTGTGAACCTATCACACCAACCATGGGGGATAGATGAAAGGTGAAAGCTCAAGGCAGCCCCCCCAAGCCATTGAAGTGTGAAGTATACAGCAAGCCCCTTTCAATGCTTCGATGCCCTGAACCTCAATGCATTGAACTTAAAAGAGTAAAGAATCAATCTTCCATAGGATTAACCACCAACCAACCTCTCTACTCTACTCTTCCCCAGACTGTCTCCTCCTTCCCTTCACTCCACACATAACTAATTCAATAAAATACTATGCTGAAAACAGCTACAATAAAAGATGTGTAATTTATATGTATTTATTATTTTATATGCATTTATAAGCAAACACACCACCACCAATGCACGATTATCTGGTTAATATTTTCATGTTAAAGTGAAAGCATAATAAAATATAAGATAATGTAATTTGCCTTATTAAACAACCGCAGATTATCCAGGTAGGATTCAAAATAAAAGCATATCTTTCATGAATGCTTGCTAATGCATAAATGGAGAATATCAAATTCAATAACAAATTTCAAACCACCAATAGAAAGATTTTTAACAAAATCAAATAGGGAATCAACCCCCAAACAAGTAAGCAAATGTGAAATGAGGTATGGAAGAATATAAACATATACATATTAAATGAGGTCTGTATGAAAACTTACCCCCCAAAAACATATCAATTTAAAATAGAATATACACAAATGTTAAAGAATAACTAATTTAATATGGGATTTGCAAATAAGACTTTAATAACGTATAATTTAAAATGGGATTTGCAAGAAGACTTGGTATCATATCAATTTTAAATTTGCAATTTAAGAATTTAATAGAAAATTATTTAAAATGGGATTTGCAAGAAGACTTTAATAGCATACTAATTTAAAATGGGGTATGGAAGATGATTTGAATAAGACTTTACTTTAAAATGGGATTTCCAAGATGACCTTAATAACATTATAATTTAAAATGGGATTTATGAGAAGACATTAATAATATAATAATTTAAAATGGGATTTGCCAAATAACTTTAATAACACTAATTTAAAACTGGGTTTGCAAGATGAATTGAATAAGACACTAATTTAAATGGGATTTCCAAGAAGACCTTAATAATACAATGGCTATTCCAAAATCAACCTCCTATTGGCTGGTAAACATAAACCGGTTGCCACAGCATTACCGTTCATTGCTTGCATCATTCAGTAGCCTTTTAGCTCACTACACACCAACCTACAGTCGCAATTGTTCAGTGGTTCACGAATAGCAAACGAATAAACATGGACACTGTTATTGCCTTTCCCACTGGCTGTGAAATTCATAGTGTGATTCGTTTTCTTCAAGCAGAAGGTCAAAATCGGGCAGAGATTCATCGTTGATTGGGTCATGTGTATGGTGATAACATTATGAGTGACAATTCTGTGAGGGGTTGGTGCAGAAAATTCAGAGAAGAGATGTGCATGGTGAGGTTCGACAAGGATGACATTCATGTGTGACAGATGAGCTCATTCAAAAAGTCGACCAAGTCGTAGCGGAAAAGTACCGTTTCACAATTTCAGATCTTTCTACAGTATTCCCACAAATTTCTAGGATTAGTCCATTTCGAATTGTCACAGAGAAGTTAGGTTACCACAAATTCTGTTCACAGTGGGTACCAAAGCAACTGACTGACGTTCACAAAGCTCAAAGAATGAGCTCAGCTTTGACGTACCTTTTGCACCACTGGGAAGAGATGGATGCTCTTCTTGACAGAATAGGACTGGGGACGAGAAATGGACTTTCTCATAATATTATCACTGTACACACGACATAATCGATGATGAAACTCAGCCGCATTTTTACCTTCTGCTTGAAGAAAATGAATCACACTACAAATTTCACAGCCGGAGGGAAAGGCAATAACAGTGTCCATGCTTATCCGTTCGCGATTTGTGAACTACTAAACAATTGCGAATGTAGGTTGGTGTGTAGTGAGCTAAAAGGCCACTGAATGATGCAAGCAATGAACGGTATCACTATGGCAACTGGTTTATGTTTACCTGCGAATCGGCGGTTGATTTTGGAATAGCCCTCATATAATAATTTTTAATGGAATTTGCACATAGACTTTAATAACACTAATATAAAACTGGGTTTGCAAGATAACTTGAATAAGCCGCTAATTTAAATGGGATTTCCAAGATTACCTTAATAACATTATAATTTAAAATGAGATTTGCAAGAAGACTTCAATAACATACTAATTGTAAATGGAAATTGCAAAAAAAAACTAATAAAAGATGAATCCAAAATGGGACCTGTAAGAATCACACATGATGCACTTACATCTAATTTCACCAAGAGATCCAACAGGGGATGATCCAGTAGCTGGGCTGGTTCCTCCTGTAGCGCACTGAACAAATGTGACCCCTCCGAGACCACTGGAGTCTCCAGAACTGTTTGGGCTGGACCCAGTTGTCACCACCGTCTCCTTGGGCAGAACTGGAGCTTCAGCATTCAGTATCTCTTCTGCAACTGGGTAATCGCTCTCCATGGCACCTTGAAATAAAATGGGCAGTTATGTGTATCTTTATTAAAGGGTGGTTTAAAGGTGTGGGGATCGGTTTCATTGCACAAGATTTTTTTTAAATCCCATAGGGATTGTCTCTCTGCAGAGTGGTCTGTCGAAAGTGGTGCACAGAGCATGAACTCCGTAGCTCCAGGGTCAATTCCCAGGAACCTCATAGAAAACTGCACTCGTGAACTGAATGACCGAGTCCAGAAATATGAAGTTATGGCCTTCGAAGAGCAAGGCAGGAGGCTTAACCATTGTGCCACAAACACATTTTTATTTGATTGATTGAACTAATTGATTAGATTAACTGACCTTATTAATTGAATTTATTAGATTGATTGACTGACTGATCGATTGCATTTAATGATTACATTATTTGATTGATTGCTGGGATTCAAGGACTATCTTCATCATGCTGCAACACTATCCATTAGAACTCTGATCTCCTTTTTCCAATCTCACTAGGAGATTCTCAGCTCAGTGACCCAACTCAGTAGCACCAGCGAGGATTCTAGTGCATGTTAATCTGAATGCCTCCACAGTCATCATTATCATCAGTGGCATGTCCACAGTGGACTTTGGTGGCATGTCCACAGTGGACTTTGGCAGTTACAACAGTGTCTGTCCTCAACCTTCACTGTAAATTCTGCCAGGAAAAACATCACTAAATGAGATCAAGGTCCAGCATTTTCTACATTTGTTAACCTATTTTCTCTGACAACCTCATTCTTCCTGGCTGTTACTATTTTCTCATAAGTTAGTTGACAGGACATGACAGTCAACACTAGCATTTTTTTGATGTTTGTGACCTCTAGGCAAGTTTACGTTCAGTAGTTTGCCATTGCTTTCTGAACGACCAGCACTCATACCATTTTATAAAAACCAACACAAGGCGATCTGCTGCCAAATCACCTGCAGCTTTGTTTTAAATGTGGTATGCGGGATTATAAACTGCACCCGTAACCCCATTGCCACAAAGCCGGTCCTTTCTCATAACATAACCAAAAGATGAAGATTGTCTCATCCTGATGTGGATATAATCATGTGTCTATGTGAATATTATGAGGAGAACTTGAAAGCTTAGGGATTGCTGGTAAAATTGTTGGGAAAAGAGCAAAGGGAAGGCCAGGAGATAAATATCTGAATGGCCTGGTCATAAGGAATAATCAGGGCAAGAGCACAGAGCTGATCCACGACTGGTGATCATGTGAGATGGTCAGCCAAGATCGCCAACACTCATCAGGATAGCACATAATGATTTGAACTGGTCTCTTAAAATACTAGCTGCTTTCTCTTTTTCTCCTCCTTTCTTTCTTTCCCTCTCTCATAATATAAACATCACACCTATCAGCATTGCATATGATAATGATTTGAACTGGTCTCTTAAAATACTATCTTCTCTCTCTTTCTCTCTCTCTTATAATAAAATCACCCTTATCAGATAAAAACATGAAAATGATGTGAACTTGTCTCTTGAAAATATTAGTTTCTCTTTATTTCTTTCTCTCTCTTTTTATCCCATGTCATAAATTTCTCTCTCTTTTCATCTATTAATATAATCTGTCCTATTCAACCATAAAGTGAAAATAATCTTTGAAAATGAACTAAAGATTACAGATTAAAGCATGATGACATACTTATGCTACGCAGACATGAGCAGACCAAGATCTTAAAATAGGAGTGTGGACTAACACACACTATATCATCTGCAACTGTGGGGAACTGAAGCCGACACTTGGCCTCATCTTACAAAGACTCCAGATTCTGCTTGACTGGTCGGCAAATGAAAACCTGGTCTACAACAGTGACCCTACAAGCCAAAGTGTCAAAGTAAGCATGTGTGGGGAAGGGAGAGAAAGCGAGAGAAGGAGAATAGACAGGAAGACAGAAAGAGTGAGTGTGTAAGTGAGAGAGAGAGAGAGAGAGAGAGAGAGAGAGAGAGAGAGAGAGAGAGAGAGAGAGAGAGAGAGAGAGAGAGAGAGAGAGAGAGAGAGAGAGAGAGAGAGAGAGAGAGAGAGAGAGATAAAAGAGGAGTCAAGAGCAAAAGAGTGTGCATCTTTAAGAGTGAATAAGTGCAAGCGTGAGTGAGTTAGTGAGGGGAAGAGAGCATGTGTATGTGTGAGTGAGAAAGAGAAAGAGAGAGAAAATAGTGTGAAAGAGAGACAGAGTGTGAGAGACAGCATTACAGTGATATTGTGAGTGTTTGTGTGAGAGAGACAGAGAGAAAGATTGTGAAAGCATGAGTGAGAGTGGGAGAGAGAGTGATTGTGTGTATGTGGGATAGAGATTGAGGGGTGAGTGGAAAGGAAGGCAGAGAGAGAGCCAGAATCAAGAGGAATCAATCCTTTCAACACCATTGCCAAATTAGAGACCCAGTAAAAGTTCACCAGTAAAGAAATTACAACATAATTAACATATTTCTTTCAAATATTATAATCTCATCAGGCACCAAAATCTGTGTTTAGTCTCAGTCTCAAGGTGAACATCATGTGAAACCACATGATGTATTCTTTGTAGGTTGCTTCAGCAGAAACTTACCTGGTATACTGGCAATGCAGAGAATATGAGAAACCGACACTCTAAAGGTGTCTAGTACGTCTGCAGGATTGTTAGCATCGATTACTGACACTCGGTTGGCCTCGTTGGTTGAGGTGCACACCCACACCAGGCTGGACATATGCTCCTTTTCTGCATCTTTCACTCTCTTTTCATGATCCTGATGTTGGAAAAATATACAAACAACAAAAGCTATGATACATATCTATTCTTCAAAACATTCCTTCTTACTTCTTCAAAATAATCCACACAGAAGCCACAGAGAATATGTGGCATGATTTATTGCCTGGAATATTTCACTGCAACCCACTACATGCAAAATATTGTTTGTGGCTTCTGTCTTTACATTAACTAAGGGAACACATAATCCTCCTTCTTTCATCTGTCTATCCCTAGTTTGCTGTTCAGCATCAGATTTAGGAAAAGGTATCTGGAACGAACATTGGTTCATCATCATCATCGCCATGTGCCTTGATATGTCTCTCTACAGATACTGGTCCCCAGTGTTCAGCATGAATTCCACTGATGACATTCCTCCATGCTGTCATCTTAGACCATCCAGCATCAGGTCTCTTAACCTGCCCATCTTTTCTAGCACTGATCATTCCGGATGTCACTATATTCTCAATGCCTCTCTTCTCATAATGACCAGAGAACACTGTTTCTTTATTATAGTGGTTACAATGTCTACTATCATCAACCTCTTCTAGACACTGGCTGTAAAGTTACTCTGAGCATCCCAGGTATTTCCAGCATTCATCCCAGAAACCACATCTCTACAGCCCCCAAGCTCTTCCTAGTTTCTTCTTTTTCTTCTGCGTTCGTCTGGAATGTTGTTTTAGACGTAACTATGTGTTGTGTCTGTTTACAGCAGAGCTACGATATTTGCACCTTTCGGCCGACATATCAGACTTCTTCAGACATTTGTTGACCAGGTTACTTTTCCAGTCTTCCTAGTTTTATTTTTTCCTCAGGACATCTGGTTTGGCGGGAAACAAGCAGGCAGACATGATTGGCTGGGACTGCACCACTTGGTAGGGTACTGGTGCAGATGTGGTTGGGTCCCTTTGGAATTGTGTGTATAGTGAAAAACGAATGGATGAACAAACTATTTTCAATGAGTCACAAATTGGGCAGGTTCGTCTTACATTCAGCCCTTCCAATCACTCATCTTTCATACAGTAATTATGAAGAACAAATAGATAGATCATCCTTGGCTTGGAGAGAATGGTGCTGCAGAGAATGACCAGAGGATCTGGCTGACACTCAAGACTCAGAGGAAAGGCCACATGGACACATAATCAGACTGTTACTGGTACCATTAGTACTGGGACGCTTCGCTGATTATTGCAGATGAGGACGAAAGCACGTATGGGAATATGCCAAGTGCTGTAATGCCAGCTTTGGCTCTACTCATCTGTTCCTAGTTTGTTTATTCACATTCCAAGATTCACTGACAGAACAGGTTCAATAATATTTCAGCACTCATTCTGCCTGGCATATAATCAAAGTGATTTATCACATAAGATACTTTTCATCATCTTAAATCCAGCTTTTACTTGGTCTATTCTGTTCATAACCTGTCACACAACATGGTGATGATCCATCAGTCCTCTATTTACAGGGGCAACTGATTACTCCATTCCCATTGCATGTAAGGGTCAGAGCTCTATGTGGGGCACTATCTGATGGTAATCTTGTTATATGACTGAGCCATTTGATGTCTGACACTGATGTTATTCCCCCATGCTTTCTGAAATCTTCACTTCTCATTTTATTTTCATTGTTACCATTTCATTTTTGTTGTTTCAACTTTTACTCAAATAAATATATTTTCTGCCTCGTTACAAATGTTCTTTTACATAAAAATGTGAGGAGTATCTGGCCGATCTGTTAGAAAATTGGACTCCCATTTGGAAGACCCAGGTTCAAATCATCAGTACAATAATGGATTTTGTTTCTGTCAGGTGGCAAACAGAAAACCCTAACCTACACAGTTCAAAGGACTGTACTAGCCAGGCGGCCTTAATTCTTCAGGCTCAATGTTTCTGATTCCATGTCATGTTTCTGCATATATGTGCTATGTTTCTGCATCTATGTACCATTTACTTCTACATTTATGTGTCACACATTTTTACACC
The DNA here is from genome assembly GCA_014155875.1 of Cepaea nemoralis. Lineage (NCBI taxonomy): Eukaryota > Metazoa > Mollusca > Gastropoda > Stylommatophora > Helicidae > Cepaea > Cepaea nemoralis. The sequence goes on along the minus strand of JACEFZ010006206.1, from coordinate 59,167 downwards.
CACATGCCACCTTTATGCATCTATGTGCCATGGTTTTGTGTCTGTGTGCCATGTTTCTGCACCAATGTACCATTTACTTCTACATTTATGAGTCACACATTTCTACACCCACATGCCACCTTTATGCATCTATGTGCCATGGTTTTGTGTCTGTGTGCCATGTTTCTGCACCAATGTACCATTTACTTCTACATTTATGAGTCACACATTTCTACACCCACATGCCACCTTTATGCATCTATGTGCCATGGTTTTGTGTCTGTGTGCCATGTTTCTGCACCAATGTACCATTTACTTCTACATTTATGTGTCACACATTTCTACACCCACATGCCACCTTTATGCATCTATGTGCCATGGTTTTGTCCCCTATACTATTACTTTCTTCTTCTGCTGCTGCCTTTTATCCCCTATTTGTTGACATGATTTTCGCTGCAAGGCAGCTGCAAGAGAAATGTCAGGAACAGAACTGCGAAATGTTCTCCACTTTCATTGACCTTACCAAGGCTTTTGATACAGTCAGCAGAGAAGGACTGTGGAAGATTATGGCAAAATATGGCAGTCCACGAACGTTTGTCCAAATAGTGCGGCTATTTCATGATGGTATGCAGGCAAGAGTACAGGAAAATGGTGAACTGTCTGAGCCCTTTCCTGTCACCAATGGAGTGAAACAAGGTTGTGTCCTGGCACCAACACTGTTCAGCCTCATGTTTTCAGCTATGTTGACGAATGCCTTCGAGAACAACGACATTGGAATAGACATCAACTACCACATGGATGGAAAGTTATTCAATCACAGAAGGCTGAAAGCTAAAACCAAAATTGACAGCGACACCGTCAGAGAGCTCCTGTTTGCTGATGATTGCGCTCTGTACGCCAACTCAGAGACGGACATGCAACATAATGTTTCAGCTTTCTCACATGCCTGTGCCAACTTTGGGCTCAATATCAATTTGGAGAAAAATGTAGTTATGTACCAGCCAGCTCCAGGAATAATCACACTGTGCCGAATATCAAAGTGAATGGTCATAGTCTAAGTGTTGTGGACAAAATCACCTATCCTGGCAGCACTGTGTCACAAGCTGCCACAATTGATGATGAAGTGAATGAAAGAATCTCCAAGGCCAGTGCAGCCTTTGGCAGACTGTACAAGAATGTATGGGACAGAAATGGAATAAGCCTGCAAACAAAGCTGAAAGTCTACAAAGCAGTTGTATTATCCACACTGCTATATGCTTGTGTTGCTTATCAGCGACACGCTAGGAAATTAAACCACTTCCACACAGTCTGCCTTAGGAAGTTACTGAAGATTAAATGGCAAGACAAGATCCCAGACACTGAAGTCCTAGAAAGAGCGTCCATGCCAGTATCCACACTCTACTAATGAAGAATCAGATTCGCTGGGCTGGTCACTTGACTCGCATGCCAGATCACAGGCTCCCTAAACGAATTTTTTACGGCGAGTTGCGTCGTGGTAAATGCTCCCAAGACGGCCAGAGGAAACACTTTAAAGACACTCTGAAAATCTCATTGAATGCTTTTGGAATTAATCATGACACCTGGGAGACTGCAGCCAGAGACCGAAATTCGTGGCGTACATCATTACGCAAGGGTGCAGTCACTTGTGAGGTGCCATGACGGCAACCAGGACTGCAAGAGCTGTGAAGAAAAGACAGAACAGCAAAACCACTGCAGAAAATCCTCCTCCAGAAACATCAAGCATTCTTTGTCCACATTGTCAAAGAACATTTCGAGCCAAAATAGGCCTTATCAGCCATCTTAGAACTCACGGCTCCATACTTTCAACCCCACTGGATGAAATGAATGGTCATCACCATTCTTGATGGACAAACAACAATACTACCACCTTTATGCATCTATGTGCCATGGTTTTGTGTCTGTGTGCCATGTTTATACATCAATGTACCATTTACTTCTAAATTTATGTCGCACATTTCTACATCCATGTGCAGCTATTAATTAATAAGCTCACCTTTAACTCCTTGTCCAGCTTCTCTACCTCTGACTTGATCTCTCCATCTTTCTTCTCTTCCGGCGGTGGGTCTGAGTAAAACACGCTGGCACCCACTATAGACCCACCATCTCTGGTCCTCCCTCCGGTTAAATTCACACCTGCTGCGCACCAAACCTACCAAAGAAAGAAACGTCGCCCATGTCAACATGAATATAATGGATTCTTTTATTAATGGGCATTAATTTACTGGACCAATACAAAAGACAAGAAGTCATGGTGAAAGGAAGAAAGGATATACAACAGAGTGCATGTTTAGCGACACAGTGGATGGAGTTCAATCCCCAGTAGAGGGAGAATTTCTTTCCAGCAACTACACCTCTGAGATCAACCCTTCCTCTTGAAATGGATACCAGATAACTTTTCAGAATTTCCTAGAAAAGACAGGTGGCAAGTAAAGGAACTGTTCCCTCCACCTTATACTATTACCTTCTTCTTCTGCTGCTGTCTTTTATCCCCTATACTATTACCTTCTTCTTCTGCTGCTGTCTTTTATCCCCTATACTATTACCTTCTTCTTCTGCTGCTGTCTTTTATCCCCTATACTATTACCTTCTTCTTCTGCTGCTGTCTTTTATCCCCTATACTATTACCTTCTTCTTCTGCTGCTGTCTTTTATCCCCTATACTATTACCTTCTTCTTCTGCTGCTGTCTTTTATCCCCTATACTATTACCTTCTTCTTCTGCTGCTGTCTTTTATCCCCTATACTATTACCTTCTTCTTCTGCTGCTGTCTTTTATCCCCTATACTATTACCTTCTTCTTCTGCTGCTGTCTTTTATCCCCTATACTATTACCTTCTTCTTCTGCTGCTGTCTTTTATCCCCTACTCAAGCACAGGCACTCAACCAACTCATCCTATCTGTTGCTATTTCCTGCAGCTCGCTCCATGTCCTCCCCATGTCATCGATCACTGTCTCTAGTTCTCTTCTCCTCGTGTTCTTCAGATTAGTCTCTATTTTCTTTGCCATGTCAGTTCCAGTGGAAGGACTTTGAAGTTATATTTTCAGGTATTATAAATGTTGTCCTATGCAGCACCTGCATCTTTTCCTCACCCCCTGATTCACTGGAATTTGCTTAGTTCTCTCCATGAGTTCCACACTGGTGATTATGTCCTACAATTTTAGTTCCACTATTCTTGCAGACACCAAAAATGAATGTCTGTAGTTCTTCAACAAGGGAAAGTTAATAAGTAAGTCACAAATGGCTGTATAAAAATAACTAAATATGATAACAACTTGAAACCAGTTTATTTTTATACATGCATTGTCCCTTTATTTCTCAACATAATTTCCACCAACATTGATGCACTTAACCCATCGTTTTATTAGTGCTCACAAACCGGCTGCATAGAACTGCATGCTTTGTTTTCATTGACCTGCCATCATACAGAAATGTGTGACTTACTTATTGACTCGCCCCCGTAACTTTTTCTACCCAGCTATGCACCGCTTTACGGGACAAACATTTGTCAGCATAAACACTTACAACCCACCTTGGTGGGAGACATTTCGTGATTCACACCGAAGTTGAATGTGAAGTGAAAACGTGGTTTAGAAACCAGAGCACAAAGTTCTATGCAGCTAGTTTGGGAGGACTGATAAAAACGATGGGATAAGTGCATTAATGTTGGTGGAAGTTATGCTGAGAAATAAAGGGGCAATGTATGTATAAAATTAAACCGGTTTCAAGTTGTTATCATATTTAGTTATTTTTCTATAGCCATTTGTGACTTACTTATTGACTTCGTCTTGTGGTTGTTCTCCATGAGTCTGAACCTTACAGCAGTACTCATTTAACATTGAAGTTAAATATTCTCAGTTTTATGCTAAGTTTAATGAAAACTGTTGTATGTCAGACCATTATATCAATAGGTCAGGGCATGGATTCACTGACAGTTCAGGATTTTTGATTCAGTCGGATGTTACACTGGACAAAGGTTTTACAAAAGGCAAACAAATAATGGCCTTAGAAAACAGAAGACAATGCACCAATGCTATTTTTGCATTGTGACAGATGAGTGAAAAGGCTATAGTATACAACGAACTAAGTGTGGCTTTCATAGATCAAGAAAAGGCCTTTGATCAAGTAAATAGGAATAAGTTGTAGAAACTTCTCTAAAAATATGGTGTAAATGGGCAGCTGTTGAATAACATCAGGGCTATGTACCAAAACAGTTAGTTAGTTAGTCTTTCCTCTTGAGCCTAAGGCGGCGCATAGGGCAGAAGTCCTGTCTCTCCATGCTTGGCGGTTCGCTGCTATCTGTTGTAGATCTTGGATATTTACTTGGCCATTGAATGAGCCTTCTCTAATGATGGTTCTACGCAGGGTCTCTCTTGGTCTTCCCCGTTTTCTTTTCCCTACTGGTGACCATATGAGGGCTTGGTAGGGGAGTCTTGACTTGTCCATTCTGAGTACATGGCCGATGTAGTTCCAACGGCGTCTTCTTATGAAATTGGATACTGTATCTTGCTTAGTCTCTTGTCTTATTTGTGAATTGGTTCTGAAGTCTGTCCAGTGGATGTTTAGAAGTCTTCTAAGACATTTGTTCTCAAAATTGTCTAATTTTTTATCTAAAGCTACCGTTGATTTCCAACTTTCACATCCATACGTTAACACTGGAATCACACAAGAGTTGAAGATTTTAAGTTTTGTGTGTTTGCTGAGTGTCTTTGACTTCCAGATGTTTGACAGTTTATTGAAGGCACTAGATGCCAGTGCGATTCTAGATGATATTTCTGGTGTTGAGTCCCCTGTAGATGTCATTTTGCTTCCTAGGTATGTGAAGCTGTTGACTTTTTCAAGAACGTAGCTGTTCAATTTGGTGTCATCTGAACTGTTGGTAAGATCAATAGTCTTTGTTTTTGTGGTGTTAATTTGGAGACCAATTTGCCCTGAAACATTTTGGAGGTGGTTTATTTTCTCTTGGGCATCCGGGTGTGTTGAACTCAAAAGCACTATGTCGTCGGCAAAGTCCAGGTCTTCTAGAATTTTGTCAACCCAATGGATACCCATATTTGTGTTGTTTGTGCATTTGCGCATGACCCAATCAATGGCTATTCCAAAAAGCATCGGTGATAAGACACAACCCTGTTTCACTCCTTTTTCGACTGAGAACCAGTCAGAATTGCCTGTTTCTGTTCTTACGCAGCAATGTGTTTCTTTGTAGAAAGATTTTATGACGTTGGTATATTTGGTAGGAAAACCATAGATGTTAAGTAGATTCCAAAGTGAAGGACGGTGGATACTGTCGAAGGCTTTTTGAAAGTCGACAAAGTTGGTGATTAATTTCGACTGGAATTCTACGGAGTCTTCAATGATTATTCTGAGGGTGAAAATGTGGTCTATGCATGACCGTTTTGGTCTGAAGCCTGCTTGTTCTTCTCTGAGCCTTTCATCTATCGCCTTTTTCAATCTCTCAAGTAACATGCTACAAAAAAGTTTTCCTGGTACTGACAATAGAGTGATACCACGCCAATTATTGCAATCAGACATATCGCCCTTTTTGGGCAGTTTGAAAATTACACCATCTTTCCACTGTTGTGGTGGGGATTCGCTTTGCCAGATTTCATTGATCAGCTGTAACAAACGTTGTAAGGTGTTCTCATCTGCTGCTTTGAGCATTTCTCCTGAGATTTCATCTTCACCAACAGCTTTGTTGTTCTTCAATTTTTTGATGGCTGCTTTAATCTCTTCCATGGTGAATGACTCGCAGGAGGCATCTAGTGGGGGCATAGTAATTTCTCCATCCAGGTTCGGAACAGTGTCAGGCTGCGGTCTATTTAATATTTCTTTGAAATGTTCTGCCCATCGTTGCTTTTGAAGGTCATCGGATAACAATTGATTGCCTTGTTTGTCTTTGATGGGTATATTTGGTGTAGGTGAGTGATTGCATAGTTGCTTCATGATATGGAATACGGCTCTGTTGTTTCCAGTTCTGGCAGCTGCTTCGGCTTCGGAGGCCAGGCTGTGAATAAAGTTTTGTTTGTCTTTTCGTGCGCTTGATTTCACCTCTTTATCCAACATAGAGTATTTTTGCTTATGGGTTTCATATGTAGATGTGTCTTTTGCAGAAAGAAGTGTTAGTTTTGCTTGTTTTCTTTCTTGTATCTTCGTCCAGATGTTATCGCTTAGCCACTTCTTCTTCTGTCTTTGTACGTAGCCGACTGTGTTTGTTGCAGCATTTAGCAGGGTATTTTTTAGGAAATTCCAATTTTCTTCAATGTTGTTTTTAATATTCGCATTGCTCGATATACTTTCTTTGTTAGCATAGCTGCTTCGTACCTCTGAATTGAATGCGAGTTGGTGTTCTTTAGTCAGTAGGGACTGTGAGTTTATTTTCTTAATTCTGGGTGATCTGTGCAGAGTCTTGAGCTTTATTTTTAGTTTGGCAATGCAGAGATTGTGATCACTGCCAGCATCTGCACCTCTGTAGGCTCTGACGTCTTGCACTGATGAACGGAATTTGGCATTAATGCAGAAATGGTCTATCTGATTTTTTGTGATGTTATCAGGTGAGTTCCACGTGACTTTGTGTATATCTTTGTGCGGAAATAAAGAGTTTGCTACTATCAGATTTGCTATGTCACAGAATTCTAGTAGTCTCTCTCCGTTTTGGTTCATATCCCCTAAGCCGTGAATTCCCATATATCTCTCAACACCCTTATTGTCAGACCCTATCTTGGCATTGAAATCACCCATTACAACAACAATGTCGTGCTTGGGAGATGAGTTGATGGTACCAATTAGTTGTTCATAGAACAAACGTTGCCTTGACAAACTGGTTACATGCAATATCAGGCGTCAGACAAGGGTGTGATTTATCACCACTTGTATCCAGCTTGTATACCTATATGGATAAGAGTACTAAATAAGCAAATCCACATCTAGACAGTTTAAATGAGCTGCTGTTTGTAGATTGACCAGAGTTTACTAGATGAGAACAATATGGATCTCCAGTACCACCTAATTACCTTGACAATTACTGTTAGAGTTTTGAAAAGAAGATTAACATCAAAAAGACCACATTTAAGACAATTGGACAAACACTGGTGCAGTATAATGTAAATATAAATGGACAATCATTAAAGCAAGTTAGAGAGTACATGTGTCTGGGTAGTGTGCTCACAGAGGATGGAAGACTATACAGAGAAATGGAAACGAGAAAAGAGAAAGCAAACAACATCAACTATCAAATAGCACCTATCCAAAAACATCCAAATGACAACGTGCATACAAAACAAAAGAAGTCAATAGACACTTTCTTTGTCCCAACAATATGTTACCAATATCAAACATGAACGGGCCTAGAAACAACCACATCATGTGAAATGAAATGCATAAAACAACACAGCTTGAAAAACAAGAGATAGTCGAAAGCAGTAGGGTAAAAGAAGAAGAAGAAGCAACACAAGAGTAGGGGAAAGACAAAGAGATAAATGGATGACTTGGCCACAAAAGTTTTTTTTAAAAACATTGGATCACACTTGACTTTAAACTAAGTATTTTTCTTCTTCTTGTTTTCTTATTTGTTGATGCTAGCCATTTTGTTTTTCTTGTTCGTTGATGAAAACTTTGGTGAAAATGTTCGGATGTATCTGTGCATGTTTTTTATTCAATGTGCTCCATAGTTATATTCTGTGTTAATTCGGTATCAAGTATCAGCTCATCAGCGTCAACCCTTTTCTTTTTACACATGGCTTGAAAGGGACAAGACCACAAACCTGAACCAAGACTCTAGTGATCATATGAGATTGCCAACCATGATCGCCCATGCCTATCAGCTTGTTACATGGTCATGATAGAGTGGCACCTTGCCGTCTTTGCAGATGAAAGTATGTGAATTGGAACTGGAGCTAGAATTCCAAAACACAATGTCTGAGCATGAAATCAGAGAACATGTGTTGCCCATGCAGCATGATCCCTCTCTCTGCCTGTTATCTCCAGAGGAAATAATAACCAGCACATCTGGAACAAGGTAGGCTGCAGATGCTGGCGGCTCAGCATCAAACCTCCAAGAGCAGGAGGTGGGTAGTGGCCAGCCCTCACATCCGAGGGATTTGACGTAGAGACGTTCAGCCATATCCCTCAGCTGAGTGCCTTATACCAAGTGTCTGGACCAGCATGTGTGTACATCTGTCATAATAAGTGTCTGGACCCATAAAAGTGTGTACTACCATCAGACTCTCCATCTGACACTGTCTACAGTGTGGATTCCGATTGCGCATGATCATGATAATGACCACACAAAACCGCAGCGCACTTCAACAGTAAAAAAAAAAATGCTCACCTTCCATCCCATCTGACCGTCAAACAAAGGCCGGCAGTAGACAGGAACTGGGACCGGCACTTGGGATTTGCTGGACATTTCCTTTGGAGCATGGGAGGTAAACTTTGCAGGCAGACTCCAGCCATAGGCTTGCACTCGTCCATCATCCTTCTTGACATGAGCTCTCACTTGCTTGTACTGTTCTCTTCGCTCTCTTTCCCTTTCCTTTTTAGCTTTTTCTGAGGTTCTGAAACAGTCATCAACAAATGTAACAACATCAGACTTTCTGTTTGTTTGTTTATGCTCAACAATCAACTGAGTTTGGGGGGGGGGGGGGGGGGGGGGGGGGGGGGTGAAACATTTAAACATCTCACGTTGTATGAAAGGGAAGATAATTGTGTAGACACAGTGAGGAGACTAGGATATGCAGTGAAGTAAGATTGAGAGATTTTTAAAAAATGAGTTTGGGAGAAACAGAAATGACAGATTGGGATGATAAAGGATCATGAGAGGAGATACTGCAAGATGAAGATATAACAATGGTGGGAGATAATGGGGCGAGATTCTGGGAGATAAATTGAGGGGAGAATGGGAGTTAAAAAGAGGAAACAAGTGTGTAATGCTAAGAGACCAGGAATGAGGAAGGGAGAACATGAATAGTCTTAAATCAGATTTATTTACCACCTTCTGTGTGTTGAAGAAAACGAACATGATTATATCCTTCCTTTTGTTTCAACTACCATACAAAAATGTGTTCTCAACAAAGTAATTGATAATGTTACATGAACATACACATTCAAAACGTAAAAATATTGAATAGGAACACACACACTTTCTCTTATGTTTAAATGTAAACCCTCTTGAAGAGACAAGGATAAGAAATTGAGAGAAAAAGAGAGGGTAGAGAGGAGGAAAATGAGGAGACAGCATGGGAGAAAAAGAGCAAGCAGCATGTAAGACAGACATTCTTAGACAAAATCAGAGTTTGCTAATGTATTCTTTCTGATGTGAGAGAGACAAGGGGTAGAATTTTGAATATAAGGTGTTTGAATATAAACAGATAGGCAGAAAGGCTGTATGACAACAATGTTGATTGTTCTTAACGCCCTTAACTCTTTTAAAATGCCGTGTTCATAAGTTCTCTTTCTCCAGGTCTACAAAAAATGGAAGGCACTATACAATCTAAGACAACGAGCAGACAAATTGAATACATCTGATGTCTATGGAAAGGTGGTTTCTAAGGAAAATGCAAAACATACCATGGACAGATAGAAAAACCAATGACCAAGTCCTACAAGAAACAAATAACAACCGTAAACTGATTAGATAAATTAGACGTCGACAGTCAAGATGTTTTGGACATGCTATGAGAAGAAATAAACTGGAGAACTTGGTGACAACTGGCAAGATTGAGGGGAAAAGAACAAGAGGAAGGCAGAGAAGTAAATACCTGGATGGCTTGGTGACATGGCATGGTCGAGACAAGAACACTGAGCCGATTCATGACTGGTGATCATGTGACTATGATTTTGCCATCTTTGCCTTTTAGGCAACCCGTTTGTGTGTGTTATTTTATTAGTGATGTCATTAATTCTTTTGTGCATTAATTTGGTATTCCACGTGTTGTGTTGGTATTCAATTTCCCTGAAATTTTCCTCAAGCCATGCTTCTTTTGCCTCTTTGCACAGTTTCCTAATTTTCCCGTGAATCTCTTCATATTTTTCATGGTTATTTTTTTATTTCTTCTATTTCCATGAGTTTTAATAATGTCTTCAAGGACATGCAAGCATATCTTATATTCTCATTTCATTTTAACAATCATGCACAAAACTCACAGACAGAGAAAGGGAGATAGAGGGTGTGAACAAACAAACTTTATTTTCAAAGGGTTAAGAATTGGGCGCGCAGGCCCGTCTGACATTCTGTCCTTCTTATCTCTCGGCTCTCATACATTATTTCATTCATACATCACTTATGAAGCTAATCTTAGACAGTAATGACAACAACAGAAACAATATGCATTACAAATGCAGTGAATAATAATGTAAAAATAAAAAAAATCATGGCTCACTAAAACTAATTTTTGACAAGGCAATTATAAGTAGCTAAGGTGGATGTAATGTACCACAATTAGGAGAATTTTCATTATACTAGTCCTTTGAGATAATTATTATTATTTGTGTTTTTTCTTTGAAATACAGAGAAGGTTTTAGGGGATAAGAGAGTGTGAAATAAAGAGAGGGTGTTGGGTCAAGAGAAGGTGAGAAAGTATGAAATAAAGACAGGTTGTGACATTTGTCCCATTCCTATATCATCTGTAACATTTTTGTAACATCACAATCAGTATTAAATGAATTCACTTTGTACTCACAAATCTTCCTGCAGAAAATCGTACGCCTTGGATTTAGGATTCGCACTCTTTTCTCTATGCTTCTTGTTGGGATCTCCCACTGGCTGGACATTGGTGGTGGGAGCACTGTACTTGACAGTGGTAACTTGAAGCTGCCGCTTTGGCTTGTTGGAACCACTGAAGAGGTTGCTGAAACTAACAAGATAAGTTTCCCACTGTAAGATAATTTAAAAGCACAGCTACCACACAACTGTCTACGCCTGACCATCTCTTCCACATAGACAGACAACAATACTAAACCTGAATCAATCAATCAACATATACTCCTGTTTTATATACTCTGGCCAGTTTTTGTGCAAACAGAAAGACGTGATAGTTTACAAATTTCTGTGGAAGACAATTGAAATTACTGTGTAAACATGCAATTAAATAGTGTAATCTATTGTTTGTGTCTTCATTATTCAAATTCACATTGTTTTGATGATACTCCGTGTAGATATTGTTCTCTCCCTTACAAGAACAACCAACCACTCACTGGCATCTTACTATCTTGACAGACAAATATTTACTACATTGTGCTTTCAACAAGGCACAACTAAAACCCACAGGGGTAGCAAATGCTCATAGCACAAAGCCTGGGCTGAATTGTAGAGATGAATGTTTTGCCCATGCAGCATGATCCCTCTCACGGCCTGCCTAGTTTGCTCCAGAGGAAACATCACACCTTCTGTTTAAGTGCTCTGCTTCCGCTGGACACTGGGTTGGAGTCTGTTGACAATCAAGTACCTGAAACCCATGGATGACATATACCAACCTGTGTACGACACATACCAACCCGAGGACGACATATACCAACCTGTGTATGACACATACCAACCCGAGGACGACATATACCAACCCAGGCCTGCTCCCAGCCAGTCTAGTCCATGTGTGCCATGCTAGGTCACAAACTGGTTAGATCCTGCAGATATGCCTCTATACAGATGTGAAGTTCCGATGCTGGCCTTGCACAGCCTGCTGTTTTCGGAGCTTGGAGAAGGGACAGAGAGCTCTGCATCAGTTCCCGCGGAGATCGTACTTTGTTACCAGGTCAAGGGAAAAGTCTCTACACCAACCTCACTCCAATAGATGCAGGCCCTTTTCAGGACTCTAGTCCCAGTTTTAACTCCCAGCTGTTGTTTTAATTCTATTGCCAGCAGTTGTTTTAACTCTATTCCCAGCTGTTGTTTTAACTCTATCCATAGCTGTTGTCTTAACTCTATTCACAGCTGTTGCTTTAACTCTATCCCCAGCAGTTTTTATTTTAACACTTTCTATGTCCACCAACTGTTACTTTAACTCTATTCCAAGCTGTTGTTTTAACTCTTTCCATAGTTGTTGGTTTAACTCTATCCATAGCTGTTGTTTTAAGTCTATCTATAGCTGTTGTTTTAACTTTATCCATAGCTGTTGTTTTTACTCAATCCATAGCTGTTGTTTTAACTCTATCCATAGCTGCTGTTTTAACTATCCATAGCTGTTGTTTTAACTCTATTCCCAGCTATTGTTTTAACTCTATACCCAGCAGTTTAACTCTAATCCCAGCTGTTTTAACTTTATTCATAGCTATTATTTTAACTCTATCCATAGTTGTTATTTTAACTCTATCCTTAGCTGTTTTTTTAACTCTATTTCCACTAGCTTTTATTTTAACACTTTCTATTTTCACCAAATGTTACTATAGTTCTTTTTATTTCCAGCCGTAGTTACTTTAACTATGTCTATCCCCAGGAGTTATTATTTTAACCCTTCCTACCCCAGCAGTTGTTACTTTAAAGTAGTACAAGTTTACATATGAAAGGGTTAAAATAGTAACACTACAAAGTAAGAGGAGTTAAGTATCAATTGGAATCATCATCATTATCATAAATTACCTTGCCATCTGGCATAGATGATCATACTTTTGCATATTTCATGATTTCCAACAGAACATATCAACTAACAAACAAATAGATGAGAGAGCTAATGCAACATCTACATGGCGAAAAACGTACTTCAGAAATCCAACAAATATATGGTGAGGTGTCTGGGACAGAATGAACCCAACACAGAAACAATGTAAGGATTTACCTAATATTTCATGCAGAATATGTTTGTCTTTAAGTTTCCATACAAAATTACAGACCAAGAGTTAATTATTTCCATGTTTCTTTTGTGAACATTACAAGGCTGTTGTCTACGGTTAGACACTATTGACAAACTAAAAACAAGACAAAACAAAAAGCTTTGGACTCTATATTCATGAATACTAGCTTCCTGTCCGCAAGAACTGAAATAAATGAATGCTAATAAATTCAAATGTACTTTGAAAAGACCATTGAAACAACTGAAATGCATTCTTATTCAGCATTTAAAAATGTCAAGTTTTGTTTTCCCCTCTTCGGTTTTTTTTTTTTTCAGTGTGCTAAAACATAGTGCTTTGTTAACTGTTAATTAAAAATTTTTAAAAGTAATTAAATCATGGAATCAATGAGATGACATCAAGTAGAAGCAACAAGGATAACAAAACTTACTTGATGCTGGGATAATTAATAAACATTCCTGGCTAGCAGGCACAGCTGTGAAGTAGCTAAACTGTGTACCTATGCACTTAATGTGTGTCATTCTATGTTGTATTAAACATATAATATGTAACATCCTGTTCAATATGCCTTGCTTACGTGGCAGGAGAAGATCACAAATACTGAAGTATTGGAAAGATCGGGTGGTGTGATGGTTTGTTACATGCTTACTCTTCATAGACTCAGATGGATAGGACACATTAGGAGGATGGAAGTTGGTAGAATACCAAAGGACTTGATTTTTTTTTTTTTTGGGTGAATTACAGATAGATAAAATATCTCAGGGTGGGCCTCTACTACGGGACAAATATGTGTATAAGTGGGACATGATTGATACAGGCACTGATATTGCACCTTGGGAGCAAGTCGCAGATGACTGTGTTGCAAAGAGGGAAAAGACCACGAACTGAATAAAGACAAAGGAGAAAATGGTTGAATATGTCAGACACTGAGCGTGTGAGACGTCAGATGGTAGAAATGACCATATGTTCATATACACCTATTGTGGCCAAACAGTTACCAAGAGAATTTGTCAGACAGTAACATTCACTACCGCCATGACTTGTAGTTATGCCTTTTTTGAAGCACAAAGTAACAAACTATAAGACAGCAAGGTGCCAGTAATATGTCTTGCTAATAACTGACTGTGTCTCATGAATCGATCAGTTATGTTGGGGATGGTCAGGTGTGGAGAAGCAGCATGAGTTCCCAAGATGGTAGCTTGATGATGATGCTGCCTTCTTCCTCAGTCTTCCATCGCCCAGTCTAGTACAGACCTTCAAGACCTCTTTCTGAGCCCTCCTCATGGTTGGTCAGATTTTTCTGATAAAGATTTCTACAGGATGAGGCAACCAACCCTCCTTAGTTGCCTCTTACGACATGCATGGTAGGTTATAGGTACTATTCTTTGCTTCTTTTATGGGCCTCAGTAATGAACATTCAGATGATGCTCTAGTGTCTGCTAATATTTCAGATAATGAATTTTTGGTTCATTTGTTCATGATTTTCCTGCAATTATGATATTCACACTGTACTCTCCACCATCTTCATACAGATTTATGTTTCTATTTGATATTCTATGTGATAATCTATTTGATTTATAATTGCTATATTTTCTATTTGATTTATACAGTTTCTTTTCTCTTCTATCTGATACTGTGAATTAAATATATGCTTGCCTTTTGTTTTATTTCCAGTTTTTCATTAAGTCACTCGAAGTCGTGTGACTAAAAGTATTAAGAGCACTCACACTTAAACTTCCACTGCACTGATGGCAAAGTAAGGGGTTCTCTCCCTACACCAGTCAGTTGAACATTGACGTCTTATCCTTGACTTGGGAACATAAACTACAAGTACTAGAGAAGACACAATAGGTTCGCCTGATGGTGAGGGACATTAGTAACAGGGAAAGCTAGCCCACGTGCAAAAATGAGTCCAGTGTGGACTATGCTCAAATCCAAAGCGAGTGAACAACAAAAAGGGTGAAAATTACCAGTGCATGTGACCATTAATTTGCCAGTCCTATTTATTCTTTTGATTATCACCATCATCATCATCATCATTACTGTTTGCTGTTACAGTTAAACAGAAATGGCATCGCTGCATTAAAGGCAAATCTGAAGGTAGTCAGTCTCTGCCAGTTGACAGTGAAGTGTGTGGATGATGATTGTTCCTACAGTGTTCTGGTTGCATAAACATTGGATTCCTCTGCTTATGCATTGGCCAACACCAGTTCAAAGATTGATTCTGGATTACATAATTGTGCTGTGAGAATCATATGAAACAAGTCACTCTTGTTTTGTGTCAGAAAGAGAGCATACAGAAATGTTACATAGAGCCTGTTCTGCCGCCTGGCAGCAATGAATTTTGGAATGTGAACAAATTAGGAATAGCTTGGAAGCAACGAAGATGTGGTTTTTGAGATAAATGTTGCGAATATCTTGGATGGCCAGGGTAAGTAATGAGTGCCTAGAAAAGACACTTATGAAAGTAGAACATTGTATACAACTGTATGAAAGCAATAAACAATGTCCTATGGTCACGTAATGAGAAGAGAAGCACTGGTAAACATCGTGACAACTGGAAAGATCAGTGACAGAAGAGGCAGACTGAAAGAAATGGAGGAATATCATGAATACATTTTATCCAGTACACCAAGGACCAAAATCTGTGGAGACATGAACGCCTATGCCATTTGGCAGGGCACATGATAATGATAATGGGCTGTGGGAAATCATGTTCAGAACAGGCCATCCAGCAGTAGGCTGTCATGGATAAGCTGCTGGAATGATCCCTTATCCATGTGGAAGCATGGGTATTGTGGAGGCAACACAATCAGCTTGTTTGTTAGTTGCCATGGATGTCTGCATGGCCATGGTAGTATACAGTTCTATAAGACTCCCAAAGAAGGTCAGGGCTACCACTGAATCTAGAGTTACCATTCAAAGAAGCCACAGAAAAGCACTTCTTGTACTAGTTCATTGCTGACTTTTGTTGCAATCTGTTCTCAACATGTGGTAGATACTCCCAACACTAATGCTGGCCTCCTTGCGGAAAGACAGTAGCTCCAGCATTATGCTCCTCCATTCACAAGTTCCACAAATGATTAAATGACTGACTGCTCTCAAATTCTTCCTCCTCATTTTTTGTCCCTCCTCAGATGAGGGGTGGGGGTCGTCATCCCTAGTTGTTCATCTCAACGGTCAGTACGTTTGACTTCAGCAAGCATGGGGATAGAACCATAGACCCAATAAACCTCAAGGTGCGAAAAAAATGGTCTTTTTACATTTAATGTGCACAAACACTTTTATAAATGCTCCAATTCAATTCCATCAATCATACAAGGGGGGATCTCAGTACAGTGCACAAAATTCACGCACTGGCGAGTATCCATCCAAATGTATATACACCAGAATCACATATACTACAAATATTCTTTTGTGGCTAGGTTTTCTGATTTGAAAGTTAGCCACATCAGCAGCATATTCTTTGGATTTGTTTCATTTTCAACTACTGCTGGATTTTTAACGCGGGTCTTTCTAATTTTTTTGTCCTTATCCTAGTTTAAAAGTCCATTCCACTACCACAGTACCATTGGGATTATACCATCCTTTTCTTATTTTGTAAAAATCCACACTGCCCAGACTATGAATTGTACTAGGTCTTTTAGATTTAGGGGAGGACACCATACCTTTAAGCCACTCTGCCCTTAAAGGTTATTTGATGTGGCCACCCCCCTCTCAGTCTGTCTCTCTTGTGCACTTCCATCCCCAGCTGGAGCATAGGCCTCACCCAAATCACATCAAACCATCATGGATGACTGGATTCTGCAGCTAAATTTGTCTGCAGAATGTGGAAGCCAGCCCCCAAGCCCAACCCTTCTAAGCCGCCTCTTACGACATGCATGGTAGGTTGCAGTGTTACTATTCTTTGCTGTCCTTACAGGCCTCCACATCAGGGCAGTTTGATGTCGAACGCACGTACAAATTCAAAGAAACTAAGACATCTGCTGGTGGTTGTCGGGTGATACTGTCATATACTTGTAAGCTAAAGCAGCTTCACATTAAATTAATGTTTATAAATAGTCAATATAAGGATGCCTGGGAGATACGGTATCACAGCAGCTAGCAGACCTGGTGGGTATGGGTTCAAATGTACATTGAGGCAGACTTCCCAATTTCAAAACTGGGTACCAGAAGTAGGGGAAGTAAAGGCATGATATTGAGCACATCACCCTCACGTGCCGATTGGTCTATATAGACACGGGGCGAGCACCATATACCCAATATGAAAATGGTCATTTGCTTCTTTCATTTTGCTAATCGCTGTGGCAAAGGTGTTACGAACACAATTTGCAATTCTGCATTCGTAACACAGCTGTGGGCAATATTGAAGTAGACCGCGTTACAATGTTCTGAGTGCCGGTTGATCAGAAAGCAGTGGCAAACTACTGAACTTAAACTGCTTGGGTTGACTATGACGTCCTGTAAAGGACATAAGTTTAGATATTTTCTGTGCCTGAAATTTCATTTCTTTAGCTCTATTTATTATGAATGATCTCATGCAGATTGTGTTATTCCATGATCACAATTCTAATACATAATTTAAAATGATGGTACACAATTAACGCTTCATTAATTGCGCAATTATATTATTTTGTCAATACAGAACGTGAAAAACTAGCACACAATTCAAAGCCATTTTGTAATTCTGACGGGAAAAAAAGAACGAACTCAAATTCTGAATTTTAAATGTTTTATTAATGTTAGAGAAGAAAAAGTACATGTGGCAGTTTGGCCTTTTAAAATTCAAAGTATAATTTAAAAGATAAATCAATATGTACTGCTGTCTTTAAACCCATTTAAAAACATTTACATCCCATTAAATATTCAAATACACTGCATTGTTGAGTTTAAAAATTTAACATTTATAATACACATAACATTTGCCCAAAAAAATGCAACTAAAGGAGATCACAAGGAACAAAATGGCTTTGAATACTCAAAATAATTATCTATCTGTCAAAAAATAGTTGGTGTTGTAGTTAGTTTGTACTGAAGAAAACAGGGAATATGGCCGCCATGACTTCTGATTTTGATGAAGTTATGGAAATCAGCACATCTGTGAGAAGTTTCACTTGGTGGCATGCAAATGCATGTGTTTAAGACATTAACGGATATTTTATCACTTTTCAACAATGCCTAACCTTGTTAGACTAGGGCCAAAAATCCCACGGCAGTTGGAAACTATAAAGAGAAGGCAGTATGGCAGCTGCCATAGCAAAAATGTCAAAATCAGGAAACCTACCCACAAATGTGAAGACAATCTTTCATAATGGCCTGGAAAAATATCACATCACGAGATGTGACGAAGTATGTCTGCCCATGCAGGCACACTTGGTGAGGGTAACATGTAATTCTGGTACGCGCTGTAGACATCGCCAGTTCTAAACAGTTTGTACAATGAACTATCACCTCCAACTGTAATCAGAGGGAGAAGAACGGAGCACAGATGGATAGTTTACCTGCATTGAGGTTGGACTCTGAATCCAATCAATCAATCCTTTAGCTAACTATCTTCCCATTGTTTCCACTATAAGGACTGAATAATGCATTTTACCCAAACAGCATCAACGCTTTATTGAAAGTAAAATTTCAAATCTATATCTTCCTTTGATATGCACTAAAAAGGGTTTAAAAGGCAAACAGATCAACTTCATTGCACCGGGTTTTAACCAGTCAAAAGAGTTACACAAAGCACAAACTCTAGTTTCAGTGACGAGCCCCACAGGAGTCCTTGAGAAAATTGCATCCATGAACCAAATGAAGTAGACCAGAATCAAATCCACAGCCTCTGAAGCACGAGGCAGGCCACACAACCACCTGGCCATGGAAGCCCACAGGAGTCCTTGAGAAAATTGCACCCATGAACCAAATGAAGTAGACCAGAATCAAACCCACAGCCTCTGAAGCACGAGGCAGGCCACACAACCACCTGGCCATGGAGAATACCTGATATGCACTATGAATGCATAACATTTTAAAATAAGTAATATCCTGCCCTACCCATGTGTTTCCGGATCCCCATAATGGAAGCCAAGAACAGCAATACTGTCACCTATCATGCATGTCTAAGAGGCCACTGAGGAGGACTGGCCTCGCACAGATTACCACATCCCATAGAAAACTGTAGCTATAGAATCCAACCAATCATGAACAAGTCCACAAAGGGCTGGGTGTGATTTGCAGGAGGAACTGTGTCCCATTAAGCCAACATCTTCTGGAGGAACTGTGTTCCATTAAGAGATGAAACAAAGAAGAAAAAGAATATCCTGTTCAACCCTCTGGGTTATAATTGAGATATAGAAGGTCTACCCACGGGTAGATAGAGCCTATTACGTTGAATAGAATCTGTCTAGAGGAAGCAAATAGTACACAAATGCATGCTGAAGTCGGACACACTGACTGTTGAGGTGAATAACTAGGTGTGACAGAATCCCCTCGGAAAAGGAGCACAGAAGTAAGATGAATACTGACATTTCAGATAATGTAGTTTGTTTATTTGTGTATTGATACTTTTCTAGTAATTATGATGTTAATGTTTACTTTTCCACCTGTTTCATAGGAATGAGCTGTGGTTTACTTTTACCATTTCATAAGGTGTGTGCTAGATTATTTTGCTATTTCTGCTTTAGTATTTAAATTATTTTGGTGACTAAAATTTATTAGAATTATATTTGACAAGTGAGATCCTTATTTAGAAATTTCTGTTCTTCTGACATGGTGGGAATGTGGTTTCTGAGAAAAATTCAAAGAATAAGTGGACAGACATAAAAAACCAATGAGCAGGTCCTACAAAAAACAAATGAAAATCCTAAACTGATTTGAGAAATTAGATTTACACAGTCAAGTTGTTTGGGGCATGTTATGAGGAAAGATAAACTGGAAAAGACAGTGGCAACTGGCAAGACTGATGGTAAAAAGAGTATAGGGAAGGCACAGAGGTAAATATCTGGATGACTTGGCCATATGGCACAATTGAAACAAGAACACAGACCTGATCCATGATTCTGGTGATCGTGTGAGATTGCAAACCATGACGGCCCATGCTTATTAGCATGGCACATGATGATGATGTTCTTGTGATAAACTGCTTACTCCTACTTTGCCATTCTCTTGGGTGGTCTATCTATGTACAACATTAGATTTTCCCCCAATGTTAAGTTTAGATTTCTCCGCATCTACTTCTATTACCATCTAACACAGTTTTCAGAGTTTGTGTTAATAATCTTTTGTCACATTCTGCAATTGCTTCCTTTCACACCTTCAATTTCAGTTTCCATTTCTGCAAAATAAATCTCAGTAAATGTTCATATAAATAAGTATCAAAGTGTACAAATAATAACACTGAGAATTCCTAATTTTGATTGGCTACAGAAAACAGGTCATCTGTTAAAATTCTAATTCTATACATTTCAGGTTGTTTCAACAACAACAAAAAACAGCAATGAAAGTGATCTTTAAAAAAAAAAACATTAAACGCATTCTTGGTCCTTGTAGTGATCCCCCTTAGTTTTACAATATCTATCTGGCAATAAAAGTTTTACAATATCTATCTGGCAATCAACTGACCACAAATATTTTGGCAATATTTATCAACATGTTATTATTGCTTTATAATGGCTGACCAGGCATAATAGACTTTAACAATAATGAATAAGCAGATCATGTGAAATATAAATGGTACTATTATGCAGAAAAACCTGGCACTGAGAGACAGTTGAGTTCCATGGCACAGAAAAGACTATATGAGCTTGGCAAATTAAAAACACAAAGATAAATAAATTACTAATGGGACAAAAAATGCATTCATATTTTAAATGTTGAATATATATACATAAGTTATATAAGTTATTTTTGCAGAGAATCAACATACTTTTCTCCTTTAACTGTCATTTCAAACAGATGTGATGTGAATGACATGACCTAGTTCAAAAGGGGGGCTGGGAGAGCAAATGAGAGAAGAGCAGGAGAAAGGGAGGATGGAGGGAAAGTGGAAGAGCAAGGGAGAATGGAAGATGAGATGATAGGGGGGAGGTTTGGGGGGGGGGGGGGGGGATATGACGAAAAGAGGAAAAAGGTGAAGGTAGAGGAAAAGAGGAAGATAATTAGAGGGGAGAGAGAGAGCTTGGGAGAGAGAAATGATAAAGAGGAGAGCGAAGAAAGGGAGATAGAAGGGTAAGAGAGGATGGAGTGTGGCATAAGAGTAACAATGAAAGGATAGAGATGAGGAAGTGTGGCATAAGAGTAACAATGAAATAGGATTCCCTATGATAGAAAAAGTGACCAAAATCTACAGCACAGTCAAACAGCATTCTGACAATCCCAAGGGCTCTCCTGGTGCTCATGCAAACACTAACTACAGCTGACAAAGTTGCAAAGGATCATAATCACATATGGGAAAGACGATAGTGAAACATTCTTAAACAGGTTAACAATGTCATTTTTGATTCTGGGTGTCACAAACATCCAAGACTAACAACTCCTCAATCTTTCTATTCTACAATCTTTATATTCTACAATCCTTCTGCAGCTTAAAATGTTCATTAGCTGCCCAAATTGGATTTGTGAACTGAAAATTCATCAGTTCGACATATTTACACATGTATAGAAAACTGTAAGTGCTTATCCATGAACCATTGAAAACAAAATGAGTAAATTCAATAGTTTATCTCGTCAAGTAGACATTTTTTAAAAACTGTAAATTTTGGGGGCAAATTAAATAAGAGCTATAACTGTAAATTAAATAATACAAAGACAAGAAACTTTACAGACAAAGATGAATTATCAACAACTACAAAACAAATGGTAATATCTAGTAAACCTATACAAACAGTAAAGAGGACACTTACGGTGTATCAAGAATATGGCACTAGCCCACCCCCCCCCCACCCCCCTTCCAAATATCAGATACTAATCGGCACTCCAGGGGTCTATAACATGCTGGACACCTTTCCTTCCCCAGACATTTCCAGGGACCCATATTAGACTGGGTCAATGTGGAAGACCAGATCAATTCTGAATCTCCGTTTCAATGAAATTCAAACTCCTGACTACCAGGCTGGCAGAGAAGAATTTTCTATCTACGGAAATTAACAAGTTTGTCTTTATTACTATTGTTTCATTTTATAAGAAAGAAACAAAAAATCAATGATTAATAAATAACGCAACATAATATACAAAGATCAATCAAAGTGAGGTCATAATAGAATTCTTGTTGCCTCTTTGTACTTTGCTAAACAGCACTGATCTGATAATGCTGAAGGGTTAACATCAGCACCCATAAATAACTATCCCTATACTTGGGAGACTCCTTGATGAAGTGGATATGCCATGTGCCTCGCCCTCCAAAGGTTGTAGGTTTGATTCCGCGTCACGACATTTGGTTCACGATTGCAGTTTTCTCTGAGACTCCTAGGGGTTGTTGCCGGAGCTAAGGAGCTTGTGCTATGTGCGACACTTTCAGCAGGACAACTTGTGGAAAGAGACCGTGCCAAATGGGATAAAACCTGGTGCAATAAGTCAATGTTCTTGCCCCGTTAAACCATATACTTACTTTGTTAGACTGAAACAAGCCCTGGTAGCCATGACCTAGCCTGTCTTCTTTTAATTCATTCTCTCTTTAGCCCAGGTGCTTCCCCATAATCAATTCCAAGGCTACAAATAAACTACTGCCAGACTTCAAAGATGTGTCATTCAAAGGATGTTTGCATATCCTTTACACTACATCCCAATCAACCCCAGCATGTTTTGGCTGTTTGCGATTTCTTGACAAGTTTTTGTTCAGTTGTTTGCCACTGCTTTCTGAACGATTCATGCAATTCAAAAACTAGTAATAATAAGACTAATGCCTTATGGCAAAAGAAAAACTGCAAAAACAAATGAATGTACTCTTGTGGCTTTTTTTAGCCGAAGAAAAATATTATATACATCAGTGTGCATCATCCATTCCCCTTAATAATTTGATTAGCCTGCGGTGATATAACAGCTAGATACACCTTAAATGGTTATTATAATATTTTGAAAAGAAATAAAATCCCTATGTGGAACATGCAATGTGTGGTATATAAATGATTATTTTGATATTGCAAAATGAAGAAGTAACATGAACAGCTGAGAATAGAGAAATAACATGAACAGCTAAGAATACAGAATTAACATGAACACCTAAGACTGCACAAAATAGAGAAGAAATCTGAAAAGCTGATATTGCAAAAGAAAACTTAAGTAATGTGAACAGCTGATATTACAAACCAAAATAAATCAAAGTAACATGAATAGCTGGGATATTTTTTTTTACATGAGAGCGAGCAAGAGACAGACAAATAATCAGACACACAGGGCGACACACACACACACAGACAGACAGACAGACAGACAGACAGACAGAGAGAGAGAGAGAGAGAGAGAGAGAGAGAGAGAGAGAGAGAGAGAGAGAGGTGACCAGAACTGAAATTCAAAATGTGAACCATGTAGGATCACTTCATCATCATGTGCCATGCTGATAAGCGTGGGCGGTCATGTTTTGCCATCTCACACGATCACCAGAGTCGCGGGTCAGCTTTGTTTTCTTGTCTCGACCATACCATGTGGCCAAGCCATGCAAGATCCCAAGGAAGGTGATGAGCAGATAAATGTCTAGGCATGTAGAAAGAGAAGGAGTTGATGAAAGAAAAAGAAGTGAGAACAGTTCTCTTAGATGAAAAAATAAATAAAAGAATGTTACTAAAATATGGGAGAGAGGAAGGGAAAAAGAGAGCAAAAGACAGAAAGAGACAGAATGTAGGAAGAAAAGTGAAATGCCAGCAAAGTTAGGAATACAAACACAATCAGAGACAAACAGAGGGAAATAAATATGTGTTTACTTAAAAAGATAAGTACTTGTATACAATGTAAGTTCATCTGTCCAACAAATAATTATGCATATAAAAATAAGAGAATTATCACCTCCATTGTGCTTAAATGAAAACAATGTTTCCCAGATCAACCAAAAAAACGTAAGTTTTGAGCCATGTCACAAGCCAGCTCGATAAATTTTAGGATCTTCCTTCAAAATTAAAACACAAGGGCAAGGAACAAGAGCAGACTTGTCAATGCAACTAAAGAGTATGGAAATATTTGACCAAATATTTCTGGTCTTAATGGCAAAATGTACCGGTGTAACTGAAGAGTATGGAAATGTTTTACTAGTATGGAAATGTTTTACTAAATCTTTCTTATCTTAAGAGAGAAATGTACCTGTGTTATTTGAGTCTTTTTTTTTTTTTTATTCTCGTAGCAGTAAAAATAGTATTATCAGATCATTGGTAAAGGTTTTTAAATTCTGAAATCCTAGTGGGAAAATAATGAATACATGCTCATATAGGGAGGGCAGTGTATGTGTGAGTGTGCTTAGAGACAGAAATGACAGAAAGATTAAAGATCACCTGTGGACATTCATATAATGTAGACAACTAGAAAAATATAACTCAACTATGGACATTCACATGATGCAGGCAACAAAACTGTCGTAACAGATAACTGAGCTGTGGACATGCACATAATGTAGACAATGAAACTACAGTAAGAGATAACTGAGCTGGACATTCACATAATGTCGACAACATTACTATTGTAAGAGATAACTCAACTGTGAACATTCACATAATATAGACAATAAACTAGTAAAATATAATTGAAATGTGGACATTCACATAATGTAGACAACATTACTATAGTAAGAGATAATTCAACTGTGGACATTCACATAATGCAGGCAACATAACTACGGTACGAGATAATTAAATTGCGGATATTCACTTAATGTAGGCAACATAACTATGGTAAGTGATAACCCAACTGTGGAAACTCACTTAACACAGACAACATTACTGTGGCAAGAGAACAACTAAACTGTGGACACTCACATGATGTAGAAAACAAAGCTGTGGTATGGGAATAACTGTGGACATGCAGATAATGAATCAGAAATAAACAGCACAACAAATAACTCAAATCAAATAGAAATAAGTATATCTAAAAGATTTTCAACTCCACTATCAAAAGGATAGCTTTGACACTAATGAACACATTCTGGAATGTTTCAAATTCCAATTGGATTTATCTAACAGATATTTAATGAGCTCGTATCAATACCTTCTTATTTATTGTCAACTATTTTTAAAACGCTCAACCTTCCTACAACTTTCTTAATTTCCCTATGTAAAAGAACTACAGGCGGTCTCAGTGGCCTAAAGGCTTGCGAACGCGATTCATGAGCTGCTTACCATGCGTTCGAAAGACCGAATTGTCAGCAGACCATGTCACGCTGGTGTTGGTATGGGAGCCGGCCGTTCAGAAATCAATGGCAAACTACTGAAAGTAAACCTTGCCAAGACATCAACAACAGCAGTAAAATGGTGTTGACAGCAATGTCCTGTAAATAGGATATGCAAAAAAAAAAGAAAAAAAGAACTATAACCATTTCCTAAATATGGTGGTTATCTTCCCATTGTCTGACTACAGAAATTTAGAGAGCAAACAGAATGATTTGTCAGAATGATTTCTAGATTGTTCAGATATATCGGACGAGGGTTCAACGCTTGCACTTATCATCTCGCTAAGTGACGGAAAGACTGGCCACTTATTCCCCTGTATACTCAGGCCTTTAAAATGTGATGGCCCAATCACAACACAGTGGGGTCAGATATTAGGTCAACCTGTAGCTTGAGCAGACCTGCTACGATTCATGGCTTGGATGATCTTAATTTTTATAAAATAAGAAACGATTGGTTTACTTTTCCCTGATCCTCCAGTTAAGGAATTGGACGTCTAGCCTTCCCAGATGAGGGTGAAAAACTAGGAGCACCCATGTGCACGTTACATGTTAAAGACCCTCGGCAATAAGAAGCTTAAACCATCTGTAAACCCACTCTGAGACCAGCGAATCCACTTTAGTACCTGCAAATACTGAAACTTCTGAACTCACCCTAACACCCCCGAACTCACCCTGACACCTCCGAACCCATCCTGAGACCCATGAACCCACTCTGAGACCTGTCAGAAAGTTAGTTGCATATCCTTTACAGGCTATTTGTGATTCCTGGGCAAGTTTATGTTCATTAGTTTGCCATTGCTTTCTGAACGACTGGTTTCCATAATGTTGTATAGAAACCAATGCAAGGCTGTCTTCTTTCAAATCGCCAGCAGCTATGTTTCGAATGTGGATTACGGGATTACGAACTGCATTCATAACCCCTTCACCTCAGAGCCGGCATGACCTGTGACCCCACTCTGAAAAGAGCAGGCCAAAAAGGCTTCTGCCCAGACTAAATTTCAAATTGGAATACCCACCCCTGGACAATTATTTATAGCATTTGTGATTATAATATTACACATTTGATCCCTCGCAGATGCTATGGAGTTCATGAACTGTGCTGATATTCTCCTTGTGTGATCTATTGCAGGAGACTGGAGTATTAATGGAGATATGTGCATGCAATGAAAGTGATCCATGACAAAACCAGAACCTGGTAGAAACTGAAATACGGGAGAAAGACAGATGGATCTGTTTCCAAGAGACAGACATATCTACAAACAAGATAGACAGATCTACAAGTCAAAGACCTCCTTAGCTATGGATAAAAGCAAGGCAAAGCATAGTGGCTATGACATTAGCCTACCTGCACAGGAAACTGAGTTCAATTCTTCTTCATCTGCCTTGTACTTCTCATGAAACACAGGCCTTCAACGCACCCCAAGCACTCCTATCCTTTGCTATCACCTGCAGTGTATGTGTGTGCACTCACACATATGCATGCGTCAGTGGTGAAGTGGTTATGTTTTCTGATTTGTACTCAGAAGGTCATGCATTCATTTTCAGACCTGTTCATTCAGTTCTCAAAATTTTTTTTTTTTGAAGACTCCTGGGGGTTGTTGCCAGAGCTAAGGAGTTCTTGCGCTATGCGACATTTTGGCAGATAGTCAGATGATCTGCAGAAAAAGACTAGCTATATCCTCCTCATTTCTGTCTCTAATTCTCCCCCTTTAAACTATCAATCCATATGACAGTGAACACACCATGTAGGGATAACAGTCAAAAGCTAACAATCCATGTGATAGGTAACAAGACATGCAATCCTTAACAATCCATGTGATAGGTAACAAGACATGCAATCCTTAACAATCCATGTGATAACGATAGTTAGGAAATAGAAAACAAAAAGGTTATACTATCTAAGAACAATTACTTAACAACAACTAAATGTTGATAACAATGTACATAAGAATGTGTGACCAAGCAAAGACTTGAGAGAAAATGAAAGTGACAATTTTTTTCAACACAGAAGTGACACAATATCATGTCACAGAAACAAGAAAATTAGTAAATACTTCAATGAAGAATGAAAGGATTATAAAAGTGATGATCCTAAACACAAACAAGATATACAAACATCCTAACTGAAACAGATACATAGACAGTCATATATCAAAAATATCACAAATAGAAGACAATCACAAGACAGTTATAAGACAATATATCACAATTATCACAAACAGAAGAAAACACACAAAATCAAAGACACTACAAAGTTTGACAGTTTTTGTCCAACAGCCCCCATGTGTTTCATATACATATAAATATTCTGTCTTTAGTTTAAGACAGCCCTATGGTAAATACTGCAGAAAGGGGGAGATGTGTTAGGTTTTTACATATGCTTCTTCTTCTTCTCCTAATCCATGCTAACAAGATATAAATGGAAGCCACGAACACCTCAATAAATAATTTTAGTATTTACCTCTTAAGTTGGAGTGGATTCGCCTGATGGTGAGGGACACAGGTAATAGGGAAAGCTAATCCACACGCAAATATCAGTCCAGTGCACTAGCAGTAGTATCACATATACGGACTATGCTTGAGTCAAAGCAAACAAATGTTAAACAAACAAACTCTGGCATTGGCTTCAAGAATTGGGAGGACATTGCTGCTGATCAGCGTGCATGGCGTAGTGAGATCTCTCCTGTAACCATGACCTTTGAGCAGTTATTATTTGATTAAACAACATAGAGTCTTGCCACGTGCAGTCTAAACAGTCATCTTGAAGTGACTGGCTGTCAGCACTCTGCCCTCATTGTAACATATGCTTCACGACACAATAGGTCTAATTAACCATCTGCGAACCGACTCTGAGACCTACGAACCAACTTCAAAACCCGTGTACCTACTCTGAGACCAGTCAAACCAGTCTGATACCTGCTAACACTGAAACTTCTGAACTAATCCTGAGACCTGCAAACCCACTCTGAGACCTGCAAACCCATTCTGAGACCTGCAAACTCACTGATACTCCTGAATCCACCCTGAGATTTCCAAACACATTTTGAGACAGATACATTTGAGAACAATACATTCTGCAACAAAAAACGAACAATGGACAAACAACAACACAGCAATTTCCAATCCATGGCTGATGTTGCTACTCTTAAAAAAGACACTAATTTCACAGACGTTTCACGAGACAAAATAAACGTACCTCGGGGCAATTATTAAAAATAATAATCTGTCAGCTAACAGGCAAACCATAAGTGATACTTAGCGGAACTGGTCTAAATATTACCGATGGTGACAAACCAAAAGGGTAACACTTTGTTACTTCAGAAGGACACAAATTCATGCTAAGGAAATAAAATTGTACTAATGTGTTGTGGAGAATTGATTTTTCAAACATCAAAATAAACATGTACAAATGTTCAGGCTTGGCATGAGAAGTTTAAAGTCTGTATTAGATGAGAAGCAGAAAGGCAACAGAAGACGGAGAAGAATAGATGCTTTTATTTTTGAGGGGAAATTCTACTTCTGAAGACATCAGCTTTAGAAACAGCTCAAATCAGGATTATAAAGTTTGTGTGTTTATGAAAATAAAAACAAAAAAACCAAGGAATGAATAATTTAACGATGCAAACAGTTTACACATATGCTAATTCAATTCATGCACTTGATCCATTTTACACTAGAAGGGGTGAAA
Source organism: Cepaea nemoralis (assembly GCA_014155875.1). Taxonomy (NCBI): domain Eukaryota; kingdom Metazoa; phylum Mollusca; class Gastropoda; order Stylommatophora; family Helicidae; genus Cepaea; species Cepaea nemoralis. Next base: position 30,354 of record JACEFZ010006206.1, on the reverse strand, counting down.
AAAAAATTGGCATGGCATGGGCAGGGGGACTAATTTCAACCAAAAATATCCTAATACACTGAAACAACTCTGAAACAAACACCATACCTTGCTCTGGGCAGATTTAGGAAAAGAAGAAACAAAACTAGATTTTATACTTTCTTTGTACATTAGACAGTGGTTACCAAATCACTGTTATTGTGGAGATAAAAAATGTAAATATGGAAAGGCAGGTTTTTCAATGAAACTATGCAATTAGAAATGTCAATTTCCAGTAAAAATAGACATATAAATGATGCTATATTTTTGTTATTTTAATGTTGTGTGATTGCTGCCTATTTCAATTATAAAAATAATATCTGATACTGTACTGAGTGTGTATGTTTTTATAGCACATTATCTGTACCCAATTGCAATAGTTTATACCTATTTTTTACGAATATAAATACTTATTTTACAAACGTGTATTCGAGAAACTGTAATGCTGCACATAACACTCTTATAATTACCATACTGGAGGGAAAGGCTGAAGGCCAGCGAGGAAGAGGTAGACAACAATACAAGAGAGAAGACAACATCAAGAGATGGACGAACATCAGTCTTGACACAATTTGCATTCAAGGCAAGAGACAGACAATATTGGAGATCCATTGCTGCCAACTTTCATTGTGGAGACAGCACTTGATTAATTTATTGACTGCTGCCACACATTGTAATTCCTGCTGTTATTGTTATTATTCTAAATATTATTATTACTACAGTTAAACATTTTTGTAACAACTGTTTTATGACATAATTCTTTCTTCCCCTAATGTTAAATCCATAAAAAAGATGAATTTATATAGGTCTCTACTCTTTAATGAAATATTCAAAAATGTATTTGTCTACTACTATGCAATAATAATAGTCCATTTAAACTTTGATAATTTTGAAAACAGATTAGTTACTTTATACATTAGAAAGCGCCGAGGCCATTATTTATGTTGCCAGTTTTGGCTGTGTGACATCAGATTTTTACATTTAATTAAGTGCAAGTCAGTGGGTGGTGCTGATGCCACTAACACATACATTTATTTGGTCACAGATTACTCCATTTCAAATAGTCTCATACTTGTGCAATTTAAACACCGCACAGCAGGGAGTACAGCAGAAGCAACAGCAGCAGGAGAATAGCTTTAGCAATAAGTGGAACTAACATGACTTATTTCAGGCACTTCCTTGTGAGACATAGGAAAGCCAGGCAGAGCATCAGCCCCAATGCTTGATTGAGACAGCTATTATATCAGAGAGATCAAGTAAACAGCAGTACATATATTGCATGCATGAGGTAGCATAAAGACAAAAATCTATACTGATCAGGCACTTAGTGGTAAAGCTGCTGAAAATAGTGGTGCAAGAATAAGAATTTCCATGATTGAGTCATCACGTAAAATGAAGGATACAATAAGCACACAGGAAAAAATTGGGACGGATAGAAAGAATGAATCACTTGATTGTGAAACCACATTCGATGAAAGAAAGAGTATAACACAATTTATTTTATAAGCTAAATACAATGTCATAATTATAAAAATTACCTAAGACTAGACTACAATTGTATGTGTAAGCAGGCTATTTTAAATTAAAATTATTTGATAAAGTGTGTCTAGAAATGGTATCCTTGTATGTTTGGACAACAGAAAGCAGTTTTCAGACCTACAAGTGCTGTACTTGATGGTCGGGTTCCAGTTGAATGCCAGGAAGAGCAGATACGGGCCGATGATGAAAATGTGCGGCTTTCGGGACTAAAGGTGGCTGGTTTGTGGTGATAGGATTGACAGCTGATGAAGCTGAAACAGTCGAGTTAGCTGCAGATGCTGTTGGCAATGTGGCTGGATTTGGCAGAGTGGTTGGTGTTGGTGTATGGGTTGTGGGATTGGTGCTCAAGGGCAGAGGAACTGGAAGGATGGTTAGCGGTGAGTCTCCTGATGGAGTTGGGGGTAGGTTTAGAAGGGAGGATGGCAAGACAACCGGCACAGGAGCTGGTTCTGAAGCCAGCAGGGCACTGACCTCATGAGGCGGTAAAATTGTGACTTGGGCCAGAGAAGACAGGGACCTGGCGGTGGGAGAAGGTAAGAGGGAGACAGATGTGGCAGGCGAAGGGATATCAGACTCTGATGGTGACTGCAGATGATGATGTGAAGGAGTGATAACAGCCTGGAGTACATTTTGATGCCTTTCTGCGGTCTGCTTGTATGCTGGGGTAGAAGGAGCCTGACCTGCCTGCGATGGAGCCACTAACTCACTGAAACTGATGGGGATTAAAAACATGCAATGTTAACACAAGAAGCTCATGTAAGCATGTTCAAATCAGGTTAACAACAAAACAGCACTGGGCCACTACAGCTGCAAAACATGAATATATTACAAACAGGAGATCGTGTCACAGCCTGCACAAGAAGACAAAGCAATTAAATATACTTAACCTTTTGAACCCTGTTCCCCTTGACCTTCAGACATCCTGTATCTAAACTCTCAAGTGTCAAAGTTCAAATCCCACCTCATCTAAAATAACCTCTATTTAACATCTTATTTATCTGCTATCTCTTTTAATAAATAACCCTGATTTTAAACATGAAAAAAATACCTTTACCACCCCTATTTTTCAGTTTCTGCAACAACTGTCATACAAATAAATACAATACTGTGTTCTTCACAGCAAGCACTGGAAGAATTTTTTTTAATGTTTAATCCACTGCCTCAGAAAATTAGCACCAGGTACTTTGAAGAATTTTCTGGCAATTGTCTGCGGAGAAATAGCTATGAGGAAGGTAACTTGCCACCTCACCATAATGTGTCCTAGATTACGTGAAGCCAAACATTTCACAGGCCATTGGCAGTATTTGCGATGGGACTACTTTTACCACTCACTGATAAATTCACAGTGACAGCAGAGCTAAATATTCATTCACTTTAACCAGTGGTCATAAACATGTAAAGCTATCCATTTATTGAAAAGAAGCCAATCCCATCATCCCATGAAAAGACAGCTACTCCATCATTCCATGAAAAGACTTACTATCCCTTCTCCCATGAAAAGACAGCTACTCCATCATTCCATGAACTTACAGCTATCCCATCATCCTATGAAAAGACAGCTACTCCTTCATTCCATGAAGAGACAGCTATCCCATCATCCCATGAAAAGACAGCTACTCCATAATTCCATGAACTGACAGCTATCCCATCATCCCATGAAAGGACAGCTATCCCATCATCCCATGAAAAGACAGCTATCACATCACTCCATAAAAAGACAGATATCCCATGATCCCATGAAAAGACAGCTACCCCATGATCCCATTAAAAGACAGCTTGCTACACCATGATCTCATGAAAGGACAGCTACCCCATGATCTCATGAAAGGACAGCTACCCCATGATCTCATGAAAGGACAGCTATCCCATGATCCCATGAAAAGACAGCTATTCCATGATCCCATTAAAAGACAGCTAGCTACACCATGATCTCATGAAAAGATAGCCACCCCATGATCTTGTGAAAAGACAGCCACCCCATGATCCCATGAAAAGACAACAACCCCGTGATCTCATGAAAGAACAGCTATCCCATCATCGCATGAAAAAAACAGCAATGACATCATCCCATGAAAAGACAGCAACCCCATGATCCCTTGAAAAGACAACTACCCCAAGATCCCATGAAAAGACAACTACCCCATGATCCCATTAAAAGACAGCTAGCTACACCATGATCTCATGAAAAGATAGCCACCCCATGATCCCATGAAAGGACAGCTATCCCATGATCCCATGAAAATACATCTATCACATCACTCCATAAAAAGACAGCTACCCCATGTTCCCATGAAAAAACAGCTACCCCATGATCCCATTAAAAGACAGCTTGCTACACCATGATCTCATGAAAAGATAGCCACCCTATGATCCCATGAAAAAACAGCTACCCCATGATCCCATTAAAAGACAGCTTGCTACACCATGATCTCATGAAAAGATAGCCACCCTATGATCCCATGAAAAAGCAGCTACCCCATGATCCCATTAAAAGACAGCTTGCTACACCATGATCTCATGAAAAGATAGCCACCCTACGATCCTGTGAAAAGACAGCAACCCCATGATCTCATGAAAGGACAGCTATCCCATGATCCCATGAAAAGACAGCTATCCCATGATCTACTGAAAAGACAGCTACCCCATAATCTCATGAAAAGACGGCTACTCCATCATCCCATAAAAAGATAACTACCCATCATCCCATGAAAAATCAGCTATCTCATCATCTCATGAAAAGACAGCTACCCCATCAACCCATGATCCCATGGTCAATATTTTCAGCAATCTATTATCAGTGGAATATATTATCTCTAGCAGCCTACAAAATCTGGCTCAGTCTAGTAAAATAGAACTCAGCCTACAATAAAGACTTTCCAGGTTCAAACAGTTAAAAAACTAAAATACATTGTACTTAACTGAATTCTTATCTGGCAACAAGTTAACAAAAAACAATACTGATATATTGCTAAATCAGCATAAAACTCACACCATAAATTAATCAACAATGAAAGAAAATAAACATGCACACACATATTTACAGCGAGTTAAGTAATTAAAAAGTGGCTAACTACACGCGTTGAATTTACCAGACCACAAAAGTGGCTTCAGAACACTTAAAAACCCAACACAAATAATCCACAAAACAGAACAAACACAACAAAGTGGTCTACTCACAAGTTCCAGACACTGGTTTTCTTCTTTGGCTGCAATTCTCCTGGGTGTCCCCTGGAGGCTCTGATCATTTCTGTCCACCTGACAGCTTCTTGCAGCTCCATCAGTTTCTCTTTGTACTGGTTACGTTCCATGAGGACCCGAGCCATCTCCATTCGGGTAAACCGCTTGCGTTGAGCCATTGGAACATCCTCCTGATAGAAATACAAGAACTAATATTAATACAATAGAAATCATCGTGTGTCCTGCACAGCGGCGTAAACATCCATGTCTCTCCTCAGATCTCAGTTTTGTGTTGCGGGTCAACCCCACTGACGACATTCCTACATGCCTTCATCTCATCAAGTATTATTTCTCTCAGCCTGTCTCTTCTATTGCTGATCTTTCCAGTCGTCACAATGTTCTCCAATGCCTCTCTTCCCATTATATGACCAAAGAACAGTCTCTTTCTTACAGTTGCAAACATAGAAGTACAAGAACCAATATGAATACAACATACTGTTCAGTCAGTTAGAGAATGAAAAATTATTCAGAGGCTACAGACATGTGGTTATATATGAGGGGGCTTCACATGGAAACCTTAAAAAAGTGATAGAAATTACAATAACCATGCCATTGTCTTGTAACCTGCCAATATTGTCGTTAAGGATGTCAAGACTTAAACATGTTACATTACAGTGGAGATGAATATGGTGATGTCAATAAGGACAGTTTAACTGATTCTCTACCGCAGACCGATAGATCGGTTCCATAGAACGGTTTTGACACCCGCGAACCAATAGGTGTGAGTGGAGTAGGAAGTTTCACAATGGCGTGACTTCTGTGACAAACTGTTCACAACCGGTTCAGGTACACCGAGTAGTGACCCCAGAGTCGATTTTTCTACAGGAATCCAAGCACTTTATCGGCACTGGACGACTTGCATTGAACGCAGTGGTGACTACATAGAAAAATGATACATTTATTCTTTACTTTTTCAGAATATACTCTCTCTCTCTCTCACACACACACACACACACACCCCCACACACACATATATTTAAGGTTTTCATTTGAAGCCCAATTGTAGAAGAATTCTGAAAATACTTTGGACAGGTGAAATAGTAACGAAGATGTCTACCAATAAGGGAATCAAAGAAAAATAAGTGTAACTACCATGCATATCATAAGAGGTGAACAAGGTGGGTTGCGTGAGACCGGCTACCTCATTTAGGATTTCCAGGGGGGAATTAAGATTATTTCAAGATGGCGTTAATACATGAACCGATTACTTGATATTGTTTTTCCCTCCCCCTCCATACTTTACAGTTCTGTACTTCTCGCTCTTATGAAATTCATTTTATAACGTAAGTAGACTCGCAAATCACGTTTTATGTAGACGTCTGGACTTGTTCTAGTATGTGTATTAAATTTAGCTTCCATTTTTATGTATACTGCATGGGGGAGGGGGGGGGGGGGGGGGGGGGGGGGAGAAGGAGATTTATAAGGGGAGAAAGAGATTTATAAGGGGGGAGGGGGAAATGACATTCTGAACATATGGTGAAGGGGTGCATGGGCCAAAAAAGGTTGAGAGCCACTGTGTTAAATGCCACAGTGACTTGGGGAGAACAGTGTTGGAAGGCATGGTTCCTGGTAGAAGATGGACTCGGTGACTTGGGGAGAACAGTGTTGGAAGGCATGGTTCCTGGTAGAAGATGGACTCGGTGACTTGGGGAGAACAGTGTTGGAAGGCATGGTTCCTGGTAGAAGATGGACACAGTGACTTGGGGAGAACAGTGTTGGAAGGCATGGTTCCTGGTAGAACATGGACACGGTGACTTGGGGAGAACAGTGTTGGAAGGCATGGTTCCTGGTAGAAGATGGACACAGTGACTTGGGGAGAACAGTGTTGGAAGACATGGTTCCTGGTAGAAGATGGACACAGTGGCTTGGGGAGAACAGTGTTGGAAGGCATGGTTCCTGGTAGAAGATGGACACAGTGACTTGGGGAGAACAGTGTTGGAAGGCATGGTTCCTGGTAGAAGACCAGCATGAAGATGGACACAGGGCATCAATGGCATGAGGGGGCATGAGGAAGTTGACATGGCCAGAGATCGAGAAGTTGTTCAATGTTCCACAATGCCATTCTGCAAGGGACCTGCTACATGACAATGTTCACTCCACAATGGGAGAGAAAGACGTGTATACCTAGTGTACATGAACATGCGTAAAAAAATTCCCGGCTAAAGAATTCATCAATAAACTGTCGGGGGTCAGCATGGCCGAATGGATAAGAACATGTGTTCTTAACCATCCAGTGGGCTGATGCCGAGGTAAGGGGCTCAAACCCTACACCAGACAGCTGGACTAAAATGGTGACCTCTCGTCCTTGACTTGGGGATGTAAATTACAAGTACCTCTGAAGTCAGAGTGGGTCCGCCTGATAGATAGGCCCGCCTATGTATAGATTGAGATACTTGCCTGCATGTACATATTGCTGTAGATCCTATCTTTAGCTTTGTGTACATGTGGCTATAGTGTCTGTTGTGTAAATGATAAATATTTTCCTAAGTTTGCATGTGCAACTTTTTTACTTGCCTCTTCCTCTCCTTTCTCTGTCAGCTCCTTATCCCTCTTCTCATTCTCCTCCCTGACCCTCTTCAGCTCTTCCTCCATAGCAGTAAGTCGCTGCTGTAGTTTGGTTCGAACTGCTTGAAGGCTAGCGATCTCTTCTCGCAAGATCTCTTGTTCACTGTAAATTGAATATTAATGTTAATTTATCAGGAATGTTTACAGTAAATGTACTAGCAACATTCGCTGTAAAATGTGTTTACTGTAAATTAGTAATTTTCATTAGCAGGGTTTACTGTAAAATGTCAATGATCACTGTAAAATGTATCAGCAAACTGTCACTGTAAAATGTATAGGTCAGGTGTCGGCACCTACGGCACACATGCCAAGTGTGGCACATGGACTGATTTTCAATGGCATGATGAGTTAATTGAAATACAATATATGATCTCATAAAAATGTAATTTTTAACTAAATAGAAGCTATAATTCTCAACTCATGCCAGTACAGTCCGTTAATTGTTGCACATCCCTTCAAAATGAAAGTTGTTACAAACTGGAGGTAAGAATGTGCAATCTGATGGAAACTGAGCGAGTATGAAGCAACAATGATTGATCTTGATAAAGTTCTATTACTGTCCTATAGCTTCCCTCTATCCCGACCACCAGGTCTATAGTTCTCTTGGCTGTAGCATACTTATACTGTAGCATACTTATACTGTAGCATACTCATACTGTAGCATACTCATACTGTAGCATACTCATGCCAGTGCAGTCCGTTAACTGTACCACAACGGTTGGTGTTATTAAGTAATACTGTGCCGTTAAAATGACTTTCAAAAAGGTAATAACTTGATACACGCTCCTTTCGTGACTTTTAAAACAAACAAACATGGATTAGACCATGGTGGACATAGTTTCACAGGCTGAGTGACTTTGCATCATTAATTTGGCACAACAGAAAAAGGTTGCCGAACCCTGGTATAGGTAATGATTATTGCGAAATGTATCACCAATACACTTTACTTGTTTAAGTTCAAAGGCCTCGATTTTTGTTTGATTGCAAATTGGTCCTTGATTCATAACTGTGCTTTGCCACAGGAAAAATCCATGTTCTCATCATTTTAACTATCATTTGTTTGCTGTTGTTGTGGCATAAGACTCTTAATGCTGGTTAATTTCTGAGTATTGATAATCTCTGAGTATCTTGGCATAAATAATGTGTTATATTAAGTTTTCATAACATCAATCCATCAATACATCTAGCTTTGTGAATGCCCTTAAATGTATTCTTGGAAAACCAACCCATGTGGTGGTTTTCCCTTGCCTTCACATATCACATGATAAGATGATTAAAACATGTTTAATTGTTGGTGTTATCGCGTGAAAGATGTATTTAAAACTGTTGCTTTACCTGGAAAGCTCATCAACTTTGGCTATAAGATCATCCTTAACGATGTTGAGGGCATTCCTGCAAAACAATAAGCAAATATAAATAGATGTATACAACATAATATACAAGAATACATAACACTGTAAACATAATGTCAGTGGGCAGATGCTGCTTTGAGCAGAGCAAGAACCCAATTGATTCCAGCAACTATACGGGTCTCTCAGAGGGGACCCACACGGGTGAGATCACAATTTCAAGGACATAGTAGTCAAAAGCAGATTACGTCTACCTCCTGATGAGTCCCGTCTAGGCACTGTAGTTTGTCTTAGACTTCAGTGTAAGACCTGTCCATCCATACTTCAGACTCCCAGGACGGCATTTCCAAATGCCACTTTATACATCCATGAGGGGGTCCTTCTGCACAAGCCACAAACACTGTGGCATGCAGTATACCAGTGAAGCAAACTTAACCTTGGCTGACAGATTTAGGCATCTCTTGGATGTTAACAGTAGCGCTCATAAACCAGTGTCTACACATTTCAACAGTGTGGATCACTGTGGCGTTTCTGATATTCAGGTCATAGCTATTAAATCTTGCACGTCTCAGAAAGGAGATTGAAAGACTGGAAACTTAACTAATTTTTCAGTGGTCTCTTTTGGTGTACGACCTTATTGTCAACAACAGCTTGATTTCACTTATTTTACAAACCTGATTCTCTCTCTCCTCACTTGTCTATCATGTCCACTTCTCTATTTGTGTATCCTCCCCTATTTGTGTTGCTCTGTGCCCACCAATTTGTACCATCTCTCTACAGATTGACTTCTCCCACCTTCCTTAGTCATCTCTTATGTCATGCATGGCAAGCTACCATGTTACTATTCTTTGTTTCCCACAAGCACCCCATTAACACACAGGCAAACAAGTAGCCCTACCTCTCTTAAGGTACTACTCACTTAGTGGCCAACAGCTCTGTGTTTTCCATGATAAGATTATCCAGCTCCTTGCCCATTCCTGTCCAGGAGATCACATTTACATAATCATTAAAACAAAAATATTACACAACACAATTATTAATATACTCTATATACCAACAAAACATGTAGCTAAACCTATATTATTAACTGTGGAAACAAGACATAAGTTACAGATGAAACAAATAAGTTTAGCAAGCATAAGCAGTAAGTTAACGTGCAGCTGAAATGCTTCTGAAAATATTTTTTATTGTTAATAGTTTTGTACACAAAATTAGATTTTCAGGTTTGCATGCGCTAGTCAAGGTTTTGTTACCACAGCTTGCGGTAAGGTTGCTGACCACTAACCTCCCTTCCCTGCTCTCTCTCTCTCTCTCTCTCTCTCTATACAATTTTGTTTCATCATTCTCCAGTAGTACGCACCAAGTCTTGATATCTGTCTACGATGTGTACCAAATTTTGCCAGTATCTTATCTCTCTCTATACTCCCCCACCTCTTTTGTCATTAACTCTTAAAAGCCATTATAGTTTTAAGAGGTAGGTAGGTAGGTAGGTAGGTGGGGGGGAGGGGGGGTGATGGGAAGAGAGACTAGGAATACAACATACAACTTCTGGTTAAAATAGGCATGATCATTATCTCAACACAAAGCAGACTAAGATGTCTGTCTAGTATGCAACAATGCTTCCGGACTTTTCTAAACAAATCTATTCACATAAGAAGTGTGGGGATATCATGCATCACTTGGGTACATTCTCATTGCTAACATCAACACAAAGTTAAATTAGCAAAGTCCATCAACTGTTCCGTCAACACGCACCATACACATCATGCACACACTTCTGGTACCCGAAGTAAAAAAAAAAGTTGTTGAAAATCCTTTACAGTACGTAGCAGTCAACCCCAGCATACTTTGGCTGTTCGTAATTCCTGGATAAGTTTACATTCAGTAATTTGCCATAGCTTTTAGAATGACCTGCAGCCATACCATTTCATTTTTAAAAAAAACAATGGACGCAGTTTGTAATCCCGCATACTGCGTTAGAAAAACACAGCTGTGGGCAATTTGGCAGCAGACCACCTTACGTTGGTTTTTTATGAAATGGTATGGGTGCCGGTCATTCAGAAAGCAATGGCAAACTACTGAATGTAAACTTGCCCATGAATCATGAACAGCCACAAAATGCTGGGTGTGACTGCTGTGTCATGTAAAGGATATGCAACTACGTTTTTAACGATGCTTCCACAGCTTCCAAAACCCATTCTAGGTTAAGAGAATCATGTGTGTTAATGTGTTAAAGATTAGGTGTTTAGGTGCCAGAATGTCATTATGAGAAGAGAAAACATGGAACATACTGTAACAGCTGGAAAGATCGATGGAAAGAGAGATAGGGGTAGACAGCAAGAGAAGATTCATGACAGCCTTTCATCATGGCTTGAAAACAGCAAACAAACTGTCACATTTTGTTGGGATATAGAAGATGCATTGGAGCATAACCACCAGCTGGCAAAGTGCTTGATGATGGTGATGATGATGTTGCCAACTCTTCCTGTCCCAGGCAGATGTTACCATAAGCGGCAGTAAGAGTTCAAGTAACAACTGGGACAGTGTCCGATTATGTTACACCTCGCTGGTATTTGAGGAGTTCAGAAAAGCATATTGTTAACGAAGTAACCCATGAACATATGAAGGGTTCTTTAATATTTAACGAGAGTTCATAGCACAGCTGTGTTCTAGCTCCCAACCGTCAACTCAATACATTGTAGTACAGTAACTGTTTTTTTCTTGCTCCACTTCTACCATACCAGTAAAAGGACCCTAATTGCATGCCATTATAGAACACTGGTGCTTTACAGAACCCAGTTACTGACCGCAGTTCCATTAATTATATACTTATACTCAGTTTGCGGACTCTGTGGCGAAGGGATTATATACACAGTTTGTAATCCCGCATACCGCATTTGAAACACAGCTATGGACAATTTAGCAGCAGACCGCCTTGCATTGGTTTCTTACTAAATGGTATGGGTGCCGATGATTCAGAAAACAATGGCAAACTACTGAATGTAAACTTGTCAAGAGATCACAAACAGTAAAACAAAATGTTGGGGGTGACTGTGATGTCCTGTAAAAGGATATGCAACTAACTAACTTAGAATATTAGTGAAACTGTGCCTTGTTTTTCTTTGACCAAACAAAGCATGTGCTGGGCAGTATCAAGCCAGGCACCTGACCTACCAGACAATAATTTCCTGGTGACTAGCAATGATTGCCTGGAAGAGGCTATAAAAGCAGAACATTATACACACCTATAAGAAAGAGACAAACAGGGATCTTTGGTTATATACTGAGAAGAGAGGCGCTGCATGTGCACATGTGGATTAGCACCACAAACAGCAGATCACATACCCCTGACTGCCCAACACACGACATATCTAGGCAAACCTTCTGGCCTAGAAAAACAACAGTGGAAGATAAAGTCTATGGACCACTGAGTGAACTAAGAAAAAAAAAAGACAGTTAAATTCATAAAAGAGACAACATTTCAGGTATAGACAAACTTCGAGCAAATAAAAGGAGGAGATGATACAGGAGTCATGTGGCCACAAGGAAAAACCTCCCATCTGAAAGAGGATTTAAACCCAGGAACACCTGGCCAGAAAGCAAGTGCATATCATCACCTACCTACCTGGAGTGTAGAGTAAAAAAGATCCTACAATACTGTACAATCTGACATAAGCCTTCACAATCATTCTTGATCTGTCAAACCAGGCTTGTGTGTTTATTCATTACATCACTTGGGTACAAGACATTTAATTACTTGTCATTACATCAATATCAGCATATTAATTACTTTGTCATAACATCAATATCAATATATTAATTACTTCGTATTAACATCCTCAGTCAAACCAGAAAATACTACATCTTACCGAAGAAATTATCGCCAACTGCTCGCAAGAACACACACACCAATGCCATTGTATGCAGTTAAGAGTGGAGAGAAAAAACAAAGAAACAAAACATGATGCTGGTTATTAATAATGGAAAGTATTAGTTCAAAACAAAGTGCACATCTTTTAATTCTGCCTGTTATTTTTCTCCATTATTTAAATGATAGCTAAAATCTGTATTTCATAATTTAATTGATGGTTAAAATCTGTATTCTATAATTTAATTAATGGTTAAAATCTGTATTATGCCATTTTTCATGGTTAAAATCTGTATTTCATAATTTAATTGCTGGTTAAAATCAAATTGTTGGTTAAAATCAAATTGATACAATTTGTTTTTAATCATTTAGTTAAATAGATACAATCTATATTTTATAATTTAGTCAATGATTAAAACTAGTATTTAAGCCCTTACTCAACATATAAAACGTCTACTTTATACAATTCATGTGACAAATAACAATATTAAAAATAAAAGTCAACGATACAGTTCTTTGTTATAGTTTGGGAAATTATTATTTTCACTGTATAATTTAGCAAGACTAAATATCATTACCTAGCCTTTGTTAAATCATAATCCTATCTTTCAAACATTCATAGGTAACACACAAAAACTAAATCATTATGCTGTCTCAGCTCTGATCACTTGGGGTCACCGTGACGAAGTGGTTAGTCCGCCTGCCTCGCGTTTCAAAGGTTGTGGGGTTGATTTTGGACTCTTATCATTTGGTTCACAAATGCAATTTTTTCTGAGACTCCTAGGGGATCGTCGCTAGAGTTACAGAGTTCATGCTTTGTGTGTGCTGGAGATACAGAGTTTGTGCTTAGTGCAATGCTTTCAGCAGACCGCCCTGCGGAAATAAACCGAGCCATATGGGTTTAAACCCATGGCAATAAAGTTTATCTGAATTCTCTAAGTCCTGATCTCATGGAATACGAGGGGATCTATGTGGTGAGGTTGTGAAAAAATCTGCCTGAACATTAAAGATCATAGGTTCATTTTTGAACTCTATCATTTGGTTCACAATTGCAATATTTGGGGGGCGTCCTTTAGGTCATCGTAGGAGCTACAGAATTCATGCTCTGTGCAACTCTTTCATCAGGGCAATCAGCAGGAGGAGGCCGAGAGGTTCTAACTCCTCCCCTTGCTTTTTTTTTTTCATGCCATACCAGATTATATAACTTATTAACAACAGACAATACAATTTTTAAAGTCTTTAATTTTCTCTGAATTGACTCAAGAAGACGTCTGCTGAAGGCCCTAATCTTTGGCTTTATTAAATTCTTAACTCAATGACTACCGTGAGCAGCTGGCGGCATCACAGTGTGTAAACACAGTGGCCAGAAGTTGTTCATAGCACCAAACAGCAAGCAATTTGTAACTAACTTTAATACTGGCGTTAAAATGATATAGTTATAAAAATCTGCTTAAAGTTGAAATTATTCCCACATCTGGTTGAAAAATGCAAGCATAAATTAATTCTGTGAAGCTCTGTTTGTTTCTTTTCTTTAAAACCAGTTAGTTAATAAGTTAAACATTAGCAAATAAGTGGGTTATATTTCTAAAACACATGCACAAACATTTAGACCATTTCTCAAATTGTGATATAAATAATAAAAATAAAGCAATCAACATAAATTATTAGTTAGTTAGTTAGGTAGTCTTCAGATTATCCTCACAACACATCAAACCATTCAGTCCTTCAGTGCTCAGATCCCTTCCTCAGTATCTCTCTCAGCGTGTAGCGGCCAACACACCAGTTCTGTGTTGGTTGACTATACTTTTTAATTTGTTACCCCCTGCTTAGTGCTCATGTCTGGATTCACCCCTTTTCATTTGATGTTAGTATTATTATTAAAGGGCTAAGTAGGTAAGGAACCGATGACAGGGCTAGCAAACTGGTAGGGAATTTACTTGATCCCATAACAATTATGCTCGTGAACCATGGAGGAAATTGGAGGAAAGGCACTGGAAATTCAAACCCAACCAATCTAAGGGCATAAGTTGAAGACAACAACAACAACATTGTAATAACTAAAGATAACTAACTTACTGTATCAAATACCATACCCCCTCCCATGCCACACGGAGCAATAAGGCAAGTACTTACAGCAAGTCAATTATCCTCTAATAAAACAGAACACAATAAAGATCAATGCAAAAGCTAACTGATTAACATTGATGTAGATAATGCAAACAAAAACACATGCCAGACCACAAACAAAACAACCACAAGCTGCTCATACCAGAGTCCCTATCATTCTCCTTGTTTTCTTCTGCCTCCTCTTCATCTTCTTTGTCACTATCTGCAAGATGACAACAACATTCAACATGCAAACAGGTCACACAACATCAAGGTTTTGGTGAGAATAAGCAATAAATTAAAACACTGTGAATGAACAAGACTGTCAAAGATGACTCCATTGGCTCAACAAAAGAATATGGTTCTTTAAAAACAAGCTGCATTTATTTTATTTTATGTAATTTTAATATCAGAAGCTACCTAGCAATACAACTGACAGACTTGTTCAAACAGCATGCTTTCATTATTATATTGTGCATCAAAGCTGCTAAATAACATTTCCACAATCGACACTCTTCTGTTTGTGTACTTAATACTCCACTTTCCTGTCTTTGTTTTCTTTTTACTTCAGGCAAGCTTAAATATGAAGCTGATCACAAAAGAAAACAAAATTTTATCTAAACAAACGTATCTAAAGGCCCTGGATCAAAACAACAATAATAAAGAAAGTGAATTAATTTCAAAACAGAGAAGAAAAACCATTACAACAACTGCAGCAAATCAGATAAAAAGCTGTTCATAACAGCTACCAACTCTACAAACTTAGTACAAGAGGAAATGCACTGGGATAACAATTCTATTACACGAGAACCACATGAATTACAGAATATCTCTCAAATAGTTTGAATACAAACAAGCGGTGTAATATGTGTGACTGTCCAATACAAAAGGGAGAAACAGAAAACACTTTACAAAGATGCTTTTCTATGATAACAACTTAGTTACAATTTTTCACATATTCCCTTACAAGTTTACATTACGAGCAATTTTTTTCCCTGGCAACTACCCTTCTATCCCACAGAAAATGGAACCAACCAATCAGTTTCTTCACCAAATATTTTAAATATCATCATCATGTGCCATGCCATTAGGCACAGACTGTCAACAGGTCGCCATCTCATGCAATCACCAGATGTGGAGGATCAGGTTTGTGTTCGTGCCCCAATTATGCCATCTGGCCAAGCTATCCGGGTATTTATCTCTTTGTCATTCCCTGACATTTCCCCCCCATGTATGTATCCAGTTGTTGCTAAGTTTCCCAGCGTGCTTCTTATCATAATGTGCGCACAAAAATTGTACCTATGACTAAATTCACTAATTAATGTACGGTTTTCATTTATTTCTTTAAGAAATGTCTCATTCATTTTTCTGTCTATCCACTGTATTATTTATTTTCCTCAGAAACCACATTTTCTCTGCTGTTATAGTTTTCTCAGTTTGTTTATTGTAATATCATAGACCCAATATTAACAGGCCAATATGTTTGTGTGTTTATTTATTTATTACTTTAACCAACACTAAGTTCATAAAAATGTCTGAGACCTTTAGAGGTTAAGAGCATTAGTCCCAGCAAAGATATTCTAAGATCAGATAAAGACATTCAAAGAACACATTGAATGATTGTGAGAAACAGATATAATGCAATACCTCAAACTATGAAATTAGCAAAGAGGTATTACTGGAAAGAAAAAAAAGAAGATATGGATGACCGCAGAAATCTTAAAGATGATGTACAAAAGAAAACAAAGTTAAAATGACAAAAAGAATGTGATAATATAAACAATGAAATAAGAGATAATTGCATTAAGGCCAAAGATAAGTGGTTAAAGGAGCACTGCAACCAAATTTAAATAAATTCTATTAAAGATTTTAAAAAAAAACCATGCAGACAAATCAATGACTTGATATTCAGACAAATTTGATTACCATAAGATGTTTTAAATCAAGAATGACATTAATAGAAGAAGATGCTATGCTAAAGGGATTGAATTAATACCTGATACAGTGTGATGGGGAAAGAACAGAATTAATAGAAGAAAGTAATTTAGAAGATCCATCTATATTAAATGAAAAAGTCACGGATGCTATCTAACATGTGAAGAAAAGTGAAATGGCTGGATCAGATGAAATCATGGTAGTGGAATGAAAAGTACCGGATATGGATATGATGACCTATATGCTGGAGGATGTGATCTTCTTCTTATTTGCCCTTTACTGTCCTATTGAGGTGTAGGCCTTCCACCAACTCATGCAAAGCCGCCTTTTCATTTGCTATCTCCAGGAGCTCCGTCCGAGTTCTTCCCATATTATTCATCTGTCTTTAATTCTCTTCTGCATGCATGTTTAGAACTGCCACTATTGTGTTGGCTCTGTGAGTTCCAGGCAAAAGACTGTCAATTTATACTATCCTCAGGTTTTCTCAATGTGCCCTGTCCAGCACCAGCTCACCTCTTGATTTACAGGAATGTATTTAGCTCTCTCCTTGAGTTCCACATTGGGTACATGGTGATGGGTGGTATGGTAAGACTGCCTGACTTTCAGAACATCTTCTGGTACTCATTTTATGAAATAAGCCCACTCTGAAACCATGTGCTCATGGAAACAATGCCATCCTGAAGGAGATTTAAACCCAGACCTACCAGCCTGGCAGGCAAGAGCACGGGTCACTACATTATAGCAGTTCCCTTGCAGTTTCACACAAATTCTAATGACTAAAGTTGCAAATATTTGATACCTTAACAACTTATTTATCTCAATGTATCTGACAATTCTAATTTTCTAAATAGGTTGCAACTATTTAGTAATTTATTACCTTAGTCTCAAACAATTCTAATTTTCCAAATAAATTTCAACTATTTAGTGATTTATATCTTACCCTATTCTACTTTTCTAAAACGGTTACAACTATTTACTGATTTATTACTTTACCCAATCCCTTAGTTACAAATAATTCTAATTTTCTAAATTAGTTTCAATTACTTAGCAATTTAAAAACATGCTTCTAAATGAAAATGCATATCCTATGCATCATACATCATGCAATCTTAATGCACATATCAGACAGACATAAATGAATGTGACACATCACAATGCAGGCACATAAGAGGTATGATGTCACATCCAAGCATACACAAATGATCTCAGATTTGCAAATAACATATGACCATACACAAACATAAACTTGCAACATGCAATAAATTATACAGCCGGTTTCATGCATAACACACAGTGTACAAGTCTTCAGTTTAGGAAACCTTTAATAGCTACCCTACAGAATGTCCTGTTTAGACATCCTCAATAATCTAAAGAGTTATGGACCCCTTTCACACCTTCAGGCATACTGGGTATATATGCCAGCTTTATATAGGGTGTATTTTTAATAACTCTGGGGTTTTTGAAAATATTGCCATTCCAAGTTTTGTATTCACCCTCTGTGGAGTTGATGCAACATAATAGGTAAATACAAAACTTGGACCGGCAATACTTTCAGAAACCTCGCAGTTATTAAAATACACCCTGTATATGTATTGATGTGGTCAACATCACCTTGCCTCACCTTGACTTCCCAAGACATTTCCTAGTACCCACTTTAGACGGGGTCGACCTGAGAGCCCAGGTCCATCTATTAAAAATCTCCTGCTTCGATGGGACTTCAACATATGATCAACAGATGGCAGGCAAGTGTGCTAGCCACTGGGCTAAACTACCAAATTTGCAGTTTTGAAAAGTTGAGCGCTAACTGGCTAGAATAATTTACACTTTATAAAAAGACTATAAATTACACCATATAAACATCCACTTTAATATGTTTATGATGAGTGCACTATAAAATACCCACTTTTAGAAGCTTGTGTAATTACACTATAAATCTCCACTTTTAAAAGTTTAAACCTCGTACCCTACAAAATTCCAATCTAAAAATATCCACAGCAGATCAAATTGTCCAACTTAAAAATTAATCAACTGTAACAGTTTTCAATTTTTTTTTAAATGCTTACAATTACAGTACTATAAAAGTTTCCAATTTACAAAATGATTACAATAACTGTGCTATACAAGTTTCTAGTTATATAACTGTCTGCAAAAACTAACTATAAGTGTCTAGCTTCAAAATTCTTGCAATAATTGCACTCAATCAATTAGGTGTTATCTCCATTATTAAGGTTGGTTGAAATGGATCTCCAACACTGTTTGTCTTTCACCCTGATTGTACATTCTCTCAACATGCTGTTTGTCCATCTCTTGATGTTATCTTCCCACTTGTATCATTGTTTACCTCTTGCTCGCTTACCTTCAACCTAACCCTTCAGTATGGTTGTTATAAAAGTGTTATATCTTTTAACGTTGCCAAAATATTTCACTAGCCTCTTTTTCATTTCTTTCAACTTTCTTTTCATTTCCAGTTTTTCTAGAACCTCTGTATTTGATTATTGTTTGTTTCCATGAAATACAACATATTCTTCTGTATACTGACATCTCCAGAATAACTGCACTATTAAAGTTTAAAGCTGAAAAATTGCTTCCGATAAATCTTCTTCTTCTTTCGCCCTTTATCTTCCATTGGGGTGTACGATCTCAACCAACTCACCCCAAGCCATTCCTATCCATTGCAATCTCATGCAGCTCCTTCCATTTCCTCTCCATATTAATTTTGGTCCCTAATTCTCTTCTCCAAATGTTTTAGGTCTTCCTCTCCTTTACTTGCCCTGTGGGTTCTAGACAAAGGACATTTTACTTATATTATTCCCAGGTTTTCTCAACGTATCCAGTGCCAGCGTCTTTTCCTCACCTCTTGATTCACTGAGTATTTATTCAGTTGTCCCCATGGGCTCCCCACTGGTGATTCTGTCATACCATTTTACTCGTATTCAGCACAGGCACCAATTAATCAATTTTTGTCATTTAACAGTAATTATTGTAGACATTCTCCATGTGTCTGACCCATGCAGTAGTACTGATTTAACATTAGAGTTAAATATACTAAGTTAAGTGCTATGTTTAATTTCTGTTGACTTCCACAAATGTCCTTGTGCTATAAATATGGAAGATCCTCTAGTGTTTTGTATTCTAATTTTATCTAATATCTTTTTTTTTTAAAGTCTTTAAAAAAATATTATATCTTTCTTCCTATGAACTTTTAGACCTAATTGCTGTGACCTCCCTCTAATATTTATCTTGCATGTGTGGACAAGAGGGTAATGTCATCAGCAAAGTCCAGATCATCAAGCTGCCTTGTCAATGAGGTCCAATGAATTCTATTTCTGGTGGTACTTGTTATTGTCTTCATAATCCAGTTTATAGTCAATAGATATAATAAAAGTCACAAAAGACATCCGGGTCTCAATACTTATTCTTATTTTAAATGCCTCTGCAAATGCACCTCGACGTCTTGACAGATAATTTATTTTGTGCTTCAAACAAAAAGGTATCATAATCTCTCCGTAGCACAAAGCCTGGTCTGAATTGTAGAGACCATGTGTTGTCCATGCAGCATGACACCCCCCCCCCCTCAGCCTGTCTAGTTTAATCCATAGAAAAGGTAACACCAATATGTCTGGGACAAGACAAGCTGCAGAAGCTGCCGGATCATCAAAGCAATGTTCTATCTGTCCGCCTGTAGGAAATTAGATCCTAGACCAGTTGCTGACCAAGGCTTAGGGCCTGGTGTGCCCTGTAATGACATTTAGTCTTTAGGTTGCATTTCCTCACATCAGGATAAGTCTTGTACCATCCAAATTGTGCTCCTCTTCTGTTAGTATTCCTTGCAATAACTGTAATATGTATTATCTTTCATCTGTTCGTGATTCCTGGGGAAGTTTTTACATTCAGTAGTTTGCCATTGCTTCCTGAATGACCAGCACCCATATTATTTCATAAAATTAAACCAATACAAGGCGGTCTACTGTCAAATCGCCCACAGCTGTCCATCGAATGCGGGTATGTGGGATTATAAACTGTATCCTTAACCCCTTTGCCACAGAGCCAGTACTATTAGGTCCAGTTTAAAAAATGCTTAGAAGCCATCTTTAGTCATCTACGTCACCATGTTCCTTCCCCCACTTCGACACCCATCAGCCACACCAAAGTGGTATGCATACCGCCTGACCTACCACTGTCTCCTGAAGAACATGCTGTTTTAGGGAAAGGTCTTAGTTTTGTCCCTCTACTCCCCCGTATGGATAGTCGCGCTATTTTGGAAGACATTTCCAACTTCCACAGACGACTCCGCCTCAAGTACCACCACAGAGACAAGCCTGTCCACAGTCCCACCCCACAACCTCCTGACATTTTCCCATCTTCAACCAAATCCCATTCCACATGGACCCCACCTTCCAGAGTTTCCAACGCGCTTGACCTCTACATAGCTAACACACTCCATGAGATTAAGCAACTTTCTTTCCCTCGCTTGAAACGCTCCAACCTATCCCCTCCCGAATGGCGTGCCCTATCCCAACTACAGCGCAGACAGAACATAGTAATCAAACCGACGGATAAAGGTGGTGTGGTGGTTGTTTGGCGGAAAGATCTACATGTCGAGGAAGTCATGTCCCAACTTAATAAACCTGATAATTATTCCCCCTGCACCGAAGACCCCACTCTCTCCTATAACCGGAAGATTCAAAATACCATCAAACAGCTCATACGTGAGGATGCCTTACCACCCAGTGCCTCTTCACTACACATCCATGACTCAGACTTGGGCAAACCCACCCTCTACATGCTGCCCAAAATACATAAACTAAACAATCCTGGACGTCCGATAGTTTCTGCCTGCTCATGCCCGACTGAACTGATCTCAGCATTTCTTGACAGGATTTTCCAACCTCTAGTTGCGAATCTCCCGTCATATATCAAGGATACAACGCATTCAACTCTCTCCATCTGACTCCTGGGAACACATACAGACTATTCCTAATGGATGTATGTTCCCTCTATACCTCCATTCCTCACGCTGACGGCCTCAGGGCGCTACAGTTCTTTCTGGATTAACGCACAGATCAAGCCATCCCTACTCGCACACTTGTGAGACTCGATGAATTGGTCCTCACCAATAATTCCTTTGAGTTCAATGGCCACTACTTTGAACAAATCAGCAGTGTCGCCATGGGCACTAAAATGGGACCCAGCTACGCATGTTTATTTATGGGACATCTGGAACACCAGATTGAACTCAGCTATGATGGTCTTCTCCCTTCTTTTTACTGACGCTACATCGATGACGGCATAGGTCTCACTGACATGGCAGAGGCGGAACTGAACCGCTTCATTAATTATGTCAATGACTTCCATCCATCGATCAAATTCACCACAGAAATTTCCACCACCTCTGTCAATTTCCTTGACACCACTATTAAATTAAACCCTACAGGCCTCACGACCTCCGTGTACTACAAACCTACTGATGCTCACGGTTTCCCCCTGTACAGCTCATCCCACCCCAAAAGCTGCAAAGATTCCATCCCATATTCCCAGCTACTCCGCCTTCATCGTATCTGTCAGGATGATAATGACTTCCTTGAGAGAGCCCATGAAATACTTGACTTTTTCCGCAGACGGCCCTACCCAGAGGACGTCTTGTCCACAGCTTTCTGTCGCATAACCCAAGTCTCGCGGGAAATGTCCCTCGTCAAACAAACACGACCTCCTAATAATGAACCTAAGTTCATCCTCACCTTCCATCCACATGCCTATGCCATCAAGCATATTTTCCTGCGACACTGGTCTATCCTGGAATCTGATCCAACCACTCGTGAGGTATTCTCCAATGGCCCTAGGGTAATTTTTCGCCGTAACCAGAGCCTCAGAGACCACCTTGTGCACAGTCACCTCCCCACAGTTACTTCATCTGTGGGCACATTCGAATGCCATCGTAAGAACTGTCTGACATGCCCATACGTTGTTCAGACACCGGAGATTGCATTCCCCCTAGGCACCTTCTCCTTGAAAGATTCTTTCACTTGTACATCCCGCAATCTGATATATGTCATCATCTGCAAGCGATGTGACAAGAAGTACATTGGTCAAACGGGCAGACATCTTGCTGACCGTTTTAGAGAACACCTCAGAGACATCAATCAGGGCGCTAAACCTGTCCTCAACCATTTCAATTCCTCCAACCATAATGGAGTCGACGATGTATGTGTCACTGCATTAAAACCCTGCTACTCCAACAGCTCCGTCAGGCTCAAAATTGAATGCCAGCTAATCAACAATCTGGGATGCATCCATCCAGCAGGTATCAATACTGTTGTGGACGCTACTGTATAACTGTGCCATCTTCTCCAACTGTTTACACTGTTTATTACTATACTGTCTCCCCCCCCCCCCCCCCCCCCCCCCCCCATTATTCATACCTGTCTCCACACCCCTATATTTTCACACCAGACTGTTCGCATATTTTTGGCGACATAAATCCTATCTGGCAACCCACTATACTTGAACTCTGCAGCCAAAGAGCGCCTTCGCATCTGGCAAATCCCCCTTTTCTGCTACCACATGTGATACGCCGCGGTTGTTTTTTTGTTGTTGTTGGTGCTTTTTTATATTTCGTTGTCCTATCCGTGCTGTCCTGTCCTTGACAAAGATTCTGAGAATCGAAACGTCGGCCGTTCTGTGTGTTGTATTGTACGCGCTTGTGTGTATTTTATTTTATTTTATTTTATTATTCATTGTGTATATTTATTGAGTGCTTCTGATTTCGGATTTTCACCTGTATTTCGGGACTATGGATCTCCTTGTAAGGTATGTGCAACGTGTTGATGTTTAGTACGTTTCTTCTCACAGGAGCTTAATATACCTATTTGTTTCCAATTCATAAAAAATGCTTACAATAACTGCACAATTAAAATATTCCAAATATGGTTTCTAAAGCTACTCTGGCTACACTTAACTTGGTATTTTCAGAAGTTTACAACACAGCTGCAATAACATTTTTCATATAAAAGAAAGATCACAGCAGCTACAAAAAATAGTCCACTTAAAACAAAACTTTTAAATATGCACCAAAATCCTATAAGACAGCACATACTTTAAGTGCCAGGTTTAGGAACTGAGTGTGACCAAATCTATAGCAATCTATACCTCATTATTATTAAAATATGCTATTAGTGATTTTAATAATAATTTTCTATGATTACATCTAAAACTGCCTAGCTATATTGGGCCAAACTACTTTGCTCCTAGCTTCAAAATTGGTCCAGCTGCTGTGCATTTATATTACTAAATAAAATCTGGCAACTTCTGGAAATGTCTAAGAACCTCTTTGCAAATTTATAATATTATACCACTTCCATCTGTCCTTTCACGGAAGAAAAATATAAAATGTTACCCCCTTGTTCAACCTGTCTGACCCATAGTGTTTATAATTTAGGTGTTTATATTTTGTCCTTCAAACAAAGACAACACAACTGCATTGTAAAGATCAAAACAAAACACAGTGATACAAACATCGAGTGTTGTTCTATTATAAAGCTAAACAGCAGATTTGGAAAACACAGACATTACCTGTAGAGGCATAGTCTCCTGGATTTACTGCCCGTCCTAATGCAACACGTGATTCACATTTTATTGATTTACACACACATACTCTCACAAAAATATATAGGGTCAGCTTTGGCACAGTGGCTAGTATATTTGTCTGCTAGCACAGTGGTTAGCATGTTTGTCTGCTAGCCCAGTGCTCAAGTGCTTGAATTTCCCTCAAAGTGGGAGTTTTATTGTTTTAAATAAACCTGAATTCTCAGGTTTAAAAAAAATCACTTAAAAGTCGAAAGGGTCGACTTCATTGCACCGGGTTTTTATCCTGTATGGCTCCATCTATTTCCGCAGCGCAAGCTGCTGAAAGCGTTGCCCAAAGCATGAACTCCGTAGCTCCAGCGATGACCACCAGGAGTCTCCGAAAAAATGCACTCATGAACCGAAGGATGCGGCCTAGGATCGAACCCACAACTTTTCGGAACCCGAGTTAGACGGCTTGACCACTTCGTCATGGAGACTCCCTGGATTCTCAGGTCTACCCAAGCTAAAATAAATGGGTACTAGGGAATGTTCTAGAATGTAAAGGTAGTTGGGGTGACAGTGACCACATCACTCATCAAGTGCTAAGTGATCTACAAAAGTTTAGGCCAAGCATCACATACCCCATATCCTGAAGGCGTAAAAAGGGGCCCTAAATCTTCTTATTTAAAAACAGGGAAAATTCTTAACCAAGTGGACAGTTTTAAATATCTAGAGGCATTTATAACATCAGATGGAAAATGTACAACAGAGATTAGGAGCAGAATAGGGCAAGCAGAGGCTGCATTTCAAAAACTGAAGAGTATCTTATGCACTAAGTCATTATCACTGAATGTAAGGAAGAGAGTGCTGAAATGCTAATAAAACCTGTTTTGCTGTAAGGTAGTGAATTTTGAAATGTAAATGAACAAATTAAGAAGAAATTAGAAGCAACAGAGATGTGATTCCTGAGACAAATGTTGTGGTTTCCTTGGACTGCCAGAGTAACTAACAACGATTGCCTGAAACAGGCTAATGAAACTAGAACATTATATACAAGAATAAGAAAGAGACAAACAGCTTTCTTCGGTCATGTGATGAGAAGAGAGGCATTAGAGAACATCGTGACAACTGGAAAGATTGAGGGGAAGAGAGGCAGAGGCAGACCAAGAGAAATGATGCTGGATGGACTGAGACGGTGGCATGGAGAAATATCATCAGTAGAGTTGTTCCAGAACACCAAAGACCGAGATCTGTGGAGAGCCATAAATGCCTATGCTAGATGGCAGGGCACTTGATGATGATGATATATATATATATATATATATATATATATATATATATATATATATATATATATTAATATATATATATATATATATATATATATATATATATATAAACAAACAGAGGCTTGGAACAGCATAAAGGCAACAAGAGGCCAAGGCTTGGAAGGGCATAAACTCAACATAAAACAGTGGTTTCATATATATAATATATATATATATAGATATATATATATATATATATATATATATATATATATATATATATATATATATATATATATATATAGTGCTAGCCCCATATCTCACTGGACCAATCGGCACTCGACGGGTGATGAGATCAATATTACAATGGCCATCTTTTCTTCCCAGGACCTTTTAGGCTAAGCCAATCTGGCAGCCCAGGACAATTTCCAAAAATCTGCCTTGATTGGGTTTCAAACAGAACCCCCAGATCTGCAGGCAAGCATGCTAGCCACTGCACAACCACAGCCTCCCTATACAACATATAACAACAGCTAAACACACTTCATCCTCTATAACTAACACACTGGTAGAGACAGCCATTTGAAGTGCTTATTCAACAGTTGCAAATATGCACCATTTACAAGTGCAGTTTTTATTTCATGTATAAACACGTAGCTATAATATATTCATCACAACTTTGTTACTTACACCTGGGTGGCAGAACTATACAATCAATAAGAGAACTGCAGTCACTCGGTAGAAGAGGTTGTGGAGAGGGGGAGGGAATCACATGCACAAATGCACACACAAAAAGTCTATGCATAAAAATGTGTAACAGTTTCATTTAATGTATATACAACCATCATAATTATATATATATATATATATATATATATATATATATATATATATATATATATATATATATATATATATATATATATATATAAAATTATTATTAAACAAGCAAACAAACATAAATAACTGGAGGCCTCAGAAATGTGGTTTTACAGAAGAATGTTGAAAATACCTTGGACAGCTAAAATAAGTATTCTGAATGTTATGAAGAGGCTAAGAAACAAAGACAACGTATCAGAAATATTACAAAGCAGCAGTCAACATTTGTTGCACACAAGATGAGAAAAAAATACCTAGAACATTTTGTAACAGCTCGGACAATTTATGGACGGAGAAACAGAAGAAGGCTGTGAGAGAAGATTTCTGATGCGCTTTCGCCACAGCAAGAAAACAATAGCACAAAAATTGATACATTCTGTTTGAGAAATGTGGAGATGTATCAGCACCCAGGTGGCAAGGCACCTGATGATGATGATGATGATGATGATGATGATGATGATGGTGATTACAGTGATGATATATGACTGAATGGAGGAAAGGAACAAACATAACTACAGCAAATGTATAAACATCCATCAATTACCAGAATTATGCAATTCAATTGACTAAGGTGGTTTGCAATTGTTATATAATGAGCTAATGCAAGATACAGGACAAAAAGGTATCCACAAAGTAGGAAAGACAATGTAGAACTGATCTAGACAACAGAATGAAAGAAAGATGTAACATAACAACAAAATGAAAGAAATTTGTAACAAGACAACAGAATGAAAGAAACTTGCAACAAGACAACAGAATGAAAGAAACTTGCAACAAAACAACAGAATTAAACTTGCAACAAGACAACAGAATGACAGAAACAAACTCATAATAAGACATCAGAATGAAAGAAACTTTTAACAAAGAAATATAATTAAATGACACTTTTAACAAGAAAACAGAATGAAACAAACATTTTAGGATCAAAGAATAACAAAAACATTACACAAGAAAACATAATTCAAGAAACCTTTCAAAAGTAGACGAGCGAGTTTTAACAAATATTTCATACAAAAACAGACAGTAACAAATCTTACCTGTAATATCAGCACCAAAATCTACCTCAGCAATATCTGTACTCTGTAGTTCATCAAATATAGAATTATCATTGCGTCTGCAGAAGATAAAAATAAAGTAACCTGTTTATCCAACAGCATTCCGGCACAAGAACAATATATGGTGGATGAAATATAAAGTTATGTATGTGTTTCAATTAAATTCTACAACTGTCATCAGGCACTGCCATATTCAGTGGACTGGACTGTGGGGTTGAACCTGTGTTTGGGGTGTAACCGTATGAATAAAAGGCATATTTAAAAGCAAGTGGCTTGTTGAATGAGTGAGCTACATTGCAGAATCGTAATGCAGGAAATAGAGGTGTCATCCCACAAGAGAGCATGTGTTACAAGACAGCACATTACAAGCAGTTAACATCAGGAGGTGAATCAAACTAAGAGTTATAAGTTTTCACTGATTAATATACAAAAAAAAAAAGGTCACAGACTGAGAAATTTGCTTAGAGAATGAAGGTTATGCAGACAAACACAGACAAACTTACATAGATAAAGTAACTAATATAAACTTACATAGTTAACTTATACAGGTAAACTTACATAGACAAACTTATAGACTAACACACTTACTTAAACTTACAGACTAACAGATTAACACAACCTTACACAGACTGACAAATTTAGAGACTACCAAATTAATACAGACAAATATATAAAGACTATCAAACTTAGATAAGGCTTCAAACAAACAAACTTACAAAGACAGGTAAACTTACACATACATTTAAACAGACTGACAAACTACCAACTCTATGCTATAAATGCCAAACCTGGACAATGACAGAAAAAGAGAAAAATAAAATCACACCAACAGAAATGAAATCCCTGAGAAGAATACTCAATGTATTAAGAAGAGAGAAAATCAGAAATGATGAAATCAGGACTAAAGTTGGGGTTATAGCAGCACTAGACTTCATCAAAAAACGGCAAGTTAAATGGTTTGGTCATATGACAAGATTACCAACTAATAGTATACCACAACAAGCAATGATATACAGACCAAACGGAAGCAGAGGAAGAGGCCGACCACGTAAACGAAGGATAGAGAGAGTTGAGTTGAGTTGAGTTAAGAACCAACATCACTGTACTCAGGACATTCCCATACGTGCTCCGTCCCCTCGTTCAACAGATAGCGAAAAGTCATACTACTAATCGTTCCCACCGCTATCTGATTAAAAGTTCTCCTGGTCTTCCCTCTCAGTTTTGAGATTCTTCCAGAACCCCTGCCGATCCCTCGCAATGTCATTCTTTCCACATATGGGTTCTCAATCTGTTCCTCCGCCTTCTCCACCTGGTCCCACAAGAGCATGACCACCTCCCCCTTGTCCATAGGCAAACTAGCACCAAGAGGTGCATTCCCTGCCAGCCTGTCAATTCCCCTGTACCCTCGCATGGCCAGGGCAAAATATCCATACAATTCTCACAATCTGTGACCTCTGAAGCGACGAGAGCCATTCCACACGAAACATTCCTTTCTCCACCTTACTAAGCATACTCTTTGAATCTGTAATGAACACAATGTGTGTTGCAGTAGTCTCCTCTAGCCACCGGAATGCCGCTGTTACTGCCTCCACCCTCATGCTGGAGGTTGTAGTCTCATATGCCAGACTCTCCTTTTTCAAGACTCGTCCATTAGCCTTTGCAATAAAGCCCCAGCCACTACATCTGTTTCTCACCAATGACCCATCAGTGTAGATGACTATGTCACCTTGATGTGTGTTGCTCTGGATCAGCTGTTGCACTTCAAACTCAGTGCGGCCTGCTGCCCATTCTCTGCACTCACGACCCAGTGTAATTATGACATTGTGACTCACGACCCAGTGTTATTATGACATTGTGCCAGTCCGTCATGTCCTCCAGAACTTCAACCCACTCTCTCTCACGATTGATGGTCTCTAGATCACACACCTGACATACAGAAAGTTCTGCCTGTGCCATCCAGGACCTGCCTCGTCTTAGTCCATGACCCCCAAGCATATCCATCACTGCATGCAGCAGGTGATCCCTGTCTGCGGCAACCCCCAGGCACCATTTGGCCTGAAGGACCCTATGCCTATCCATCATTGTTGGTAGCGCCAGGATATGCCTCATGCACACAATTTGTGTGTTCTTTGTGCAACCCAGGATTAACCGCATGGCAGCATTCTGTATGCGCTCCAACCCTTCAAACTGGCCCTTTGATAGAGGGAATTAAATGGGAATCTCGATACGTTGAAGCCCATAAACGGGCACTCACCTGCCTTTATGCTTCACCTCGACACCGCAAGGTACAAGAGGAACCAGATGAGATGAGAGATGATGAGATGACAAACTACAGACTAACACACAAACACACTTACACTGACTAACAAACTTAAACAGGCTGACAAACTGCAGACTAATACACAGATTAACTTACACTGACTAACAAACTTAAACAGGCTGACAAACTGCAGACTAATACACAGACAAACTTACACTGACTAACTAACTTACAGACTGACAAACTGCAGACTAACACACAGATTAATTTACACTGACTAACAAACTTAAACAGGCTGACAAACTGCAGACTAATACACAGACAAACTTACACTGACTAACTAACTTACAGAGTGACAAACTGTAGTCTAACACATAGATTAACTTATACTGACTAACAAACTTTCACACACAAACTTACACTAACAAACTTTCACTAACAAACTTTCACAGACAAACTTACACTGACTTCCGCTTGCATAAACTACCGGGAGACCCCAGCAAGTCCTGAGATTCCTCTAGCTCTGGTGTGGTTGCTATAATCGCAGCCAAAGTTTGATTTAGTCCTGAAGACAATCACATCAACAATGAAACAGAAAATAGTCAAACACAAATCTATGTGGTAAGCATAAACAATTGCCAGTTACAAGATCCCACTGCAATGTGACACACTGCGGCTAGGGGCATCATCATCTTCTTTATTCTCAGCCATG